>OX328131.1:77252344-77491337 GCA_946811695.1 Gonocerus acuteangulatus
CTAATTACCCTAGCAGTCGACCCCCGCCCAAAATATGAATTACAGGTGCTAATTACCCTAGCAGTCGACCTCCCGCCCAAAATATCAATTACAGGTGCTAATTACCATAGCAGTCGACCTCCCGCCCAAAATATCAATTACAGGTGCTAATTACCCTAGCAGTCGACCTCCCGCCCAAAATATCAATTACAGGTGCTAATTACCCTAGCAGTCGACCTCCCGCCCAAAATATCAATTACAGGTGCTAATTACCCTAGCAGTCGACCCCCCGCCCAAAATATCAATTACAGGTGCTAATTACCATAGCAGTCGACCTCCCGCCCAAAATATCAATTACAGGTGCTAATTACCCTAGCAGTCGACCTCCCGCCCAAAATATCAATTACAGGTGCTAATTACCTTAGCAGTCGACCCCCCGCCCAAAATATCAATTACAGGTGCTAATTACCCTAGCAGTCGACCTCCCGCCCAAAATATCAATTACAGGTGCTAATTACCCTAGCAGTCGACCCACGCCCAAAATATCAATTACAGGTGCTAATTACCCTAGCAGTCGACCCCCCGCCCAAAATATCAATTACAGGTGCTAATTACCCTAGCAGTCGACCCCCGCCCAAAATATCAATTACAGGTGCTAATTACCCTAGCAGTCGACTCCCGCCCAAAATATCAATTACAGGTGCTAATTACCCTAGCAGTCGACCCCCCGCCCAAAATATCAATTACAGGTGCTAATTACCCTAGCAGTCGACCTCCCGCCCAAAATATCAATTACAGGTGCTAATTACCCTAGCAGTCGACCCCCGCCCAAAATATCAATTACAGGTGCTAATTACCCTAGCAGTCGACCCCCGCCCAAAATATCAATTACAGGTGCTAATTACCCTAGCAGTCGACCCCCGCCCAAAATATCAATTACAGGTGCTAATTACCCTAGCAGTCGACCCCCGCCCAAAATATCAATTACAGGTGCTAATTACCCTAGCAGTCGACCTCCCGCCCAAAATATCAATTACAGGTGCTAATTACCCTAGCAGTCGACCTCCCGCCCAAAATATCAATTACAGGTGCTAATTACCCTAGCAGTCGACCTTCCGCCCAAAATATCAATTACAGGTGCTAATTACCCTAGGGGTCGACCTCCCGCCCAAAATATCAATTACAGGTGCTAATTACCCTAGCAGTCGACCCCCGCCCAAAAGATCAATTACAGGTGCTAATTACCCTAGCAGTCGACCTTCCGCCCAAAATATCAATTACAGGTGCTAATTACCCTAGGGGTCGACCTCCCGCCCAAAATATCAATTACAGGTGCTAATTACCCTAGCAGTCGACCCCCGCCCAAAATATCAATTACAGGTGCTAATTACCCTAGCAGTCGACCTCCCGCCCAAAATATCAATTACAGGTGCTAATTACCCTAGCAGTCGACCCCCGCCCAAAATATCAATTACAGGTGCTAATTACCCTAGCAGTCGACCCCCGCCCAAAATATCAATTACAGGTGCTAATTACCCTAGCAGTCGACCCCCCGCCCAAAAGATCAATTACAGGTGCTAATTACCCTAGCAGTCGACCCCCGCCCAAAACAAGATCAATATAAATGACAGTAATTGAAAAAAACTCAAGTATTTGAATTGTAATTGAATTACAATTATAATTCTCTTACAATTCTTGATAAAATTGATATTTTAATTACTGACTATCATAATTGATGATAAGTACACTTATAATTGAATTAAAATTGTAATTCAATAATAATTCTTGGTAATTCATATTTGAATTACATAACACAGGTCTACAACCAAAAATTTGATTTGATGATTTTGGCTGATCTCTGTGTTTCTCGGTGTGCTGAGGCCGAGAATGAAGTCCGTTTTTCTCTATCACGTACAGATTTTTTTCAAATTCATAGAACATAATATACCTGCTATACACATAAATTTGGTAAGAAGTAGGTGTTTTTTTTTTTCCAAACGATTTCTCTTTTTATAAACAGACATCTTTCACTAGGTGGTGTAGGCAATGACTCCCTCAGTAGATGTTGTAGGCCTGAGGGTGTCTAGGCACGACCTGTTCAGACAGGAACGTACTTGTTTGGTCTCAGATGTCACCGTCTGAAGCTAAACGAGATTGAACCTGTTGCATCAGGAACTTGGAGCTAAATTTCTGTTCATTCTCTCAGTTCAGTAGTATCAACTGAAGTGAACACATTCACTGAGGTCTCTTAGTTGTGTCAAAGTGATTAAGAACGTATTTTAAGGTTTGAAAGTGCATTTAGACAAAATGTCTCATCGTCGTTGTGTTACCAGTCCAGACTACTTCTGTTTTATTTGTGGTGAGTACACAGTTAAGAAATACCAACGAAATATAACAGGTTTTGTCAAAAATGTATATTATGCATATTTTGGCTTGAGAATAGGAGATCAAGATAAAGTGTGGGCTCCTCACAAAGTATGCCATAGCTGCGTAGAAAAACTTCGCTTATGGTGCAAAGGAGAGTTAAAATCTTTCGGATTTGCTATCCCAATGATGTGGAGGGAGCAAAAAAAAACACTTTAATGACTGTTACTTTTGTAATTGTCATGTTCAAGGCTATAATTCCAAAAATCATAAGCTCATTAACTACCCTAATGTGGAATCTGCTAGTCGTCCGGTACCACACGGTCCTGGATTGACAGTTCCTCAGCCCCCTCGTGACTTGGGCAGTATAGATATGGAAGCTAATAGAGAAGACTGTATGTCGGAGAGCGATGAAGTACACAGTGAGTTCAAAGCAAGCAGTTCAGAAGGTGAACCTCAGCTTATTTCTCAACAGGAGTTGAACGACTTAGTGAGAGATCTTGGACTTCCAAAAGATGCAGCTCAGTTACTTGGCTCCCGTCTTAAAAACAAAAATTTATTACAGCCAGGCACTTCTTTTTCATGGTATCGACACCGTGAAGCAGTTTTTGTTCCTTACTTTGCTCTGGATGAGAATCTTATTTATTGGAAAGACATTCTTGGTCTGATGGGTCAATTTGGTATACAATATGACCCGATTCATTGGCGTCTATTCATAGACTCATCAAAGCGAAGTCTAAAGGCTGTTTTGTTGCACAATGGCAATACTTTTGCTTCAGTTCCAGTTGGCCATTCGGTACATTTAAAAGAAACATACGAAAATTTGTCATTAGTTCTCGAACGAATTCATTATAATGAGCATAACTGGTTGATATGTGGAGACTTGAAAGTACTTACTATGCTCTTAGGTCAGCAATCAGGGTACACCAAGTTCCCTTGTTTTTTATGTTTATGGGATAGCCGAGACAGAAATTCCCATTGGAACAACAAAGACTGGCCATCACGAGGAGCTCTGTCGCCAGGCCAAAAAAATGTAATTAGGAGAAGTTTGGTTCCTTCTGACAAAATCCTGCTGCCTCCTCTACACATAAAGCTAGGGCTGATAAAACAATTCGTAAAGTCTCTCAATAAAGAAGGTGAATGTTTTAAGTACTTATGCTCCAAGTTCCCACGATTAAGTAATGCAAAGCTAAAAGAGGGGATCTTTGTAGGCCCAGATATTCGGAAACTTTTCACAGATACACATTTCACTCAGACCATGAATGAGAAGGAGAAGGAAGCTTGGAATTCTTTTAAAGATGTTGTTGAGAAGTTCCTTGGTAACGTGAAGGATCCCAACTACAGAAGTATCGTGGAACGCATGTTGAAGGCATTTCAATTACAAGGTTGCAACATGAGTTTGAAGGTTCACTTCTTACATTCGCATGTGGACTATTTTCCGGAAAACTTAGGGGAAGTAAGTGAAGAACAAGGGGAAAGGTTCCATCAGGACATCCAGGAAATGGAACGTAGGTATCAGGGCAAATGGAACGTAAACATGATGGCTGACTATTGTTGGATGCTGCAGCGTGAATCATCTGAAGAGTCCTACAGCCGGAAACGAACACGGAGAAATTTTCAAGAGAAAAAAATACGTTTTCATAAAAATAATAACTAAATATGCCACTGTCAATTCTGAAGCTGTTATTTCTACAAATTTTTGTATTTTGTACAGTAAACAACATTGAAATAACTAAAAGATCATGGAAATAAATGAAAACTCTTATTCGCCAATTCTGTTTTCTTTTAATGGTAGTACCTCTGCCCTTACTTGAGATTGAACAATTTCCTTACGTGAGAGAGAGGGACTGACTTCATGTTCGGCTTCAGCACGCCAAGGAGCATAGAGATTGACCAAAATCATCAAATCAAATTTCAGAAAGATTATTGTTGTAGACCTGTGTAATTAGTGCTTCAATTACATTACAGGATTACAATGTAATTATAATTCACGTTTTAATTGAATTATTACTCTTGACGTAATTCTAATTCATGAACTACAAATACAATGTAATCGTGATTCATAATTCTTAATTGAATTACAATAAGCCCTACTGGGGTCTCCCGTGGTCTAATGGCTAGCGCCTTGGATTCATAAGCGGGAGATGGTGGGTTTGATTCCCAACCTCCGGCAGGAATTTTATCATCCCACGGCTCGCTGGTAAAATTCCTCGCTGCACCCTGGATGTCAGCGCTAATGACCTAGATGTAGATGCACCGTAAAAAAAAAAAAAAAAAAAAAAATAAGCCCTACTTTGTACGAGACCCGTCTTGAAGCTGGCGGTTTTCCAACGGCCAAATCACCGCACCACTTGTCACGCACTATTGACATTTTCGCCATATGTACAACAACAAGTTTTAGATAATTTGAAGCAGCATTTTCTCCTTTATCGCATTCCCAAAGCATAACATGACGTATGTAGTGTCTTGGGAGAACCTTTTCAAATAAAATTTTAGCTCAGAGTAAAAGGGGTTCCCCGTGGTCTAGTGGTTAGCGCCTTCATAGGCGGGAGATGGGTTCGATCGGCTCGTTGGGATAATTTCTCGCTGCACCCTGGCAACTGATAGTAACCATGCCGACAGTGTTATCGGGATAATGGTCTGGAAATCCTGGAGATGTCACTACTGCTACTGGTTCTTCCATAGAATTACCATTATAAGAAGATACTTACGTTGGTTCGTTCTCCAAGACGAGTTCCTCGAACTCCACCAGGACAATGAATGCTGTTGGAGCACTGATAGTGACCATGCAGAGAGTGTCATCGGGATAATGGTCAGGAAATACTGGAGATGTCACTACTGCTACTGGTTCTTCCATAGAATTACCATTATAAGAAGATACTTACGTTGGTTCGTTCTCCAAGACTAGTTCCTCGAACTCCACCAAGACAGTGAATGCTGTTGGAGCACTGATAGTAACCATGCAGACAGTGTCATCGGGATAATGGTCTGGAAATACTGGAGATGTCACTACTGCTACTGGTTCTTCCATAGAATTACCATTATAAGAAGATACTTACGTTGGTTCGTTCTCCAAGACGAGTTCCTCGAACTCCACCAGGACAATGAATGCTGTTGGAGCACTGATAGTGACCATGCAGACAGTGTCATCGGGATAATGGTCTGGAAATACTGGAGATGTCACTACTGCTACTGGTTCTTCCATAGAATTACCATTATAAGAAGATACTTACGTTGGTTCGTTCTCCAAGACTAGTTCCTCGAACTCCACCAAGACAGTGAATGCTGTTGGAGCACTGATAGTAACCATGCAGACAGTGTCATCGGGATAATGGTCTGGAAATACTGGAGATGTCAGTACTGCTACTGGTTCTTCCATAGAATTACCATTATAAGAAGATACTTACGTTGGTTCGTTCTCCAAGACTAGTTCCTCGAAATCCACCAGGACAGTAAATGCTGTTGGAGCACTGATCGTAACCATGCAGATAGTGTCATCGGGATAATGGTCTGGAAATCCTGGAGATGTCACTACTGCTACTGGTTCTTCCATAGTCAGCGAAATGGTTCTGTTGCACTCGGATCGCCATAGCTCACGCTCAGACGGCATTACTTCTGCACACAAAACAAATCTTGTATTATTTCTTTGTGAAATTGCATTTGCAGCAATTTTCGAAGAAATATACAAAACTCCAAAATATAAAGGGTGTCGACATTTTCTTGCCAAGACTGATTATGTCTTATAGTGGGGTATGTTGTAAAATTAGCCGAGGAATAAAATGTATTTTGGTACCTGACGTGGCCTATTTAGTTCATAAATTAAATTTAAATTTAATTTAAATCGAACAAGCCTATTTATTCTCAGTATTCGATCCTATGTTTAAAAATAACTACATTTTATTTGAAAGGATTATAATAACATTTATAAAATATTATACCTCGTAACAAGTTTCAAATTGTTAGAATCCGAAGTTGATATTTAAAATGAGTTTTTTTTTTTTTTTTTTTTCTTTTTTCTTAAGGCGTTCCAACCTTTTAGGATATTAACGCCACAGCTGTTAAATAAAGTTTAAAATTTTATTTTATAAATGTATGCTTGTAATAGTTGTTATTAAGCCTTTATGTGATCAATCATTATCTTAAAAATGATATATTATTGAATATTAGAATTTTTATACTTATGTTACTAAATTTAAATATTAGTTGATAGTTAACCTTGAGCAATGAGTTATGTTTATTGCACATAGCCAGGTTTTGGTTTACTTACACCCCGGACCATGTGCCACAACAATCATAGTTTATTTAGAAGTTGTGTGTATTCTAAAAAATTAAATACATTTAAAAAATAAATAAATAAATAAATAAAATGTGTTATATTAAAGAAATATATTTTATGGAACAAACACAACACTGTTACATTATAAATTCTATAACACCTGAAACAGGTCCTTTATCTTGCTGGACAGTCAGCAACTTCAGAATGCTCGTCTCTCTCACACCTTGGGCACTGCCTCCTCTACTACTGGCTGGCTGCTGGAAGGTACGGACAGACCTGCAGACTCTGGAATAGTGGCCTCTTCTACAACACCTGAAACAGGTCCTATATCTTGCTGGATAGTCAGCAACTTCAGAATGCTCGTCTCTCTCACACCTTGGGCACTGCCTCCTCTCCTACTGGCTGGCTGCTGGAAGGTACGGACAGACCTGCAGACTCTGGAATAGTGGCCTCTTCTACAACACCTGAAACAGGTCCTATATCTTGCTGGACAGTCAGCAACTTCAGAATGCTCGTCTCTCTCACACCTTGGGCACTGCCTCCTCTCCTACTGGCTGGCTGCTGGAAGGTACGGACAGACCTGCAGACTCTGGAATAGTGGCCTCTTCTACAACACCTGAAACAGGTCCTATATCGTGCTGGATAGTCAGCAACTTCAGAATGCTCGTCTCTCTCACACCTTGGGCACTGCCTCCTCTCCTACTGGCTGGCTGCTGGAAGGTACGGACAGACCTGCAGACTCTGGAATAGTGGCCTCTTCTACAACACCTGAAACAGGTCCTATATCTTGCTGGATAGTCAGCAACTTCAGAATGCTCGTCTCTCTCACACCTTGGGCACTGCCTCCTCTCCTACTGGCTGGCTGCTGGAAGGTACGGACAGACCTGCAGACTCTGGAATAGTGGCCTCTTCTACAACACCTGAAACAGGTCCTTTATCTTGCTGGACAGTCAGCAACTTCAGCATGCTCGTCTCTCTCACACCTTGGGCACTGTGTCATCTTCTTCTGGTTTGGCGATTGACGTGGTCTGGCACTCCAGGGTGGAGCATTCTGCGCGTTTCACATCATCCAGTGGCACATTTGTGACTTCCTTCGCTAGTGTGTCCATATTTTTCCTTGCCAATTCCCATGATTTGCAGCAGGCGATGAATATTTCTAATAAGATTGACTCCCTCAAATGTTTTTCCTTCAGCGATTCAGACTGGATGCCTAAAACAATTTGTGCCTTAAGCAGTTTTTCTTCTTGATCCTTGAAATCACAACTCTTTGCCAATGATTTGAGATCCATAAAGAATGTTTCAAATGGCTCGCCGATCTGCTGTTTTCTATTAAAATATGCAAACACAGCCATGGTTTCATTTTTCTTATGTATGCAATGTCCCTCTAATATCATTAATATATACTCGACGGATTCTTCTTCTGGCTTTATGTCTGTGATAGCACGATACAACTTCATACCTTCAGGGCCTATCAAGTTCTTCAGTCGGGCGACTTGTACAGCTCGTGATTTCTTCCCATTCTCGATGGCTTCGAAATAATTTAACAATGGGAGTTTTCACTGAGACTTCCACCAGTTCTCAGCTTACCAGGCTTATTGAACTCCATCTTCAGTTGGTTCTATACCCGCAGCGCCATGTTATATTAAAGAAATATATATTTATGGAACAAACACAACACTGTTACATTAGAAATTCTACAACACCTGAAACAGGTCCTATATCTTGCTGGACAGTCAGCAACTTCAGAATGCTCGTCTCTCCCACACCTCGGGCATTGTACCATCTTCTTCTAGTTTTGGCGATTGACGTGGTATGGCTCTCCAGGGTTTGTTCCATAAAATATATTTCTTTAATATAACAAACTGTTTATTTTCCTGTTGACCTTTAAATGTTCCGATGGGTAAGAAAATGATAGATATTGCCAATTGTATCAAACAGCCTGTTTTCTTGAATAGCCAATTGAACCAAACCGTTTGTTTGGTTGCTCTGACACCAGCAGGCACACCTTCTATCATAGACCTGGCAGCCAGTCACCGAATGTGGGCCATTAAGGTGGAACTGGCAGGTGGGACTTGCCTGGACCTATAATAGGTAAGTAAATCAAACTCTTTTTTTTTTTTTAATATAATGGCCGATCTTAAATAAAAAATGCCTCCTCTCTGTAGATAGCCTATAAACCTAAAATAAATTAAGCTCCTGAAGAGGGTGAAACTAGAAGACCACACAATAACATTCTGCCTACATTGTTATGCGTGTTGATATTTTCGGGGCACAAAAATCATTAATATTTATTAATAAAAATAAGAAGCCATGTATTGATTATTCTCTTAGAGCCGAGGAATACAAACTCCATTTAATCCTAATTAAACAAAATAACATCCTTGAGCTATTTGAGCCGTGCTAAAGCTGGTTTATTTTCTGCATAGGAAGGACTCGGAAGACTCTGCTAATATTTGCATTGGCTAGCTGAGAAGGCAGCCATTATCTGCCTTAGCACAACTCAGCTACACTGTCTCCGTCCAGTAATTATCTTATTGACTACGGCAAATAGGCTGTGTAAGTACAAGATTTTATAACATTTCACACTAAGGAGTAAACTACCCCAGTTGTTCCTCACAGTTTTTTTTTCTTTTTGCGCTGTTGTATTTATGCAAATATTAGACACATGTTTTTTTAAAGTGCTAATTCCTCGATTTAAGGGGTAATATTACCTTGTAAATTATTTGGTCTGGGCTAAAGTTCTTCCTTAACTAATAAAAAATGATATCCAACAGTGAATATGTGATTTTTTTTTTTTTTAAATGGATGCCGAGTGAACGCGATGGTGACTTAAAGATAATTTTTTGAGCGAGCTTCGATTGGTCCCTTTTAAATTGTTAAGGTTTTTTTTGTCCTCCTTCAATAAATGATAAAATAAAACCCCATTTTCTCTATCTTTATTACAAGAAAGCAAGAAAAAAAAGTGAATAGGAAAAAATGTACATTTCAGAACATTAAACATTAAAGACGTTTTCTCAAAACTATGTTTTTCAAATCGGGCGATCTCTGCCGTCTTCATTTTTTAGCGCGGCGCACTTTTTTTTCATGCTTTAGCAGTGACTAAACTGAAAAAAAAAACGTTACAAAAAAGTGTCACAGGGGTCCGCTGGCGTTCGCGCATGTGCAGTGGCCATGTACGAAAAAGAAGACTGTATGCTATAGAGTACATTACATAGGTTTGTCGGGTAGACCTAAGAGTTACAAAAAAGGGCCACAAAAATGTGTCCGCTGGCGTTCGCGCATGCGCGGTGGCCATGTACGAAAAATAAGATTATATGTTATACTATACATTACATAGGTTTGTCGGGTGGACCTAAAGTATATTTATGTTCTTGAATTTGTGCAGAAGGCTCTAAACGAAATTATTTTTTTTTATGTTATGTTTTTTTGTGATGTTTATTAGTAATTTTTATGAACTAGAAACTAATTGAGCAGTAATGAGGTGTTCATTGTGGATTTGGTTGTTACTGATTGAACTTCTACTAGGAATACTTGAACGCTTACCTCCAGACGGAAGAGCTTCGCATATGTAGTAGTTGGTGGCAGCACAGTCCCTGTCGTTCCATTGGAAGCCGGAAGTAAGTGTAGTTCCTGTAGGAAGGGAGAAGAGCCTTCTTAGTTCTATGCAATCCTGACCGCTGAGGCCGTCGTCGTTGGGTTGTCGGCTGACTTCTCCCCGCCATCCGGGGAACCAGTCTGTAACAGATCAAGCAAGGAAGAAGTTGAATGAACCTATTTAATAATATGATGCATATACCGTCGATACAAAAGCAAACTAACGAATATGAAAAAATGCATCTTTCATTGTCAATTTTTAATAATTTCTGCTGGACTTATGTACGGCAAATTCTTGAATCTTAGATCACTCTATTAAAGGGAAAGTATTCCACTATCAAAAGGTCAAATCTGCAGAATATTTGACTGTCCAAAAAAAAGTTATGAATAAATACTTTTCCACTCTGAAAAGTGGTGATTTTCATATTCGTTAGTTAGCTTTTGTATCGACGATATCGTCGATTCAAATGAAAAGTATCGAATGTGAAAATCACAACTTTCCAGAATGAAAAAATTTTTATTCATAACTTTGTTTTTGGAATAGTCGGCAGAAGCGACCATTTGGCAGTGGTTACTTTTCCCTTTCACCGAGTGAGCATATATGAGAGTTTGCCGTCCAACAGCAAACAGAAAAGATTGAAAGTGAAAAACGCGTTTTTTCAAATTCGACACTTTGCATTTGTATCGACGATATGTTTGTAATACAAACATATATGTAACGATATGTTTGTAATACAAACTTTGTATATGTATGGGTCCGTAATATAGAAGTACAGCAGATTCCCGCTTATCCGAACTAACTAAAACCCTTTTTAGAATAAGGAAAATTCGGATTAGGCGAAGTTTTGTCAAATGATGCCAATATTGACTTCATAAGGCGTATTAACGCTTTGATCGCTACATTCAAAACACGGGCTCTATCTGGTTCAGGCGGAATTCATTTAGCCAGTTGTGTACGCATCACGCGGAGGTGATTTCGGTTTTCCATTCTTCCCTTTAATCATAAGTGAGCTTGTGCTTAATGGAGGAGACAGGAAGTTGTACATAACGTACTATCCAGTACGAGAAAAAGCCCCCTAGTAAGCGCGAGAAATCAGATTTTTGAGAAAACATAGTGTTTCATACAGCCCGCACCAGTGGGAGAGCAGCGGGAGATGTATATACCGTCCGATGTGTCAAGAAATTTTAAACTGCACTGTAGTGTGACAATGGTCGGTGGTAAAATGGATATGATGGGTGCTATGTGAGAATGGCGAAACATTCCTTCTCCAAGCCGCTATAGTTCAAATTTCATATGTATATATCGTCGATACATAAGCAAACTAACGAATATGAAAATCACCACTTTTCAGAGTGGAAAAGTATTTTTTTTTTTTTTTTTTTTTTTTTTTTTTTTTTTTTTTTTTTTACGGCGCATCGACAAATTTTGGCCATTAGCGCCGGGCCTCCAGGGTGCAACCAGGAATTTTCTCAGCGAGCCCTGAGATGAGAAAATTCCTGTCGCCGCTGGGGATCGAACCCACCATCTCCTGCTTATGAATCCAGCGCGCTAGCCACTAGACCAAGGGAGACCCCTGGAAAAGTATTTATTCATAACTTTTTTTCGGACAGTCAAATATTCGGCAGATTTGACCTTTTGATAGTGGAATACTTTTCATTTAATAGAGTGAAGTCAGATTGAAGAATTTGCCGTAAATAAGTCCAGCAGAAATTAGTAAAGATTGACAATGAAAGAAGCATTTTTTCATATTCGTTAGTTTGCATTTGTATCAACGATATATACATAAATACATATGAAATTTGAACCCCCGTCATTTTTGTAATATATGGGTTGAGAAACGTGAAAATGTCTAGACGGCACATCAGGATTAAATATTCGTGTATATAAACGAATGAATGTACATTCGTGTATATAAAATGTATGTCCATTTATATAAAATTGAACAAATTAAGAAAAAGGTTAACGTAACAACTTTCGTTGTTTTGTAGGAAATTAATATCCAAAATTCTACTCGCCTTAGAATACTAAGAAAAATACACAATGAATTTTTATTTGGAAACCTGGGAAAGGAAACCCCTCGTTCTTTCGCTGAATATGCTAATTTAAGAAATAATACCAAGAATAAATTCTCTGAGGTAATATTCTGCCATTTCTCTAGACATCGTTCATTAGCTCAGATACTCGTTCATTAGCTCAGATACTCGTTCATTAGCTCAGATACTCGTTAATTAGCTCAGATACTCGTTCATTAGCTCAGATACTCGTTCATTAGCTCAGATACTCGTTCATTAGCTCAGATACTCGTTCATTAGCTCAGATACTCGTTCATTAGCTCAGATACTCGTTAATTAGCTCAGATACTCGTTCATTAGCTCAGATACTCGTTCATTAGCTCAGATACTCGTAAATTAGCTCAGATACTCGTTCATTAGCTCAGATTCACGTTCATTAGCTCAGATACTCGTTCATTAGCTCAGATACTCGTTCATTAGCTCAGATTCACGTTCATTAGCTCAGATACTCGTTCATTAGCTCAGATACTCGTTCATTAGCTCAGATACTCGTTAATTAGCTCAGATACTCGTTCATTAGCTCAGATTCACGTTCATTAGCTCAGATACTCGTTCATTAGCTCAGATACTCGTTCATTAGCTCAGATACTCGTAAATTAGCTCAGATAGTCGTTCATTAGCTCAGATACTCGTTCATTAGCTCAGATACTCGTTCATTAGCTCAGATACTCGTTCATTAGCTCAGAAACTCGTTCATTATCTCAGAAATCGTTCATTAGCTCAGATACTCGTTCATTAGCTCAGATACTCGTTTATTAGGTCAGATACTCGTTCATTAGCTCGGATACTCGTTCATTAGCTCAGATAGTCGTTCATTAGCTCAGATACTCGTTCATTAGCTCAGATACTCGTTCATTAGCTCAGATACTCGTTAATTAGCTCAGATACTCGTTAATTAGCTCAGATACTCGTTCATTAGCTCAGAAACTCGTTCATTATCTCAGAAATCGTTCATTAGCTCAGATACTCGTTCATTAGCTCAGATACTCGTTCATTAGCTCGGATACTCGTTCATTAGCTCAGATACTCGTTTATTAGGTCAGATACTCGTTCATTAGCTCAGATAGTCGTTCATTAGCTCAGATACTCGTTCATTAGCTCAGATAGTCGTTCATTAGCTCAGATACTCGTTAATTAGCTCAGATACTCGTTCATTAGCTCATATTCACGTTCATTAGCTCAGATACTCGTTCATTAGCTCAGATACTCGTTCATTAGCTCAGATAGTCGTTCATTAGCTCAGATACTCGTTCATTAGCTCAGATACTCGTTCATTAGCTCAGAAACTCGTTCATTATCTCAGAAATCGTTCATTAGCTCAGATACTCGTTCATTAGCTCAGATTCACGTTCATTAGCTCAGATACTCGTTCATTAGCTCAGATACTCGTTCATTAGCTCAGATTCACGTTCATTAGCTCAGATACTCGTACATTAGCTCAGATACTCGTTAATTAGCTCAGATACTCGTTCGTTAGCTCAGATTCACGTTCATTAGCTCAGATACTCGTTCAATAGCTGAGATACTCGTTCATTAGCTCAGATACTCGTTCATTAGCTCAGATATTCGTTCATTAGCTCAGATACTCGTTCATTAGCTCAGATACTCGTTCATTAGCTCAGATACTCGTTCATTAGTTTAGATACTCGTTCATTAGCTCAGATAGTCGTTCATTAGCTCAGATACTCGTTCATTAGCTCAGATACTCGTTCATTAGCTCAGAAACTCGTTCATTATCTCAGAAATCGTTCATTAGCTCAGATACTCGTTCATTAGCTCAGATTCACGTTCATTAGCTCAGATACTCGTTCATTAGCTCAGATACTCGTTCATTAGCTCAGATTCACGTTCATTAGCTCAGATACTCGTACATTAGCTCAGATACTCGTTAATTAGCTCAGATACTCGTTCGTTAGCTCAGATTCACGTTCATTAGCTCAGATACTCGTTCAATAGCTGAGATACTCGTTCATTAGCTCAGATACTCGTTCATTAGCTCAGATACTCGTTCATTAGCTCAGATACTCGTTCATTAGCTCAGATACTCGTTCATTAGCTCAGATACTCGTTCATTAGCTCAGGTACTCGTTCATTAGCTCAGGTACTCGTGCATTAGCTCAGATACTCGTTCATTAGCTCAGATACTCGTTCATTAGCTCAGATACTCGTTCATTAGCTCAGATACTCGTTCATTAGCTCAGATACTCGTTCATTAGCTCAGATACTCGTTCATTAGCTCAGATACTCGTTCATTAGCGCAGATACTCGTTAATTAGCTCAGATACTCGTTCATTAGCTCAGATACTCGTTCATTAGCTCAGATACTCGTTCATTAGCTCAGATACTCGTTCATTAGCTCAGATACTCGTTCATTAGTTTAGATACTCGTTCATTAGCTCAGATAGTCGTTCATTAGCTCAGATACTCGTTCATTAGCTCAGATACTCGTTCATTAGCTCAGAAACTCGTTCATTATCTCAGAAATCGTTCATTAGCTCAGATACTCGTTCATTAGCTCAGATTCACGTTCATTAGCTCAGATACTCGTTCATTAGCTCAGATACTCGTTCATTAGCTCAGATTCACGTTCATTAGCTCAGATACTCGTACATTAGCTCAGATACTCGTTAATTAGCTCAGATACTCGTTCGTTAGCTCAGATTCACGTTCATTAGCTCAGATACTCGTTCAATAGCTGAGATACTCGTTCATTAGCTCAGATACTCGTTCATTAGCTCAGATACTCGTTCATTAGCTCAGATACTCGTTCATTAGCTCAGATACTCGTTCATTAGCTCAGATACTCGTTCATTAGCTCAGGTACTCGTTCATTAGCTCAGGTACTCGTGCATTAGCTCAGATACTCGTTCATTAGCTCAGATACTCGTTCATTAGCTCAGATACTCGTTCATTAGCTCAGATACTCGTTCATTAGCTCAGATACTCGTTCATTAGCTCAGATACTCGTTCATTAGCTCAGATACTCGTTCATTAGCGCAGATACTCGTTAATTAGCTCAGATACTCGTTCATTAGCTCAGATACTCGTTCATTAGCTCAGATACTCGTTCATTAGCTCAGATACTCGTTCATTAGCTCAGATACTCGTTCATTAGCTCAGATACTCGTTCATTAGTTTAGATACTCGTTCATTAGCTCAGATACTCGTTCATTAGCTCAGATACTCGTTCATTAGCTCAGATACTCGTTATTTTAAATACAAACGTTTCCATGGATTCGATGGTTTGTCGTGTCGACCGAGCATGAAGACCAACTATTGGTTTTATGTCGGAGAAGGAAATTGGAGCGGAGAAACGGCCATTTTGAGAGCGACTTTATTAATTAGGTTTCGTTTTAATTGACTTCTTGGCTCTACTATTCTATACCAAAATGGCGGAGGTTTGCTCTAGACGATTTCCTCGTTGATTTGCCATCTTTTCGATTGAAACGAAGCGGAAGGAACGATAAGTACGTCCTAAAACTTCATAAAGACAAGAAATAAAATAAAATATATTTAATCATCATTCGCATTCGATATACAAATTTTCGGGTGCTCGAAGTAGTTGGGCCATTATTATGGGTATGTCTCAAGACCACGTAAGCACATCCTTGTACAAGCCCAAAAGGGCAATATAGTACAAAGAAGATCCGTAAGCTGCTTTGCCGTAAAAATATAAAGGAAGAAATGGTTAGTGTGATTTTACCAAAATGCCATTGCTAATTTAATTTCAGGGATTCAATGCTAAAAACATGTCATAAACACGGGTGATAATAGTTCTTCTCGTGAACTAAAGCAAGGTTAGGCCAAGTCATAACGAGCACAGCAGGAGGAATAAATCTTGGATCAGGATGAGGCATCAAGGCAATACCGCCAAAGAAGCTGCAAAAAGCCGCCTTCGCTTCAAATTTATAAACAAGAAGACGCCAAAGCTTGGCTCAGAAGGATAAATCGCAGCAAACGGTAATCCATATAAACAGTTACTTCCTCTCGCGGAGAAATTAAGAAACATGAAAGCCACCACTAAGCCGTGGAAAAGTGCCTTGAAAGGACCTGACTCATGTACGTATTATAACAAAAGACCCTCATTCTATTTGCGAAGCCTGCCTGATCCATCTCACTGTCTGCCACATCTCAGAAGATTGTCCAACATTTGGTAGTGACCTCAGAGATCCTAATACGACGAATTACATTAGCACAGATAATGTACTCCTCAGAGCGGATTGGCAAATTCGTGGAAATTTTAAAGCATTCCAACCTGTATTCTAAAATATAATAAAAAGATAATAAATAGATAAATTAATAAATAAAATTGCAGGAAAATTAGGTAAAAATGCAGTTTCAAGCCCTCTAAACCGATTTCTTTCAAATTTTGTACAATAACGAATTTTGATGCACTAAACACGAATACGTTAAAAAAAAAACCTTCGCATTTAACTAGGAAAGAAGTTATTAAGCACTAAAGTTCACTGTTATGCAGGTTTTGAGAGCTACTAATTTTAGCGAGTTGGATTGACTGGGGTTTTGTTATCTTCTTGAGCGAGCGGAAACGCATAGCACGTATGCTCTTAAGCGACAGGTGACGACGGGTGAGGATGCCCTTAAAATTAACAATATTTTTGAACAAATGGTTTCTGACCATTTCAAATGAGAGTTCTCTGTTTCTCAATGTTACATATCTGCGCATGCGCGTGTTTAAAAATACACTGATGACGCCTAGTTTTATAACCTTCCTAACTTTAGTGCTTAATATTATATTCTATTAATTTTAGCGAGTTGGATTGACTGGGGTTTTGTTATCTTAAAGTCGTCACAAATTTAGTTGTTTACATTAGCTCTCATAACCTGCATAACAGTGAACTTAAGTGCTTAATAACTTCTTTCCTAGTTAAATGCGAAGGTTTTTTTTTATCGTATTCGTGTTTAGTGCATCAAAATACGTTATTGTACAAAATTTGAAAGAAATCGGTTTGGAGGGCGTGAAACTTCATTTTTACCAAATTATTATATGTTCATTATCCCTCTACAGCTTCCCAGCAACTACAGGAGTACCTTGAGTCTGTCGAGAAATGGTGCAACTTGTGGAAAATTAAAGTGAACCCAGAAAAGTGCTTTCATGTTACATTTACACTTAATAGGAGCGCCTGCCCTCCTGTATTCATTTGCAGCAGTCAACTCCCAGAATCGAATGAAGTACGTTACCTGGGACTTCTACTAGACAGCAGACTCACATGAAACCCACACACACGACGGAAAAGACTAGAGCTGAACAGGAGATATGGACTCCTACGACGACTACTTGGACCTACTTCAAAGCTTACGACACAAAACAAACTTACTATTTACAAAACTATAATCAGACCTATCTGGACTTACGGACTCGAATTATGGGGAACAGCAAAACACTCAAACATACAACGAATACAAGCATTCCAATCCAAAGTCCTTCGTAGAATAGTCAATGCTCCCTTTTATGTCTCCAACAAAACCCTACACAACGACCTTAATATTCCTTTCGTAAACGACCTCGCCAAATCCCGCTTCCTGACGTTTCATTCCAAATTGTCATCCCACCCAAATCCAAGAGGTCAATCCCTTTCCACTCAGATCCACCCTAAAGACCTTCCCAGGAGGCTTAAGAGACTTTGGCCCCGTGACCAGCTACGATGACAGCAGTCAAAAACAGCACAGATTGTTTTAATATATTAGGAAGTGCCGATAATGTTTGGCTCCTTCCATATACTATTCACTGACATGTATACTTAGACCAGCACAATTAATTATTGTACTTATAATTGTACAGATTTTAAATAAACATGAAAAGAAAAAAAAAAAAAAAAAAAAAAAAAAAAAAATATATATATATTCATTATAAGAAGGGTTGCGAATGCAAATTGTGCAAATCAGTTTTTTCTTGTTTTTTCTTTAGAGTATCCCTATGAAGAGTGCATTTACTTTGAACTCATGTCCCATTGACTTATAGGGCATATTGCATGTTATGACACCAACAATTAAAATGCCTGTAATCAATGTCCGATATTTGTTTCACGGACAATAATACATATGTTTGGTAGTCTTTCTTCAATGCACCAGGATTAATACATATCTTTGGTAGTCTTTCTTCAATGCACCAGGATTAATACATATCTTTGGTAGTCTTTCTTCAATGCACCAGGATTAATACATATCTTTGGTAGTCTTTCTTCAATGCACCAGGATTAATACATATCTTTGGTAGTCTTTCTTCAATGCACCAGGATTAATACATATCTTTGGTAGTCTTTCTTCAATGCACCAGGATTAATACATATCTTTGGTAGTCTTTCTTCAATGCACCAGGATTAATACATATCTTTGGTAGTCTTTCTTCAATGCACCAGGATTAATACATATCTTTGGTAGTCTTTCTTCAATGCACCAGGATTAATACATATCTTTGGTAGTCTTTCTTCAATGCACCAGGATTAATACATATCTTTGGTAGTCTTTCTTCAATGCACCAGGATTAATACATATCTTTGGTAGTCTTTCTTCAATGCACCAGGATTAATACATATCTTTGGTAGTCTTTCTTCAATGCACCAGGATTAATACATATCTTTGGTAGTCTTTCTTCAATGTACCAGGATTAATACATATCTTTGGTAATGGTAACAATGTCCATTACTTATGCTTTACTATAATAAACTAGAACAGAGTATTTAATGATTAAATAACTAGATATGGCCGTAGTATGTCTTCCCGTATATCCAGTAGTGTTACTGAAATGAGAACGTAATAAAAAAATGTGGGCCAAATGTGGAACCTTGTGAGACACCTGTTGCTTAGTGTTACTGGGCGAGTGTCAGATTTATCCTCGCATATTAGGGAATTCTATCTCGATGCTCTGCAAGGGTTATCTATCTGCTTTCATGGTGGCAGATCTCGACTAGTTTACTATAATGTGTGGTTAAATATCAGGAAATGGTGTCTCCTATCTCAGGAAGATAACGTACTTATTTTTGTATTATTCTTCTTCAAGAAGTCAGTGAATGCTCTTCCTACGGTTACGTCGACGACGTCATCAGAGCTGATATGTTACCAGCCTAGATTCAATAAAAAAATATTAGAACATCCAAAGTAATAAAACACCAAATTTTATAGCTATATAAAATTTGCTTTAGTGACCAGAATGTTAAATATAGTCAATGGATAGAATTTTAATTACCAACAGCAAAAATAGAAGAGTTTGTAGTTACGAGGCTAAGAATAAGTGATTCGTTGCTGATTCACTCTCACGTAAAGGAGGAATCACACTGTAGAAATTGTGCAATTGACAATAAACACACATTCAAACTCAATTCACTAAACTTTCTCGAGATTATTAAAAAAATACCAAAACACTTACTTCTGTTAAGAAAATGATTCTAATACTTTTATAACTTCAAACGTAACCAACATTTAAATATCTCACTTGGAGGCCTTGTGGCCGTGAGTGCTAAGGTGTGAGCACTTAACACTCCGTGGCAAAGGTCGTTGGTTCGATTCCCACAATGAGATGGTGGCTTTTCTTTAGAAAAAAGAAATGGCATCAGCCCTATCCTGACTAGAAAAGGATGGTAACCTATAGATAATCCGTCCTAAAATTCTTAGTTAATAACAATGGACGTTAAAGTTTAAATAAATATCTCAGCTTGGAAGAATGTCAAACATGTGGAACAAGTATCAACTGAATTCATGTTTTGTGAGTATCCAAAACGGAAATTAGTTTAAAAAAAAATTGTCTGTTCGCTCTTTAGCTGCCCCAAAAATAGTTCAATTTGGAGGACATTTAGTAACAATAACCCATCTTATAATTTTAAAAGTCGAATTCCCTTACCAGTAGAATCCTTCGGCCGAAACATAGGTTTTGGGGCGAAACCAGTTTTAAAGCGATATCTGTAACTGTTACAAGAAACGTTGATACAACTAGTTTTCTGAATTAATTTTCGGTTCGAGCATTCAGAAACGATTGATACCGTTACAAATTGTTACATACGTGTAAAATTTATCCAAATTTAGATATTTAAATTTTGGTTACGCTTGGAGTTACAGAAGTAGTAGAAACAAAACTTTTATTAAAATTCACGAAACGTTTTGGGATCTTACTATAATTTATTTAATATCTCTAAAACAGAAGAGAAATTGGGATGATTAATATTTATTTGTTTATTAGTGAGACCGCGACAAGGGCAATTCATCACTTAAAATACATACATAAGAAGAAACAATAGTAAACAATTGTTAACAAATTTGAAAATGAAATAATTAAAAAAAATATTAAAATAAAAAAAAAAATACTAATACAATTTGCAGTGACTATAAAAAGGTAGGAACAAGACAGAGGCAGATAGGGCAGTCTGTAAATACAATTATAGACTTAGATCGTCATGAATTTCAAATCATAGTTTGTACATATTTATTAATGATAGGAGGTCGTAAACAGAAAAATAAATATACATACACATATACACATACACAAACAGATAAGCACGTATACAAACATAGAAAACCATATATATACATCATATTTCTTCAAATAGTCCAATTTTCCTTAAGTATCTAAAAACAAAATCTATAAATTGGCTTTCTTCTGCTAACAACTCTGTTAGATTTATAGCTTGGGATGATTAGAAGATAACTATTTGAAAAATTAAAGAATTATCCGTAAAAAATATTTTGTACTAATTTATGGTTGGACGATCTACAATCGGAGAAATAAGTCCTTAAAAATTCGAAAGTGTTAGTTTCGTCGCTTTCAGCCGTTTTGTGTGTTTGTTATCTTCAGTTTTTAATTGATTTTAACAGTAAAATTAAAATTCTAGCAAAACAAAACAAGCAAAAGGAGAAACAATTTCGGTCAAAGTCCCATTTCCTACTGTAAGTTAATCCCGCCTAAAATCTCAGTTTTCTTCAAAATATGATTAGTGTAGGAGTTTTAATTTTTTTTTTTTGTATTCCAGTCTTTCCGAATGACACTAAAGGTAAGAACGAAAACTAGCTAAGATGACGCATTTCCTGCGGATCGGACTTCTTCTAAAGTTCATAGGTAGTGGGAAAGCGACGTTTTTGTGGGCGAAGTGTTTGATTTTGTTGGGGATTAATAGAGTGACTGAGGTTAGGAGATTATCCCAGACTCTAGACTAATCCAGGGCAAATAGAGCTTTGGTAAACCACACTAAGTCTTATCTGCTGACGAGCAAATCTCTTATCAGTAGCCAGTCCCCTCCTTTTTTCTACCAATCAGCAAATTTCATTTACAGTGAGTGCCAAAAGTATTATTTTGGGAAAAAGTTCTTTTCAGGGAGCACCATACCACTAAAAATAATTTAAATTGTACACGAATGATAACATACCATCAATAAGATATTTTATTTATCAACAATATAAAAAAATCGTCTCAGAACCTATCGATTACGAAAATAACGGTGAAAAACGAGTTTTTGCATATTCGATAGTTTGACATGGTAGGGACTATATCTTCCCATTTTCTTTAGAAAAATGTAATTAGCTTTTAGAGTGATTCCGAATTGAGCAATTTAGATTATTTTTTAAGGACATTATTCTCTTTTGATACCCTTACGTATACAGAATTTTTTCCGAGACTTCCAAGCTTATGTTCAGTCAGGGCTCTCTGATTCAGAAAAACGGGGAAAATATATTCCTATGTATTTTTCAGATTATTAATTTTTTCGAAAATATATTGTTAATAATGGTCCCTTATTCATGACACTAATATAACACACTAAATTTTCTTTTCATTTCGCTTCAAAAGACTATTTAATAGCTACTTAGAAACTTAGAGAGAAATCAATACTACAGAATAAACAAAGAATATATATATATATATATATTTTTTTTACGGCGCATCAACAAATCTTGGCTATTAGCGCCGACAGCCAGGGTGCAGCCAGGAATTTTCTCATCGAGCCCTGAGATGAGAAAATTTCTGGCGCCGGTGGGGATCGAACCCACCATCTGCCGCTTATGAATGTAGCGCGCTAGCCACTAGACCAGGGGAGACCCCTAAACAAAGTATAATATTAAATTTAAGTTGATTTATTATTCTCTTTGAAGGGATTGTGTTTCTATTTCTATTGTATTGAAACATTGCGGAGCGAACACAGAACAATGCAAGACCTAATTACGACTCATAATTAGGCAGAAATCGTCCCGGATCTCTTTCAACCGGCCTTTTATCAATAGAGGCGCAGCAGGCAAACAATGTTCAACCGCGATGTTAAACAAGGGATGTTTTATAATAAAAGTCGTGTAATAAGTCGTCTTGGTTGACAAGTTTTACTGCGTGATTAACAAAAAAAAAACATATATATATGTATATATATATATATATATATATATATTTTAATAATGAAATTTCAATAGAAATATTCACTTGGATCAAACCTTTTCAGCGGACCCTTCTTACATCAGCCCAGGCTTTAGGAAGAAGAAAAAATTGAAAAGACTTCCACGCAAAGGATAAGAAATATATATACATTTATAACAAAAAAAAAAATAAATAAAAAAAAAAACCCTAGATGTAAAACATTTTCCCTTTCCATGAAGTTTGCTTGGAAAAATTGGATCTTTTTATGATACATATCTGAAAGAATTACACACAATCTCTACATCCAACCCATATCTACATCATGGCTTCCAAAGGAGTAGGTAAGTCATTCAATCACTTCAAAGGATTCCCTTGAAAGATCGTACGTACATTTTTCCTTCACAATTTCATCGATATGAAGGTAAGAACCTTTCGAATGAACAAGACGTTAGAATGTTTTCATTCTTGAAATTCCTAAGTAAATAGGTAGGCAGTTACTCATTCTTGGAATTCCTAAGTAAATAGGTAGGCAGTTACTCATTCTTGGAATTCCTAAGTAAATAGGCAGGCAGTTACTCATTCTTGGAATTCCTAAGTAAATAGGCAGGCAGTTACTCATTCTTGGAATTCCTAAGTAAATAGGCAGGCAGTTACTCATTTTATAGGTTTTCTAAGATAACAAAACGAATGAAAACATTTTTAAGTGGATATCTCTAACAGTTTTCGAAAAAAAAAATAGGAGACAAAACGTTTTTTTAACTAATTTTTGGTTAGGGTATTCAGAAAAGATTGATTCAAATAAAATTTGTTCCTGTCGTTTGACTGTGATCCAAGCAAAGACATTTAAATTTTGGTGACGTTAGGAGTTCAAGAAGTATTAATAAAAAATAGAAATAATTGTGAACATGAATTTTCCACTATACAGCAAAATCTACAATGAACGGATCTTAAAACAGGGATATGTACCTAAAAACCTACAATGAACAGATCTTAAAACAGGGATATGTACCTGAAAAGCTACAATGAACGGATCTTAAAACAGGGATATGTACCTGAAAAGCTACAATGAACGGATCTTAAAACAGGGATATTTACCTGAAAAGCTACAATGAACGGATCTTAAAACAGGGCTATGTACCTGAAAAGCTACAATGAACGGATCTTAAAACAGGGCTATGTACCTGAAAAGCTACAATGAACGGATCTTAAAACAGGGATATGTACCTGAAAAGCTACAATGAACGGATCTTAAAACAGGGATATGTACCTGAAAAGCTACAATGAACGGATCTTAAAACAGGGATATGTACCTGAAAAGCTACAATGAACGGATCTTAAAACAGGGATATGTACCTGAAAAGCTACAATGAACGGATCTTAAAACAGGGATATGTACCTGAAAAGCTACAATGAACGGATCTTAAAACAGGGATATGTACCTGAAAAGCTACAATGAACGGATCTTAAAACAGGGCTATGTACCTGAAAAGCTACAATGAACGGATCTTAAAACAGGGCTATGTACCTGAAAAGCTACAATGAACGGATCTTAAAACAGGGATATGTACCTGAAAAGCTACAATGAACGGATCTTAAAACAGGGATATGTACCTGAAAAGCTACAATGAACGGATCTTAAAACAGCCCTATGTACATGAAAAGCTACAATGAACGGATCTTAAAACAGCCCTATGTACCTGAAAAGCTACAATGAACGGATCTTAAAACAGGGATATGTACCTGAAAAGCTACAATGAACGGATCTTAAAACAGGGATATGTACCTGAAAAGCTACAATGAACGGATCTTAAAACAGGGCTATGTACCTGAAAAGCTACAATGAACGGATCTTAAAACAGGGCTATGTACCTGAAAAGCTACAATGAACGGATCTTAAAACAGGGATATGTACCTGAAAAGCTACAATGAACGGATCTTAAAACAGGGATATGTACCTGAAAAGCTACAATGAACGGATCTTAAAACAGCCCTATGTACATGAAAAGCTACAATGAACGGATCTTAAAACAGCCCTATGTACCTGAAAAGCTACAATGAACGGATCTTAAAACAGGGATATGTACCTGAAAAGCTATAATGAACGGATCATAAAACAGGGATATGTACCTGAAAAGCTACAATGAACGGATCTTAAAACAGGGATATGTACCTGAAAACCTACAATGAACGGATCTTAAAACAGGGATATGTACCTGAAAACCTACAATGAACGGACCTAAAAAACAGGGATATGTACCTGAAAAGCTACAATGAACGGATCTTAAAACAGGGATATGTACCTGAAATCCTACAATGAACGGATCTTAAAACAGGGATATGTACCTGAAAAGCTACAATGAACGGATCTTAAAACAGGGATATGTACCTGAAAACCTACAATGAACGGATCTTAAAACAGGGCTATGTACCTGAAAAGCTACAATGAACGGATCTTAAAACAGGGCTATGTACCTGAAAATCTACAATGAACGGATCTTAAAACAGGGCTATGTACCTGAAAAGCTACAATGAACGGATCTTAAAACAGGGATATGTACCTGAAAAGCTACAATGAACGGATCTTAAAACAGGGATATGTACCTGAAAAGCTACAATGAACGGGTCTTAAAACAGGGATATGTACCTGAAAATGTTTCGCAAAAAATAAAACAAGAGTAGAGTTTTGGACTATTCTCCTTCATTCTTATGAACAATGTCTTATGAAATACATCATATGTTATTACATTTGGACTATTCTCCTTCATTCTTATGAAACAATGTCTTATGAAAGACATCACATGTTATTACATTTGGACTATTCTCCTTCATTCTTATGAAACAATGTCTTATGAAAGACATCATATGTTATTACATTTGGACTATTCTCCTTCATTCTTATGAAACAATGTCTTATGAAATACATCATATGTTATTACATTTGGACTATTCTCCTTCATTCTTATGAAACAATGTCTTATGAAAGACATCATATGTTATTACATTTGGACTATTCTCCTTCATTCTTATGAAACAATGTCTTATGAAATACATCATATGTTATTACATTTGGACTATTCTCCTTCATTCTTATGAAAAAATGTCTTATGAAATACATCATATGTTATTACATTTGTTCAGATGAATTACCTTTTTTTGCGGAAACATAAGTACAAGAAAATAAATAATATCTCGGGAGATCAAAGATTTGTAATTGCTGAAACTCTTGAAGGCATGTTAATCAAGGCTATTGGAAGATTATGTCCCTACAAAGTCGAACTATCGAATATGCAAGTCGGAGCAAACTAGAAAGCGAACATATTTTATCGATTGACCAAGTAATATATTGAAAAATGGTCTTATTCGATTCTTTATTTAAGGCATTAAGGGCTAGTCTAAAGGGTGTTAGAGTTGCGACAATTTGCGGCAACCCGTATCGTCCACAATCTAAGAGCAAAGTCCCGAATCTGAAAAACGAGGTTTTGCTTATTTTATAGTTTGACATGGTAGGGACGGTATATTAGAAAGATATTATTGGGGGCCTTTATTAAGGCAATATAAACCAATACAATGATTGTTAGTATTTTTGCCTGTTAGTCTTTGCGTTTGTGCACGCTAATTTTAGGAATGGCTTATCCGATTTAGATGTATTGTGTATGTAATATAGTGCGGCTTTCCCTTATCATTTATTAGTGTTTGTTTCATGTCAATCGGTTCACAAATAAAAAAGTTATGCCATTGCAAAGAATCACGAGAACATTTCATGGTTTTTGCAAGGTCAGCTTTATGTTGCTCTGTCACGTGTTAACGATCCTAGCAGCCTGTAAGCTTTGATTCGCGATGGCTATGCGTCTGATATCGTGTATAGAGGTGCATTACGGTAAAGTAGATTTTTTTTTAATAACCAAACGACGTTGTTTATAATCTAAAAGATACATCCAAAACATGCCGCCAGAAGTCGTTGTTATATATCAAGAAATTTCTAGATTAAATGCCTTCTCGAATCCAATAACTTTGGGCGAGAGACCGGCAAATCCCAGCAGTAATGCTCCGAGGACTAGAATACAGAAGAACTCTTCCCGAACTAACTTCTGTTCCTAAAACCCCTCCCCGAGGCGTGACTTGGAGCACAACAAACACCTCCGTTTTATCGGACACTTCCGCAACTACAAACACAATTAGGACAATCCTTTCAACAAGCGAGTTACCATTTTACAAGTGAGCACACTTTGTAAATAAACGTATTTTCACCTTTTAGCACTTTCCTCCGAAGGAAAGTAGCTATTGAGGTTGCACTCATGACGAAATTTTTGAAAAATTTCTTCGAATCTTTATCGATCCTACCCAGTAGACACCGAAAATGACCCTAGATTAAATTATATATATATATATATATATATATATATATATATATATATATATATATATATATATAGTTATATATGTGTCGGTTAACACGATACCGGCCAGAGTTTTTATTTCTTTCCCACGAAACTTGGTATGTAGTATTCCCCAATCAAACGATTGAACGAGATCGTTAACCAACAAAATCGGTCCATCTAGAGATGGGGTTTACTCCGGAGCCAAAGTAGTTATTTGCCAATACCAGTCATAATTTGTGTTGTATTTCAACGAAACTCGGTATTCGTTCTGGTCAACTAAAGAGAAAAATGTATTGTAAAAATAAACTAAATCGGTTCATTAGGAGGGGGGGGGGGGTTTACTCCGGACAGAAATTATTAATTTGCTCATACCGGTCGTAATTTCTGCTGTATTGTAACGAATCGCGGTATACGTCGTGGGAATCTAATAAGGAAGAAGTGTTGTAAAAATGAACTAAATCGGTCTATCGGAAGGGGGGGGGGATTTACTGTGTACTATGTTTGAATTGAATTGAAACAGGTGTTATTTGTGTTTTTATTTTATTTATCTATATAGGTTACTAGCTGAATACCCGTGCTTCACCATGGCCGATAATTATTTTTTATATTGATTTAAATAAGATATGATCAAAATCAACGCTACTACATAATTTTGTACATTTTATTATACCACGTCATACTATATGTTATTCATCTATTGATAAGTAATTAATGCATAATGCTTCTTGACGTTGGGGTGCTCCGGACCAGTGTCAAGAAAGAGCTTATTATTGCACGGACTTTAAAGTTACCCAGGAAACACCATGTGGAGGTAACCATGCTTGCTTCCGTTGGAGAGAAAAAAAAAATACAACAACCGCTTAAAAAGTTAGATAAACAGAGACAAATACACGTTGCAAAGCATAAAAGTAACAAATTTGAAGTTTTAAGCACTTATCTCTTCGATTGACATCGCCCCACCGCCCGGGACAACTGTACCCGGCTGTCCCTCCCATGTGGCGGCCGAACATTACAACAGAATCTTATTGTAGAGAATTTAGAGTTCCCAACCATTTTCGAGATATTTTTAAAAATATACTGAGATCCGAAAACTTTGTATCACCATTCATTCAATTTTTTTCCATATACTTCGTTTCTGAATACCCAAACAGAAAATTAGTTTTGAAAAGTATTTCTATCGATTTTTCTGGTAAATAGCTACAGAACTCGCTTAAAAATAATTTTTAAGCGAGTTCTGTAGCTGAAACATGAATGAATGAAACAATTATTGTTTCATTCGTTTTCCTACGTTAAAGAATCTTTCGCACAAATTTCGCTCCAAAAACCATGTTCCAGTAAACGGATTCAACTGGTTAATGAACTTGACCTATTAAATGAGAAGAAAGATTTTTGTACCAAATGTTTTGTATCAAAATCGGACTGTTTATGAGCCGATGAGGAACTTCTTAATAATTCAACCCCCCCCCTAAAAGTACTTAAACATTTGAATATAAAAAAAAACCTTTCTTAGCGAGTGTTTACATTCGAAACGTATTGTCCGTGCAAAATTTCAAATTTTTGTGTCAAGTGGTTCGGGATATTATTACCTCGGGTGGGCCATCACCAGGGGGTACACTCTATGAGGGACTAAATCACATTTTATTTCTAGTAATTCAAGGACTGCCATTATAGTTGAAATTAACCTCAATTAAAAATAATACTATGAGATAGATAATGTACGGTAACAGCTGTTCTGTTATTGTCCTAGCAACGCATGCTGCCTAGGCTTGCCTGCTCTAACCAACTAAAACTTTAAACCCCTCTAAAAATACTTAAAAATTATTCGAATATCAAAAAATCCTTTCTTAGCGAGTGCCTACGTTATATAGGCAGTGTCCATGCAAAATTTCAAAATTTTCTGTCGAGCGGTTTGGGCTGGGCGATGATAGGTCAGTGAGTGAGTAAGTGAGTGAGTGAGTGGTATTTGACAAATATGTAGTAGATTTTAAGCAAATTATTCAGGAATGCACTCGACACTACCCAATTCTGAGGAAAGTGCTTAGTTATGCAGCTCCTGCGTGACGGACTTTATTTTTTCTTCTACATTTCTCACGTTATAGATACTCTATGCGCATACTACTATGCGCCTTAACAGTAATATTGAGTTAGATGGACGATATACTTGCTAGGATGAAGTACAGGTTGCTTTGGAGTGTCTAATGTGGAGAACTCTTTTTTAAATTTATTTATTCATTTAATGATATTAAATTCTGTAAAATAATTACATTTTTTAATGTGCTTACATAAAATATAATGATCACGAGCGTCTGCACCAGCTGCCCCCTTGTCTCCTCGGGTAAGCGAGACGACTAGACACAGCCGTACCCCATTCCTCAACCAGCAGCAGTAGGAAGTACTGGAGCTGGAAAAGGGACGAGAGAACTGCAGACACTCTAGGGGCTTGTGGGGAGAAGATAACCTCCGATATCACTCCTTTGTATTGCTTAAAGCAGATCGCGGGACCACATCCTGTTCAACCGTCCTGCTGGGGAATAGGGATGTTTGGGAGTGGACATTGACTGGACAGCAGGATTAGGGTTTAGGGATAATTATGTGGAGAACTGAAAACCTACTTGTAAACAGTTGTATGAACTGCTAATAGTTACGCAAAGCTGCTAATAGTTACGCAAAGCTGCTAATAGTTACGTCTAAACAGGTTAGTTTTTCGTAACAAGCGACAAGACATAGTAAACACGAAAAGGAATAAGAATAACTTTTATTTACTGAGGGAAAACTAAACTTCCCCAAATCCAATCTAATTAGCATATGTCTCTTGCCACATCTTGTTTAGAGATCACTTACTCTGCCTTCATTATTGGATTGTACAGGATGCTATTTGTCGGCCAGTGTCTCAACAATTACTTCTCACTAAGGAAAACTAGAACTTGTAAACTGGGCCTTTAACAGAAACTGACTGTGTGTTAAAGACGTGGCTATTTACGAATTCCTTGAGATAGGACTGTACTTTTATAGAGGGATACTGTACTTTTAAAGATACTGTTTTTCAACATTTAAAACACAGACAGCTATTTAACTTAGACTTGCATCAATAGCGTTGACTTGCATCTACCGAGCGTCGACTAGCATCTTGCGGGTGTTGATTAGCATCCAGCGAACATAGGCTCGCTATTTAGCGAGCGTTGGCTAGCACCTAGTGAGCGTTGGCTACCGTCTAGCGCTGAATGCATCTAGCGAGTGTCGACTAGCATCTAGCGTGCGTTAACTAGCATCTAGCGAGCGTTTGCTAGCATCCATCTAGCACTCAATGCATTTAGCGAGCATTAACTAGCATCTAGCGAGCGTAGACTCTCTTCTAGTGAGCGTTGGCTTGCATCTAGCGAGCGTAGACTTGCTAGCTAGTTAGCGCTGACTTGCTATCTTGTGAACGTTGACTTGCATCTAGCGAGCGTTCACTTGCATCTAGTAAGCGTAGACTAGCATCTTGCGGTCGTTGATTAGCATCCAGCGAGCATAGGCTCGCTATTTAGCGAGCGTTGGCTAGCACCTAGTGAGCGTTGGCTAGCACCTAGCGAGCGTTGGCTACAGTCTAGCGCTGAATGCTTCTAGCGAGTGTCGACTAGCATCTACCTTGCGTTAACTAGCATCTAGCGAGCGTTTGCTAGCATCCATCTAGCACTCAATGCATTTAGCGAGCGTTGACTCTCATCTAGCGAGCATTGGCATGTATCGAGCGAGCGTAGACTTGCTATCTAGCGACCGTTAACTAGCATCCAGAGAGCATTAACTAGCATCTAGCGAGCGTTCAACTAGCACCCCGCGAGCGTTAACTAGCATCCAGAGAGCATTAACTAGCATCTAGCGAGCGTTAAACTAGCACCCCGCGAGCGTTAACTAGCATCCAGAGAGCATTAACTAGCATCTAGCGAGCGTTAAACTAGCACCCCGCGACCGTTAACTAGCATCCAGAGAGCATTAACTAGCATCTAGCGAGCGTTTACAAGCATCCATCTAGCACTGACTGCATGTAGCGAGCATTAACTAGCATCTAGCGAGCGTAGACTTGCTATCTAGCGAGCGTAGACTAGCGTCTTGCGGTCGTTGATTGGCATCCAGCGAGCGTTAACTAGCATCCAAAGAGCGTTAACTAGCATCTAGCGAGCGTCAACTCTCATCCAGCGAGCATTGACTAGCATCTAGCGAGCGTTAACTAGCATCTAGCGAGCGTTGGCTTGCATCTTGCGGGCTTTGATTAGCATTTAGCGAGCGTTGACTTGCCATCTAGCGAGCGTTGATATACAACTAGCGAGCGTTTGCTAGCATCATTCAGGCGTATATTAGCACCTAGCGAGCGTTGACTCTTATCTAGCGAACGCAGACAAGCATTTACGGAGCTTGATCTGAAGGGTAGAATAACAAGCATAAATGATCTTGAAGCTTGAAATTACCCCCGAGTGTGGGTTACACAAAGCTGGATTGACAATGTAATAAAGGAAAGGACTAAGAATAGGACCTCGTGAGACACCTGTTGCTTACCGTTCCAGAGAGAATGGTATATTTATCCAGGGCCGTAAGGTTCTTGTATCTCGAGGTCCTTCCAGATTTACCATAAACCACTACTTTAAGGTCACTGATCTTGGCTATTTCATTGCCTTCTACTGGAATATTGTTGGAAGTGCACATGACAACCAGTTAAATAGGAATGGCAAATATAGAATAAATCCAGCACTACTGGAAACAAAACATTTCAAAACTTTACGTCGACCTAAAAAGAAATTATAATAAATTGGTGTTATTATTAATACGACATTTTATTATGGACGTAGTTAAGGATTTAGTTAGAGGAAGGTTTAGTTAAAACAACAAAACCTAAACCTTCACCGAATTCAAAGTGGGAGAGGAAATATTTAACTTTTTGTACTTAAATAATGTTTTAGAGGTTGCAATGTGCTTGTCTCAGCAACTTTTTTATTACCAATAGACTATAATTACTGATAATAGAGTAATGAATTCAAAATGGGGTACTTACTTAGTAGGTTATAGGGTACATATGTTTATAAATGTTATTTTATTCTAAGTTATGTTATTAAGTGTATGTTATGTTATTAATATATAATCGTAAATATTGTTCATAATTCGTCCGCTAATAGGATATTAAAGTATTGATATACAGTGAAACCTCTCTATAGCGGACACCTCTGGGAGAACCAAAGCTGTCCACTATAGAGAGGTGACCGCTATACAGAGGGGTTGGTCGAGATGGATACGTACCGAATTCTTAATTCATGTTTTAATTAACCATTTAATAATTACCCATAGCAAGTTTTTTCTAAGTACATATATAGAAAGAAGTTCAATAAGTATAAACTTAAAAAAAAAAAAAAAAAAAAAATTAAAAATATTTTCAGGCGTATATCCATAGAGTAAAGATGGAAGCTTGGATTACCACAAAAATGGCTTTAATTTAAAAAGTTTAAACCATAAAGAAGTTCTTAGTTCTCGGACAACATTTTTGTCACAATTTTCCGTCCGTTTCTTCAAAATTTCATCTTTCTTTTTCAATATTTCTGCTGCTTGTGCTTTCCCTATCTTAAAAAACTCGGCAACTTTTCGCACACCACATTTATCGCGATTGGAAAATGTTATCACGTAAATTTTTTCTTTAAGTGTCAGAGATTTCCGATTATACATATTGAAGAGAAAGCACGATTCTTACTCAACAAGAGCTAAAACCCAACTGAAAAGTGAAGAGAAGGAAGTTCTGCGGAAGGAATGTGAACCGAACAGAGTTACGGAATATTCCCGGAACCGTGATACCTCGTAGGCAAAACAGCTTCTGCTGAAAAGGAAGAGGTTCCTGCTGTGAAATTCCTAGGAAGATATTACTAGTCACTATTCTGTATATATGTATATCTTATTCTTGCAAAGAGTTTGTTATTGTTAACGCATTTTTCTGGAAACCTACACCGATGGGAACGCTTCTATAAATAACATTAGCTGTAATTGACCGTAGTAAGGAGGTAAAAAAATCATATTTTTCTGTCCGTGGCCTTTGTACAGAGGTGTCCGCAATATAGAGGTTTATTTTACCGATAGAAAAATTCGGGACTGCGAGAAAATGTCCGTTAATAGAGGTGTCCGCTGTAGGGTGGTGTCCGTTAAAGGAGGTTCCACTGTAATATGTTATTGTAAAAGGCGTGTTTTATTGTTAATATAGTATTTTATAGTTAATATTGTATAAAACTGTAATCATGGTATATAATTGTAAATACGGTACAACTATTGATAAATAAGAATGAAAAGTTTTATTCTTATTCCGGGACACAAGTCCCATAGGAATAATTTTAAAATTACAAAGTAATTGTGAATTTTATATATAAACTTAAAAACTAATAAATGCTATCAGTATCAGTATATAGTGCACAGCTTCAATATAGACTAGGTGTTGGGGAAAACCTGGAGGGATAGAAGGTGGTGGAAGAGTCGGGATTTAAAGGTTTCTAGGTTGGTAGAATGGCGGACAGACAGAGGTAAGGAATTCCATAGCGAGGTGGCACGGGTGACGAATGATTTTTCGAATATTGCTGTTCGGTGGGAAGGAATATAAAGATCGGAAGGACGAGATAAGGTATTACGGGAGTGAACCGAGGATTTAAATTTAAGAAGTTGAAAAATATAAGAAGGTCTACGGGATTGAATTACTTGGTAAAGGACTGAGCCGAGGAAGTACTGTCGACGATAAAGAGGGAATAGCCAATTTAGCTCCTGGTAGAAATGTGATATGTGGGAGTCTCTTGGGATCCCGAGGATAAAACCAATGAAACAGTTCATGAGGCGTTTGAGTTTTGCCTCGAGATCGCCAGAAAGTCCACCGTACACCGAACAACCATAGTCAAACTGGGGGAATAATAGGGAGGTTACATAGGCTCTATAATGATTTTTTTTCCTTTTCTTTTTTTACGGCGCACCTATTACCAGACCACTAGGCACCTATTACCAGACCACTAGGCACCTATTACCAGACCACTAGGCACCTAACCAGACCACTAGGCACCTAACCAGACCACTAGGCACCTATTACCAGACCACTAGGCACCGACATCCTTGGTACAGCAATGAATTTTCTCAACGGGCCCAGAAATAAGAAGAATCCTATCTGCAGGGGGAGACCCTAGTAATGAATGAGTAAAATATGTAACTGCAAATATGGAACAGAATTGCAAATAGTCATATTCATATATGTATAATTGTTAGTGGTCTACATAATATGAAATGTGTCATCTTATTGTAAATAGGATATGCAATTGTAAATGCAGGTGGAGACCCTAGTATTGAATGAGTAAAATATGTAACTGCAAATATGGAACAGAATTGCAAATAGTCATATTCATATATGTATAATTGTTAGTGGTCTACATAATATGAAATGTGTCATCTTATTGTAAATAGGATATGAAATTGTAAATAGGACATATAATTGTTTGCAGATGATATATATGTTGAAAAATATTTTTCCGCTACGTCTCTATGGCAACACTATAACAGAGAGAGAGAGAGAGTAGCTAGGATAGTGAGACAATTTATCACTATCCTTATCAGATAATGGAATCACCTACAAGATTTGGGAGGCTCTTGTTTCTAATAGTGGACGGCGAAACCAGCGCTTCTAGTGGAGGCTCATGTATTTATTCCTCCTTATCACTCTACCCTCGCTTCCTTCTTCCTCAATTACTTATAAAAATGCTGCAGATTTATAGTCTTCCTCCTACATTATACATAGGCTTCCTCAATAGACTTATATTTTTGTATTACAAATTATCGAGTGTATTATACAATATGAAGTATATATTACAAAAAAAATACAAGGTACTTAGTTATTAGCTTCAACGTAGGTAAAAGAACCGGCTCTCAGGAATCTGGATCATCGCCGTGTCAGGATCTGGATCAAGGCGTCAATTGTGTTTTTGCCAATATGGCGACGGGATCATCAACGATTCGGGTTGACAAGAGTTTCAATATACCCTTGAGCGAGCGAAAACGCGTAGCACATATATTAATGACACAATTGCTATGTGCTATGCGTTTCCGCTCGCTCAAGGTTATATCGAAACTCTAGTCAATCCAACTCGTTGATAATATAGATCAAGGATGATTTTTCGATGGATAATGGACCGATATGCAATTCGACAGTGCTTCCTTTGTTCCGGTAAAATAAACAATAAACTAGGAAATGGCGTAAGAACAAACAAAGTAACACCAATCGCGAAAAACACCAATGTACAAATGAACTGAGTTCTAAATAGAAAGGGAACAAGACGGGTAATGTAAATGACCAATAGAATTTCTCTAAGGAATAGACCAATAGAAATGTGTTATCCATGATACAGATCTCTGAACGAGACCCACATCTTTAGCCTGCGTTGAAGCTAATACGTAAGTACCAAATAGAATAATAGCAAAACAAGTCTCTAAGAGAAGACAGATCTCAGATACAATAACAGGAAACTATGGACTTACTCCATTTAAACACCAATTTCTCTGATTGAGGTAACCCTAACAAACATCATATAATAACCTTATTTGTGGAAAATTTAATAAGCTTTCGAATAGATTTATTACTTAAAGCAGATAGCAGGGGTTGCTCCCCACAATTGTTTAAAACATTAACTTATACTTGCGACCTTTCGATCCTGTTTAGGTTCATCAACAGGCACCTACAATGTAAAATAGACCAAAAATAGGATGGAAACTTCTCCTATGGTATAAGTCATCAGGCACCTACAATGTAAAATAGACCAAAAATAGGATGGAAACTTCTCCTATGGTATAAGTCATCAGGCACCTACAATGTAAAATAGACCAAAAATAGGATGGAAACTTCTCCTATGGTATAAGTCATCAGGCACCTACAATGTAAAATAGACCAAAAATAGGATGGAAACTTCTCCTATGGTATCAGTCATCAGGCACCTACAATGTAAAATAGACCAAAAATAGGATGGAAACTTCTCCTATGGTATAAGTCATCAGGCACCTACAATGTAAAATAAACCAAAAGTAGGATGGAAACTTCTCCTATGGTATAAGTCATCAGGCACCTACAATGTAAAATAAACCAAAAATAGGATGGAAACTTCTCCTATGGTATAAGTCATCAGGCACCTACAATGTAAAATAAACCAAAAATAGGATGGAAACTTCTCCTATCGTATAAGTAATCAGGCACCTACAATGTAAAATAGACCAAAAATAGGATGGAAACTTCTCCTATGGTATAAGTCATCAGGCACCTACAATGTAAAATAAACCAAAAATAGGATGGAAACTTCTCCTATGGTATAAGTCATCAGGCACCTACAATGTAAAATAAACCAAAAATAGGATGGAAACTTCTCCTATCGTATAAGTAATCAGGCACCTACAATGTAAAATAGACCAAAAATAGGATGGAAACTTCTCCTATGGTATAAGTCATCAGGCACCTACAATGTAAAATAGACCAAAAATAGGATGGAAACTTCTCCTATGGTATAAGTCATCAGGCACCTACAATGTAAAATAAACCAAAAATAGGATGGAAACTTCTCCTATGGTATAAGTCATCAGGCACCTACAATGTAAAATAGACCAAAAATAGGATGGAAACTTCTCCTATGGTATAAGTCGTGATTTATTTGTGGATCGATATTTTTAGATTTAGATTCAAATCGAATCAAAAGATGGATTCATATTGGAGAATCGCCCGTCACTAGTGTGAACTAATCGCCTCCCTGAGCAATGACGGCGCACAGTGGTCAAAAACAGTCAAAAAGCGCTCAAAACTTGATTTTTTGAAGTATTTTCTCCGAACCCATTTGCCTTAAATATATGTTAAATACCTCGTGAGAGTGCCATTCCTTAAATTTTAGGCCCCCACCGTTGATTGTAGGACGGTGGTTAATCATTGAAGTACTAGAAACGAAGAAAATTTCCCAAATCCTCATGTACCAAAATCGTTCCTTTAACTTTACTTTTAAACCGATAAGATTGACGCATGTTTTTCTTGTTTTAATGGGATGTTCGAAGGGCAAAAAAAAAAAAAACAAATTGTAATTTTCGTGGACATGGATACGTAACAAGTAAAAACATTACACGTATCAAATTTCGTTTTGTCATATAGCTTTTGCGTCTCTCTAATTTCGGGCTTAAATATTCCGTGGGCATGCATAAAAAGATCCCAGACTGAAATTAGCTGCATAAGTCTGCCTACTTCGGTGCTAGAGGTGAACGAACTCGGCAAGACAGACGCGCGTTATCTCTATGTAATCATTGGAACCAAATCGAAGATGGATTTTTTTTGCAGTACTCAAGTCAGTGTTGACTGCAAAAAATGTCTGAAGTGATCCGAGTGAAAAATCGTGTCCTAGTTGAAATATTGTAATTTCAGGTTTCTAAATCAACAATATCAAATGTTATAGAGTTTTGAGCGCTTTTGGTCGGTTTTCGACCTCTGTGCGGCGTGACGCACTTCTTATATAATAACTAAGCATTTTTGATAGAATTTTCATGGGAGGACGACTAATGTTTATTTACTATGTTTTCCTAAAGCATTAGTAATTAAATGAAGCAATGCCGAATTAACATAATTGTACGGCGAGCCTGACATCCTCCATGTCATGAAGAAAGGTAGACTACGGTGGGTAGGGCACGTGGAGAGAATGGAACCCTGTAGGCTAGCTAAATTGATGCTATATGGTGCACTTGGGGACAAAAGAAAGAGAGGCAGACCAAGGAAGAGCTGACTTGATGACCTGTAGGAGGACATCGTAACGTTTGAGTTACTAGGCAAAATTTCATCAAAGTCGGACAGTTTTTGGCCGTGTGAGAGAGTGAACAGACCAATATATACCTGCATATATATGCACACACAAATTTGAATCAGCGTTATTTTCATGATATATGGGTTCCTTAACGTGAATGTTTCTAGTCGGCACTTCCGGATTGGATCATGAGGTAAGCAGATTTCCTTTCTGCTGATGAGTTAGTAGACACGGTATTCTTGTCAATAGATTTTGCTGGCAAAGTACTTCTTCCTCGAAGGTCATGAAAATCAGACAATTTAATAAATAAAAATTTGACAGGGCGATTGTCCGTGATGCTAGGGATCCGAAATTGGAGGAACCTAGCAGCAAACCGCGTGGAATGGAACAGGATGGTGACAAAGGTGGCTTGATGATCTGGAGGAGGACTTGCGGACGCTAGGGATCCGAAATTGGAGGAACCTAGCAGCAAACCGCGTGGAATGGAACAGGATGGTGACAAAGGTGGCTTGATGATCTGGAGGCGGACTCGCGGACGCTAGGGATCCGAAATTGGAGGAACCTAGCAGCAAACCGCGTGTAATGGAACAGGATGGTGACAAAGGTGGCTTGATGATCTGGAGGCGGACTTGCGGACGCTAGGGATCCGAAATTGGAGGAACCTAGCAGCAAACCGCGTGGAATGGAACAGGATGGTGACAAAGGTGGCTTGATGATCTGGAGGCGGACTTGCGGACGCTAGGGATCCGAAATTGGAGGAACCTAGCAGCAAACCGCGTGGAATGGAACAGGATGGTGACAAAGGTGGCTTGATGATCTGGAGGCGGACTTGCGGACGCTAGGGATCCGAAATTGGAGGAACCCAGCAGCAAACCGCGTGGAATGGAACAGGATGGTGACAAAGGTGGCTTGATGATCTGGAGGCGGACTTGCGGACGCTAGGGATCCGAAATTGGAGGAACCCAGCAGCAAACCGCGTGGAATGGAACAGGATGGTGACAAAGGTGGCTTGATGATCTGGAGGAGGACTTGCGGACGCTAGGGATCCGAAATTGGAGGAACCTAGCAGCAAACCGCGTGGAATGGAACAAGATGGTGACAAAGGTGGCTTGATGATCTGGAGGCGGCTTGCGGACGCTAGGGATCCGAAATTGGAGGAACCTAGCAGCAAACCGCGTGGAATGGAACAGGATGGTGACAGAGACCCAGGTCCTACAAGGACTGTAGCACCCAACAGTGAGTGAGTACTAGTTATTTGACATATCAACACTAGTCGTCGATTATGTGAAATACATGCATTAAAAATATATAAGTACATACTTGTGTAGGCGAAGGGCATAGAGTCCGACCACCTGAAGTCACCTTCCACCCTAATGTCGGAGCCTCCGATCCAGTAGGCGAGGTCATCTCTGTAATCAGGGCTGTAACAAAATAAATTAAATATTATTTTCATTTAATTTCTATTATTCTTATTTGTGTATTGATGCTCCTCAAAGCCACCAATAAGCATTTGAAAGTCTGCAGTCAGCGTTTTCAGTGTATAACAATGCAATTCCAGAAATTAGACAAGCTTTATAAATTATGCAAACTATTGGCAAATTAAATCACCTTAATGAAACAGTCTTACTTAGAATAACTATAAAATGACAGTAGCTGACAAACTGATTATTCGACTAAAAACATTAATATATATATATATATAAAAAAAAAAAAAAAAACGTTTGAAACGGCAGTCACAATATAATATACCGGTATGAGTTATTAAACAAAAACAAAATAAACAAATAGAACAAGCAAAAACTGGTCATGGCTTTCTTTATTTTTCAAACTTTATTGAATCCCCATGAGGAAAAAGAAAATCGACCTGAAAGATCAATTGTGCCGAAACGAAAATTTATAAATCCTGCCTTTGATGAAGAAGGAAAAAGTAAAAAAAAATTCAAGTAGGTTTGAATTTTTTGTGTATGTGAATCAAAAATTCTTATTTTCCCAATATTTTTTTTTTTTTTAAGAAAAAAAGAAAACGTGAAGATATTGCCTAAAAATGATTCAATCGACATTTAATTCAAAACCCTCGATTTTATATATATATATATATATATATATATAAATATATATATATAAATATATATATTTTTTTTTATTATGTTTGTTTTTCGTCGCTGGGATCATTCTTTGGATGGAACAGCATTTTTTCTCCAGCGGTGGTACTTTCTCTCTCTCTCTCTCTCTCTCTCTCTCTCTCTCTCTATATATATATATATATATATATATATATATATATATATATATATATATATATATATATATATATATATATATATATAGAACGGAATTTTTCTCCAGCGGTGGTACTCCTTCTGACTTCTTCGTCAGCCAGATGAATCCATCGAAATATTCCAGGAAGAAGCGAGAAGGAGTACCACCGCTGGAGAAAAATGCCGTTCCATCTATTCCGGGAAGAAGCGAGAAGGAGTACCACCGCTGGAGAAAAATGCCGTTCCATCTAAATATGTATATAGAAAGAGAGAGATAGAGGGAGAGAAAAAAACTTTATAGCGCAAATATAAGTAGTCTGATTAAAACAGAATGTGATATCACAGTTGAATTACTTTTTCCAATAATCACCAAACATTTTTGTACAAATCTTAAAACAAAAAACTATGATGCAGTTCGTTGCATTCGGAATATTTTTGTAGGAGGCACTATATTGGAGGAAATGGAACGAATTATTATTATTTTCACCTGCGATTTTTTGCATTCATTTATAATTTAATATCTGAGGAATGTATGCGAGCTGTATTTAAGCCGGAGCCGAATAACACGAATCGATAACTCCATTCCTTAGGCTGACCTCCATCTAAACGATTAAACCCCAGTGAAACGGGGAATATTCATGAGTTCCTTGCACGCCAGACGGGTTTCATTCGGGAAATGAAGCAAAACACAAACCATAAAAAGAAAATAACATATTTAAAAGATATGGGGAAATCAATTCTTATCTAAAATAGCGTGAGCAATTTGGTAATTTTTTATGAGTAAGACGAATAATAATGTTTCTATTATGAATTTAGCCCTTAGATTTACCCAAGTCTAGAAGACTTAGCTATCCTTACTCAGGGAGTTGGACGTCAGTGAGTTGAAGGTTCACACCGATACGCCGATGTAACAGCAGGGCTGTCTTAGCTATCCGTCAGTGAGGTGAAGGTTTACACCGATACGCCGATGTAACAGCAGGGCTGTCTTAGCTATCCGTCAGTGAGGTGAAGGTTTACACCGATACGCCGATGTAACAGCAGGGCTGTCTTAGCTATCCGTCAGTGAGGTGAAGGTTTACACCGATACGCCGATGTAACAGCAGGGCTGTCTTAGCTATCCGTGAGTGAGGTAAAGGTTTACACCGATACGCCGATGTAACAGCAGGGCTGTCTTAGCTATCCGTCAGTGAGGTGAAGGTTTACACCGATACGCCGATGTAACAGCAGGGCTGTCTTAGCTATCCGTCAGTGAGGTGAAGGTTTACACCGATACGCCGATGTAACAGCAGGGCTGTCTTAGCTATCCGTCAGTGAGGTGAAGGTTTACACCGATACGCCGATGTAACAGCAGGGCTGTCTTAGCTATCCGTGAGTGAGGTAAAGGTTTACACCGATACGCCGATGTAACAGCAGGGCTGTCTTAGCTATCCGTCAGTGAGGTGAAGGTTTACACCGATACGCCGATGTAACAGCAGGGCTGTCTTAGCTATCCGTCAGTGGGGTGAAGGTTTACACCGATACGCCGATGTAACAGCAGGGCTGTCTTAGCTATCCGTCAGTGAGGTAAAGGTTCACACCGATACGCCGATGTAACAACAGCGGGGCTGTTTTAGCTATCCGTCAGTGAGGTGAAGGTTTACACCGATACGCCGATGTAACAGCAGGGCTGTCTTAGCTATCCGTCAGTGAGGTGTAGGTTCACACCGATACGCCGATGTAACAGCAGGGCTGTCTTAGCTATCCGTCAGTAAGGTAAAGGTTTACACCGATACGCCGATGTAACAGCAGGGCTGTCTTAGCTATCCGTCTGTGAGTTGGAGGTTTACACCGATACGCCGATGAAACAGCAGGGCTGTCTTAGCTATCCGTCAGTGAGTTGGAGGTTTACACCGATACGCCGATGTAACAGCAGGGCTGTCTTAGCTATCCGTCAGTGAGTTGGAGGTTCACACCGATACGCCGATGTAACAGCAGGGCTGTCTTAGCTATCCGTCAGTGAGTTGGAGGTTCACACCGATACGCCGATGTAACAGCAGGGCTGTCTTAGCTATCCGTCAGTAAGGTAAAGGTTTACACCGATACGCCGATGTAACAGCAGGGCTGTCTTAGCTATCCGTCAGTGAGGTGAAGGTTCACACCGATACGCCGCTGTAACAGCGGGGCTGTCTTAGCTATCCGTCAGTGAGTTGGAGGTTTACACCGATACGCCGATGTAACAGCAGGGCTGTCTTAGCTATCCGTCAGTGAGGTGAAGGTTTACACCGATACGCCGATGTAACAGCAGGGCTGTCTTAGCTATCCGTCAGTGAGTTGGAGGTTTACACCGATACGCCGATGTAACAGCAGGGCTGTCTTAGCTATCCGTCAGTAAGGTAAAGGTTTACACCGATACGCCGATGTAACAGCAGGGCTGTCTTAGCTATCCGTCAGTAAGGTAAAGGTTCACACCGATACGCCGCTGTAACAGCGGGGCTGTCTTAGCTATCCGTCAGTGAGTTGGAGGTTTACACCGATACGCCGATGTAACAGCAGGGCTGTCTTAGCTATCCGTCAGTGAGGTGAAGGTTTACACCGATACGCCGATGTAACAGCAGGGCTGTCTTAGCTATCCGTCAGTGAGTTGGACGTTTACACCGATACGCCGATGTAACAGCAGGGCTGTCTTAGCTATCCGTCAGTAAGGTAAAGGTTTACACCGATACGCCGATGTAACAGCAGGGCTGTCTTAGCTATCCGTCAGTGAGGTAAAGGTTCACACCGATACGCCGCTGTAACAGCGGGGCTGTCTTAGCTATCCGTCAGTGAGGTGAAGGTTTACACCGATACGCCGATGTAACAGCAGGGCTGTCTTAGCTATCCGTCAGTGAGGTGAAGGTTCACACCGATACGCCGATGTAACAGCAGGGCTGTCTTAGCTATCCGTCAGTAAGGTAAAGGTTTACACCGATACGCCGATGTAATAGCAGGGCTGTCTTAGCTATCCGTCAGTAAGGTAAAGGTTTACACCGATACGCCGATGTAACAGCAGGGCTGTCTTAGCTATCCGTCAGTGAGGTGAAGGTTTACACCGATACGCCGATGTAACAGCAGGGCTGTCTTAGCTATCCGTCAGTGAGGTGAAGGTTTACACCGATACGCCGATGTAACAGCAGGGCGGTCCTTAGAGATGTGTTTTGTTATGCAGTTCCTGCGGCACGGACGTTTTTTATCTTATTTATTTTATATTTTTCATTGCTTGTTTAGAATTGTGTTGAGATCTTAGCCCGTATCCTTCCTTTCCACTAGAGGGAGAAACTGGCTTTTGACATCTTTCTTATGCCTATATATGCCACGAGGGCCCGGAAGGGCAGATACCGTAGAGTTATCTGATTATTGACCATAAAAGCGAACCAAGGAGAGTGTGGTAATTACTATGCTCCGGGTGCCTGATTTCCTCCTTTACAGGTACCCATTAATAATATAAAGGCTGTCTTGGCCTAGGGACGGTCAGGGAGGAAGAATCCAACCCTCCAACGATGACACAAAAAGATAAAATATTAAGTGCGCTGGGGTTTAAAACTCAGGTCCTCTAGCATATTAATCTAGTGGTCTACCACTGAGCTAACCTAGCACCACATTCAGATTCGTAAGGTCTCGAAAATACAGGTGGCTTAATATATATATAAATACATACATACACAAACACACACACACTCACACACACACACACACACACACACACACACACACACACACACACACACACACACACACACACACACACACACACACACACACACACACACACACACACACACACATATACACATATATATATATATATGTGTATATATATACATATATATATATATATATATATATATATATATATATATATATATATATATATATATATATGTCCATGAAAGCTAATTGTTGAGGAAACGAAAAAAAAAATAAAGAAATAAATAAAGAAAACTGCTACAGGATATAAAGTTTTTAATTTCCGTTGAAAGTTTTGTCAATACACTTTAAAAAAAAAAAAATTTTTTTTACTCTTTCAAAAAAAACTCAACGGAAATTAAAAACATAAGATTCTGTAACAGTTTTTTTTTCGTTTCCTCAACAATAAGCTGTCATGGACAGCTCTTTTTGGAAAAGGATGACTCCAGGGCCGCCACATGGGGGGGACTACTGGGTACATTTGTCCCGGGCCCGGCACCGGGGGGGCCCGTGATCTGGTCCAGGTCCGCCACATGGGGGGACTGCCGGGTACATTTATCCCGGCCCGGCAACGTGGGGGCCCGGGCCGATCCTCACTAAATGTTAAGAAATGTAGCTTGTAAAAAGAATGGGATTTAGAAATATAGTCGAGCGTAGCCTATATTTATTGGAATGGGATCTATATTTTTTTAATGAACATAAACGACAAAACAAGTGCAGTCCCAGAATAGTATATTTCATTAGGAGTCGTAATAAAACTACAAGTACCGAAAGTGACCTTTGCTGCACAGATTGTCGGCTTTTATTCTCATTTTGCTCAAAACTAAAGATGAAAATAATTTTAAAATGCCCAAAGTCCTATAGCAAAGTATTAGAATTTCCATTCTGGCTCTGAGAAGTGGGGGCCCTGGATGACTCATATATATATATATATATATATATATATATATATATATATATATATATATATATATATATATATATATATATATATATATATATAAATTTGTCTATTCCTGCTCTATCTGTTTTTAATGAAATTTGCTACAGAAATACGATGTATTTTTTGAAAGGTTAATTTCAAATTTTTTTTTTAACATTGTAAATTGGAAAAAATTCACACGGAATAAATCGCAGTGTTTACATTTTCGTTTTAATTGGCTTGCAGTACATTCTATTATAGTGCTTCCAGTACAAGAAAACACATAAAATAATTCTAAAAATCTCTAACATTTTACGAGAAAAGCCGAGACAACTAGTTTTCCTAATTGTAATTGATTTTAGCAGTAAAATGATTTCGCGAGTAAAACAAGATAATTAAAATGAGAAAGAAATTAGGCTCCCAAGTGAGAAATTTCAACTATTTTCATGCTTTCTAAGCGATATAACGACTAAAATCTTATTTTTCTTCAAGATGTCATTAGAATAGGTGTTCAAACATTGAAGGAAAAAAAATCAGGATTTCTAAATGACACTAGGGATTATAAAGTTATGGAACCACGCTAAAATGACGCTGTTGTTTCGAGTCGGACTTGTACTATTATAGTTCTGATGAGGTATGGAAAAGCTGATAGAACCAAGGGCTTCAGATATTTCCCTCTAGGTTTGGATAAATAGTTTTGGCTTGGATTCCTCTAGAGGTATCGGATACCTGGAATTGGGAGGATAAGGTCTGTATCGGATATTTATAATATTACCTAAATCCTGATACGGGACGAAACTCGGCAGCTCTTGAGAAAGTTGTTTTCGCCAAAACTTTCTAACCATCAATAAAGTTCTTTCGGTCTGACGTTCTCCTTCCTTAGAAAAAGTTGCCTTTTTGTCTTCTTCTTTTCAGTGAAAAAAGCTCTGAAAGTTTCCTCGACTTCCGGTTAGGTCAAATCCTTCATACGTTTTGTTGTATTGTTAAGCTATTTAGACATTAATATTAGCAAACGTTTCGAGAAAAGTAGCTGTTAAATGCATCTATTCACAAAAGAAGTTACAAAGGAAATTCAACAATGTCACGGGACATTGTTGCCTATTGAATTTATTGAAATTATAAAAATAAATTAAACTGTTAAAATAAAATCTCTTTTAGTGCGTTTTTCCCCTCTCCCCGTAGGTTTATATATATATATATATATTATATATATATACACATATATATACATATATATGTATATAATATATATATATATATATATATATATATATATATATATATAAACCTACGGGGAGAGGGGAAAAACGCACTAAAAGAGATTTTATTTTAACAGTTTAATTTATTTTTATAATTTCAATGAGGATCAGCTGTTCTGCTGAGTGTGTTCACTAGGTTCTTTTTTCACTCTGTTTAAAGATTAGCATTGTGCAACTATTACAAAGTGTATTCGCAAGAATTTGATCCGCTTTGGCGCGGATTAATACCTTCTTTAAGAAGAAGTATGAAAACTGGGCGCCGGAAGGAAGGAGGAAAGAGGAAAAGCCTGGAATGTATGAAGGAAGATCCTAACCTAGGCAGTACAGAAGAAGTAAGTGAAGACGTTTCCATGGCAACGGGAGATCTACCATTCACTTCAGAACCTCAGGTAACCTCAAATTATTATATTGAATTCCCTGCGATTGGCAACACTGCTAGTTCTCAACAGCTGTTTTCACTGGAGACCAAATCAAACCCATTCATTGAACCTCAAAGAAAAAGAAATAGATATTGTTCAAAATCAGCTGTTTTAAATACTGTTTCAACACCTGTTCAACTTCATAATTCTTTCTCTCCAATTCAAAACTTAAATGATAATGACAATAATAACAATACAGAAACAAATAAAAATAGTGTTAAAATCCCACCAATATTCGTTTGTGACGCTGACGACTACCAAAAAGTTTTAAGTGACATAAAAACTATTGTAAAGTCAAAATTTTGTTTGCAACAGTGTTTTAAAAAAATAAAAGTTACATTAACTTCGATTGACGATTTCCGTTCTTTGACCAAATTTTACGACAAAGAGGACGTAAAGTACTATACTTTCCGAAATCCCGCGGACAGAAAATTGTCGGTTATTATTAGAGGCGTGCCATACAGTATTACCGATCAAGAACTGTTTGATGAATTGTCAGAAAAATACCCTGTCTCCAAGGTTACTAGATTACTGAACAGAGAACGGTTCCCAACACCTCTTATTGCAGTAGAGCTGGAAAATAGTCCCAACGGTAAATCAATATTTAACCTAGAGACCCTTTTTTATTCAATAGTCTCGGTTGAAGAAAGGAAGCAACACAGGGGTGTTCTTCAGTGTAAAAACTGTTGCCGCATGGGACACACAAAAAATTACTGTCGTTTAGACACAAAATGTGCTAAGTGTTCGGGAGATCACAACTATTTAGCTTGCCCTAATCGAAATAGCACTGAATCCCACTGTGTAAACTGTGGAGGCAACCACTCTGCAAACTATAGAGGATGCCTGGAATACAAAAAATTAAAAAACATACTGCAAAAAAAAATAATAGCTTCTGAAAATAAATCCTTCCCCACTAGGAGTTCTAAACCCTTTCCCTCTAAACCCGCTCCAGCAAAACCTCCACCACCACCTCCAACTGAAAACCTACCAACTAACACTCAACAAAGACAAACCTCTTTCCCGCTACAGAACGCATGGACTCAGCATCGTAGAACAGACGAAGAACAGACTAAAACATCCAACCTTACTGACACTAACCAAAATTCAATCAAGAATATGACAGACCTACTTCTCAACCTTATAAAACCACTTATTCCAACAATAAAAGCTTTCATAACTAACTTTTTAACATCTATTTTCTCTTCTTTAAACAATGACAGTTCCTAATTTGGGCAATCTCTCTTTACTTAACTGGAATGCAAACGGACTAAAAAAAAGACAGACCTTACTGACAAACTTTCTTAGCAGAAACGACATTGACGTTGCTTGCATCACTGAAACACATCTCATTAGCACTGACAAATACAGGACACCAGGATACCGAATGTACAGAACGGACCAACGATCTAGACGTGGTGGAGTCGCAATTCTAATTAAGAAACATTTAGCCCACAATAGTTTGGTTCTGCCCTCCCTTGATCGCCTTGAAGCAGTAGGAATTAGTTTGGCACTTCAAAACAGGAGTAGTGTTAATATAATATCTGCGTATAGCAGACCTGGGATTCGGCTCATACAAGACGATTTTCAAAAACTATTTACAGGGGCTCCTACAATAATGATGGGTGATTTAAATAGTAAACATCTCTCTTGGAATTGCCATAAGCAAAACAATAATGGGACACAACTATTGAGAATTACTGAAAATCTTGGACTCATTATTTCATCACCTGACGAACCAACATTTTACCCGACTCAAAGACGCTACAAATCCGACATACTAGACATAGCCATAATTCAGAACTTCCAATTGCCATTATATCATGACGTACTTACTGACTTAGACTCTGACCATTTACCTGTCATTCTTACTTTCCATGAAAGTCCAAAATCTGAACCACTCCCACCAAGACTCATCAATGGACCTATAGACTGGGGAAAATTCAAGACAGAAATGCATGACAACACGGACATTCCACTTACATACAAATCCAGTCATGACATTGACTCGACTATAGCAAAATTCATTCAAACGATACACATGGCTGTACAAAATTCTTTAAAAACGCACCCATCATTAAGCTGTCGATTATCTAATACAACCACGCCCCCACATGTTCTAAAACTCATCCATGAAAAAAATATTCTTCGAAAGAGATGGCAAAGATCTAGAGACCCGGAACTCAAGCGACAAGTAAACCGTTTATCGCGCAATATTCGTTTTGAACTTGACAAAGACAGGATACACAAATATAGCAATTACTTGACAAACATGACTCCTGGAGACCCATCGCTTTGGCGAGAGACAAGACGACTACTAAAACAATCCTCTGAAATTCCCCCCTTAAAAGACGGACAAAACATTGTAACAACTGATGCAGACAAGTGTAGACTTTTAACAGAATGTTTTGAAAACAAACTGAAAACTGGAGACCACAACGACCCACAGACGGACATTGCAGTATGTACTTCACTCTCAGAAACAAGACTAACTGACAGTACAATCGACTTCACACAGCCTAAAGAAATTTCGCTTCTCATACGTAGGCTTCCTAAAAATAAATCACCTGGAGAAGATCAGATAACGAACTCGGTGTTGAAACAGTTACCCAGGAAATGCATCAGCCTGTTAACAAGTATCTTCAATGCTTGTCTCCGGCGAGGACATTTTCCAGAAAGATGGAAACATGCCATTGTGATCTTCATCCACAAGCCTGGGAAACCGAAGAACAACGCTGGCTGTTATCGGCCAATAAGTCTGCTGAATACTCTGGGGAAACTTCTCGAAAGGCTCGTTGACGTTAGATTAAGAAGACATCTTGTAGACAGCATACCTAACCATCAGTTCGCATTTAAACCGAAGCACTCTTCTGTCCAACAATTACAAAGAGTCTCTGAAATGATAACAAATTGTTTTAATAAGAAGGAATACGCCACTGGACTGTTTCTCGACGTAGCCAACGCTTTCGACTCAGTTTGGCACGAAGGACTCCTGCACAAGCTACGGAACACCAAGCCTCCAGCTTACCTCTACTCCATCATTTCCTCCTTTCTTCGTGGCAGGACATTCCAAGGAAGAGTGAAGACAACACTCAGCACGAAAAGAACTATCAAAGCTGGTGTACCGCAGGGGGCCATACTAAGCCCTTTACTCTACATATTGTACTGCAGTGATATGCCAGAACCTGACAACTCAGCCCTTGCTACCTTTGCAGACGATACACTCATCATCACGAAGAGCACCGACGTCAAGGAAGCGATTCTTCACTTGCAAGAAGCTGCAGATGAGGTGTCATCCTGGGTCCGAAAATGGAAACTAGCAATAAATCCGGTGAAATCTTCATGTAAAGTGTTTTCTCTCAGAAAATTCCAAAATGAAGATTTACCAGAGCTGAAAATTGGTCATCACTCAATTCTCTGGACTCCAAAAGACCAGAGTATACGCTATCTCGGAGTACATCTAGACACAAGACTGACTTGGCGACATCACATACACAAAAAACTACAAGAAGCTCACACACGACTGTTACAAATTTACCCATTAATAAATAGAAAAACTCCCCTAAAACACACCTGTGGTACACTACTATACAAATCGACAATACTACCCATACTAACGTACGCATGTCCTGTCTGGTTTGGCGCCAGAACCACACACATAAAACGTCTACAAACATTTCAAAACAGAGTACTCCGAATAGTGTCCAATGCTCCTTGGTTCGTAAGGAACAGCCAGATCCATAGAGAATTGGAGGTTGATCCATTTTTCACTCACACAGAAAAGCTAGTGCGAAAATATCACCAGACTCTTCCAGCCTCCAGCAGTTCCATGTTTTATCAACTTGGACAAAGAAAAACCTCGCGAATCAAACACAGACTTTATCAAGACATTTTAACCCTTTAAATTTTTATCTTACTAATATTGTTTTGTGTATAATACGTTTTGTATTGGTCCAATAAAATTGTTTTGTTTGTTTGTTTATAATTTCAATAAATTCAATAAGCAAGAATGACCCGCGACATTGTTGAATATATATATATATATATATATATATATATATATATATATATATATATATATATATACAAAAACATTGATGTTCACAATCACAAAAAATATTTTTGTACCAAATTTCATTAAAATCGGTCCATTTTGAGCCAGCTACAGAGCGGACACTATATATATATATATGTGTGTGTGTGTGTGTGTGTGTGTGTGTGTGTGTGTGTGTGTGTGTGTACGTGTCTGTTTACACTCTAGCAGGCTAGAAAAAAGACCGATGTTAATGAAATGTGGCACCATATAATTAGTGACATTTCAAAGATCAAGTTCTTCTACCAGCTTAATCCGTCCACCACAGCATGGCTATTTGGGCTAAATTTGCTCATAAAATCGTAACGCTTACGGGTCATTCCATATCAAGTGATCCAAAGTTTTTTAACATTTTATTATTTTTTTTAAATTTGGCCCATCAATAGTACCCCATACGACAATTAAAAATCCAGAGTTTTAGAAATTTATCTTTATTAGTTTTCGAGTTATAAAATTTTCAGTTTTTTAAAAAAGCACATTTTTGGACAGACACTTGATCATAAAATCGACCATAACTCCCAAACAACTAGAGCTAGAGAGGTGCGGTGAAAAGCATTCGTCACTGTATTAAATGCTGATTAATATGATATATATCATGACTTATTTATAAAAAACTAAAATCTTAAGGTAATTTTTAAAACTTTAAAATTTAAATTTCGCTTAAAACGTATGTTTAAAAATTTTCAAAAAAATTCTAATTTTTCTTTCATATTTTATCTCAGTTTTGTGTAAATTTCAAGCTGGGATCTAAATGGGATCATATTTATTTTAATTATTACGTTTATGTTGGTACTTCAAAAAATTGAATTTTTTCAGAAAATGAAACGAAATCCATCTAATATATACACGGTGCCCCAACCGAAAACGGCCTAAGTTCGAGAATAGAGGCAGGATGAAGAAATAAAGAAAACAAGTCCTTTAACATTTGTCTCGTTCTTCCTTCCTTTTCGAGAAAAACGTAAAAAGTCCGACTCGCAGGAACTGCGTCATCTTAGCGCGGTTACGTACATCTCGAAGAAATGGAATAGATTAGCATTACAAATCACAGGAAACTGACAGTAGCCAACTTACACAGAAGCGGATAAGACTTAATCTGTATATGTCAATACAATTATGTACTGAAAACGTACTTACTCTTCGACTACTGCTGAGAAGCCCTCTATTCTAAACAACCAAAAATTCGTTGTCATTTTAAGTATCTTGTTTTACTAGCAAATTCATTTTACTGTTATAATAAACTTTAAATATGTGCTTCATGGCGAATAAAATTCCATTCTGTCGTGGGTTAAATCTTTCTATAAAATAAGAAATAAAGATAACTTCAGTTGGAGGCTATGAGGAAGGTTATATAGATAGGAGAATTCAAAACAAACTATGCATACGTCATCATGATTAGCCACAGCCATCTTGATTACCACAGCCGCTCCAAACTTATTACCAATACCTTTCACCGTTTCTTAGCTTATTTTACTACAATACTAATTTTACTGATAAATGCAATTTAAAACAAGAAACAACCAATTAAAAAGTGAGTTAAGCAAAGAGAAAACCCATTTCAAAACAACAAAACAAACACTTTTTAAGTTTTAAGCGCTTATATCTCTGATTGACGTTGCCCAATCGAATATTGCTTCAGAACCTTTTTTGTAGAGAATTTAGTAAGCATTCGAGTGGTCACTTTCCACTTAGCACGATTTCCCAACCGTAATCGAGATATTTACGAAAAATTTATGAAGATCTGAAAACCTTTCATGTTTATTAATAAAATAATTTTTTTCACATACTTCCTTAACTCCAAATATAACCAAAATTTAAACATCTTAGTTGGGATCAATTTCCAAGATGTAGAAAATATTTCAATTGAATCCCGCGATTCTACGTACTTACAAAAAAATAATGACTTACAAAAACATTGATTCCACTTTTCTCAGGAACAGTTCCAGATATCGCCTTATAAATGGTTTCATTCGTTTTCTTATGTTAAGAAACTTATAAAACAAGTACCTGCAAGCATATAAACTCAAAAACGTAAGCGTTACGATTTTTTTGCGCGAATTTCGCCCCAAACACTATCTTCTAGTGGGCGGATTCTGCTGGTTAACGAACGTGACCTTTCAAATTAGAAGACAGAGTTTTTTACTAAATTTCGTTAAAATCGGACCATTTTTGAGCTTGCTAGAGCGCGAACAGACAAGCATATACACAAATATATACATATATATACATATATATATATATATATATATATATATATATATATATATATTTATAAATATATATATATATATATATATACAAATTTGGGCCACCTATATTTTCGTGATCTATAGGGTCTGAAACGTGAAAGTTTCTAGCCGGCACTTCCGGATTTCGTCATGAGGTCAAGCTCATAAGCGGGTTCTCCCTATGGAGGTAGGGAGGAACCGCGCTAAAAACTAAAATTTAATTGAGACAAGTCACTCTTTCATAATTCCTATATAGAAAACATTAAAAGTATATGTTTTATTTTCCACCCCCCTCTAATCGAGCTAAACCTGCAGAGTATATGTTTTATCTTCCACCCCCTCTAATCGAGCTAAACCTGCAGAGTATATGTTTTATCTTCCACCCCCTCTAATCGAGCTAAACCTGCAGAGTATATGTTTTATTTTCCACCCCCCTCTAATCGAGCTAAACCTGCAGAGTATATGTTTTATCTTCCACCCCCTCTAATCGAGCTAAACCTGCAGAGTATATGTTTTATTTTCCACCCCCCTCTAATCGAGCTAAACCTGCAGAGTATATGTTTTATCTTCCACCCCCTCTAATCGAGCTAAACCTGCAGAGTATATGTTTTATCTTCCACCCCCTCTAATCGAGCTAAACCTGCAGAGTATATGTTTTATCTTCCACCCCCTCTAATCGAGCTAAACATATCAGAGTATATGTTTTATCTTCCACCCCCTCTAATCGAGCTAAACATTTCAGAGTATATGTTTTATCTTCCACCCCCTCTAATCGAGCTAAACATGTCAGAGTATATGTTAGCGCGGTTCCTCCCTCCCCCATAGGGAGGAACCCCGCTTATAAGGTTGATACAATGAAACAATCCGGAAGTGCCGACTAGAAAATTTTGCGTTTCAGAACCCCTAGAAACCGAAAATAACGGTGGTTCAAATTTGTATATATATATATATGTATATATTTATTTATATATATATATATATTTGTCTGTTCGCTCTCTAAATAGAAGACGAATGGTCCGATTTTGATGAAATTTGGTACAAAAATCTGTCGTCCAATTTGAAAGGTCAAGTTCGTTAACCAGCAAAATCCGCCCACTGGAAGATGGCGTTTGGGGCGAAATTCGCGCAGAAAAAATCGTAACGCTTACGTTTTTGAGTTCATAAGCTTGTAAGTACTCGTTTTATAGGCTTCTTGGGCTAGAAAAACGAATGAAACCATTTTCAAGGCGATAGCTTTAACCGTTGTTGAGAAAATTGGAAAAATAGTTTTTGAATACCGTTTTTGGTTTGGGTACTTAGAATAACGGGATTCAGTTGAAACATTATGTGCATGTTCTACTTTCATTAAAACTAATATGTTGAAAGTTATGTTACGTTTGGAGTTAAGGAAGGGTTAGAATAAAATATTTTATGAACAGATATGAAAAGTTTTGGAAACTTCGTATACTTTCATTAATATCTCGAACACGGTTGGGAAATCGTGGTAAGTGGATTGCAACTATTTGAAAGCTTACTAAATTCTCTACAAAAATGATTCTAAAACTATTTTTGATTAGGTTATGTCAATCGGAGAAATAAATGCTTAAAACTTCAAATACGTCTGTTTTGTTCTTATGAACGGGTTTTTGTCGTTCTTTTTGTAATTTTTGTCTCTTTCCCTTGGTTTTTTATTGCTTTTTATTTCTTTAATTTCTTATGTTGTATTTGTAAGGAAAATGTATGTGTGTGTAAAACAGGATAGGTAAAATGAGACCAATTTTCTGTTGTCAGAAATAATGAAAAGTTTTGGGAACTTCGTATAATTTCTTAATATCTCGAAAACGGTTGAAAATCTTGGGAAGCGAAAGGTTACCATTCGAAAGCTTACTAAATGGTCTACAAGAAAGGTTCTAAAGAAAGTTTTGAATAAGCGAAGTAATGTCAGCTTTGGATTTGTCGATTTCCTTCAAATGTCTTGAAACTGTCGAGGCTCCTACTCTGAGTTCTTTGGCATATTCCCTAGTGTTTTTAATTGCTTATAGTAGTCAAATGTATTTGTCAATAAAACAGGATACGTATAATTAGAATCAATATTTTGTTTGTTAGAATTCGATGATGCCGTATGAATATCTAGATTACAGTACTGGTGTTGATTTCGTTCTTTAGAATTATTCTTGGTATTCCCTATTTTCATCTGTTACCCATAGTTTTTTATTGTTAGTAGGTTTTTCTTATTGATTATAGAATATAAATCTATTTGGCTATAAAACAGGATACGTAGAATTAGTGACAATATTTCGGAGATTTCTGAGCGAAATACTTTTAAGATTTTCTACCACCACGAACGGCTTTTTTCCTCTATTTTTATCCACTAGATAGGCTTTATTTTGCTTATTATTCTATATAAGTTTTATTCAGCAGGGGATTCTGATGAAATGTCGTGTTTTTGCTGTGGATTTTAAATACGATGTATCTAAGATTGGATAACATTAGCGAGTCTACATAGTTAAGAACCGAAGACGGAGGATTACTTCTTGCTATGATTTAGTCTACATATGTATATTAAGTCCTAAATCCAAAAAATAAACTTCACAACGGTTAGATACTATGAGCGAATATGGCGGTTCAATGCCCGTAGAACACAATGGGGCCGCAGGAAATTTACCTGCTAAGATTTAATCCTCAAGAGCTGTAAATATACCCCAGGTATCTGCCGACACAAATACAAAGCCTAGGCGGAGAGCACCCCAAAAACACAGATCCAAAAATAGGTTATATACTAAATATTCATAAAGACTACTTAGTTGTAAACCGATTCATCAATTAGCAATCAATAATTTTCAACAAAGGATATATACTAAATATTGATAAAAAGTATTTAATTAGAAAAAAATCAATATTCCACAAGACTTGTTTTTGGTCCATTTGTGTCTACTCCGTAGACTTAATTAGGTATATTATTCTATTGTAGTTGGGCAACTAAACTTTGTTTTATTTTGTTAAATAAAGTTTTTTTTTTTACTTGTTATTCGTCAAGACTTTTATTTGTCCTTGTGTATTTACTAGATACGTTTTATTCGGCATATTATTCTATATAGGCTATATTAGGCAGGGTATTCTACTCAATCTTGTGTACTTCTTCTTGATCCTTCTGTACATGGGCGTATATAAAAACAATTTCGGGGGGGGGGGGGCTGAGACCATTTCCAGGGTATGGAATACTAAATATTTAGAGCTTGGAATAGTTTTAGGCAACTAAAACGCTATTGCACGTAAAATAAAATATGTTTTATGAACTAAGTGATCTTATTTAATTTATTTTTAAGGGTTTTACGAGAAGTTTTTATCATCAATTCAAAATTTCGGGAGGGGCTGCAGCCCCCTCAGCCCCCCCCCCCTCATATACGCCCATGCTTCTGTATCCTCTAGAAAGGCTTTATTAGGCATATTTTGTATTGATTTATAGAGCTTTGCTTTAGAATGAGAGCCAGATTCTGTAATTTCCGCTTCTGTGTAAAAGTTAGCTACTGTCGGTGTCCCTGACGCCTTAATATCACTTTTATTCGAGATGTTCGAGAGGATTTTGACAATTTTCACGAGATATATAAAAAAAATAATAATTTGATAAGCTTTTCTAAGCTTATCAAATGGCACTAGGGACATGAACGGAATCGCGCTAAGATGCTGCAGTTCCTGCGAGTCGGACTTTTTTATCTTCCACCCCCTCTAATCGAGCTAAACCTGCAGAGTATATGTTTTATCTTCCACCCCCCTCTAATCGAGCTAAACCTGCAGAGTATATGTTTTATCTTCCACCCCCTCTAATCGAGCTAAACCTGCAGAGTACATGTTTTATCTTCCACCCCCTCTAATCGAGCTAAACATGCAGAGTACATGTTTTATCTTCCACCCCCTCTAATCGAGCTAAACATTTCAGAGTATATGTTTTATCTTCCACCCCCTCTAATCGAGCTAAACATGTCAGAGTATATGTTTTATCTTCCACCCCCTCTAATCGAGCTAAACCTGCAGAGTATAAGTTTTATCTTCCACCCCCCTCTAATCGAGCTAAACCTGCAGAGTATATGTTTTATCTTCCACCCCCTCTAATCGAGCTAAACCTGCAGAGTACATGTTTTATCTTCCACCCCCTCTAATCGAGCTAAACCTGCAGAGTACATGTTTTATCTTCCACCCCCTCTAATCGAGCTAAACATGTCAGAGTATATGTTTTATCTTCCACCCCCCTCTAATCGAGCTAAACCTGCAGAGTACATCTTTTATCTTCCACCCCCTCTAATCGAGCTAAACCTGCAGAGTATATGTTTTATCTTCCACCCCCTCTAATCGAGCTAAACCTGCAGAGTACATGTTTTATCTTCCACCCACTCTAATCGAGCTAAACATGTCAGAGTATATGTTTTATCTTCCACCCCCCTCTAATCGAGCTAAACCTGCAGAGTATATGTTTTATCTTCCACCCCCTCTAATCGAGCTAAACATGTCAGAGTATATGTTTTATCTTCCACCCCCTCTAATCGAGCTAAACCTGCAGAGTATATGTTTTATCTTCCACCCCCTCTAATCGAGCTAAACCTGCAGAGTATATGTTTTTTCTTCCACCCCCTCTAATCGAGCTAAACCTGCAGAGTATATGTTTTATCTTCCACCCCCCTCTAATCGAGCTAAACATGTCAGAGTATATGTTTTATCTTCCACCCCCCTCTAATCGAGCTAAACATGTCAGAGTATATGTTTTATCTTCCACCCCCTCTAATCGAGCTAAACCTGCAGAGTATATGTTTTATCTTCCACCCCCTCTAATCGAGCTAAACATGTCAGAGTATATGTTTTATCTTCCACCCCCTCTAATCGAGCTAAACCTGCAGAGTATATGTTTTATCTTCCACCCACTCTAATCGAGCTAAACATGTCAGAGTATATGTTTTATCTTCCACCCACTCTAATCGAGCTAAACATGTCAGAGTATATGTTTTATCTTCCACCCACTCTAATCGAGCTAAACCTGCAGAGTATATGTTTTATCTTCCACCCACTCTAATCGAGCTAAACATGCAGAGTATATGTTTTATCTTCCACCCACTCTAATCGAGCTAAACATGTCAGAGTATATGTTTTATCTTCCACCCCCTCTAATCGAGCTAAACCTGCAGAGTATATGTTTTATCTTCCACCCCCTCTAATCGAGCTAAACCTGCAGAGTATATGTTTTATCTTCCACCCCCTCTAATCGAGCTAAACCTGCAGAGTATATGTTTTATCTTCCACCCACTCTAATCGAGCTAAACATGCAGAGTATATGTTTTATCTTCCACCCCCTCTAATCGAGCTAAACCTGCAGAGTACATGTTTTATCTTCCACCCACTCTAATCGAGCTAAACATGTCAGAGTACATGTTTTATCTTCCACCCACTCTAATCGAGCTAAACATGCAGAGTATATGTTTTATCTTCCACCCCCTCTAATCGAGCTAAACCTGCAGAGTATATGTTTTATCTTCCACCCCCTCTAATCGAGCTAAACATGCAGAGTATATGTTTTATCTTCCACCCCCTCTAATCGAGCTAAACCTGCAGAGTATATGTTTTATCTTCCACCCCCTCTAATCGAGCTAAACCTGCAGAGTACATGTTTTATCTTCCACCCCCTCTAATCGAGCTAAACCTGCAGAGTATATGTTTTATCTTCCACCCACTCTAATCGAGCTAAACATGCAGAGTATATGTTTTATCTTCCACCCCCTCTAATCGAGCTAAACCTGCAGAGTATATGTTTTATCTTCCACCCCCCCTAATCGAGCTAAACATGCAGAGTATATGTTTTATCTTCCACCCCCTCTAATCGAGCTAAACCTGCAGAGTATATGTTTTATCTTCCACCCCCTCTAATCGAGCTAAACCTGCAGAGTACATGTTTTATCTTCCACCCCCTCTAATCGAGCTAAACTTGCAGAGTATATGTTTTATCTTCCACCTACTCTAATCGAGCTAAACATGCAGAGTATATGTTTTATCTTCCACCCCCTCTAATCGAGCTAAACCTGCAGAGTATATGTTTTATCTTCCACCCCCTCTAATCGAGCTAAACCTGCAGAGTACATGTTTTATCTTCCACCCCCTCTAATCGAGCTAAACATGCAGAGTATATGTTTTATCTTCCACCCACTCTAATCGAGCTAAACATGCAGAGTATATGTTTTATCTTCCACCCCCTCTAATCGAGCTAAACCTGCAGAGTATATGTTATATCTTCCACCCACTCTAATCGAGCTAAACATGCAGAGTATATGTTTTATCTTCCACCCCCTCTAATCGAGCTAAACCTGCAGAGTACATGTTTTATCTTCCACCCCCTCTAATCGAGCTAAACATGCAGAGTATATGTTTTATCTTCCACCCCCTCTAATCGAGCTAAACATGCAGAGTATATGTTTTATCTTCCACCCCCTCTAATCGAGCTAAACCTGCAGAGTATATGTTTTATCTTCCACCTCCTCTAATCGAGCTAAACCTGCAGAGTATATGTTTTATCTTCCACCCGCTCTAATCGAGCTAAACCTGCAGAGTATATGTTTTATCTTCCACCCCCTCTAATCGAGCTAAACCTGCAGAGTATATGTTTTATCTTCCACCCCCTCTAATCGAGCTAAACCTGCAGAGTATATGTTTTATCTTCCACCCCCTCTAATCGAGCTAAACCTGCAGAGTATATGTTTTATCTTCCACCCCCTCTAATCGAGCTAAACATGTCAGAGTATATGTTTTATCTTCCACCCCCTCTAATCGAGCTAAACATGTCAGAGTATATGTTTTATCTTCCACCCCCTCTAATCGAGCTAAACCTGCAGAGTATATGTTTTATCTTCCACCCCCTCTAATCGAGCTAAACATGTCAGAGTATATGTTTTATCTTCCACCCCCTCTAATCGAGCTAAACATGTCAGAGTATATGTTTTATCTTCCACCCCCTCTAATCGAGCTAAACCTGCAGAGTATATGTTTTATCTTCCACCCCCTCTAATCGAGCTAAACATGTCAGAGTACATGTTTTATCTTCCACCCCGTCTAATCGAGCTAAACATGTCAGAGTATATGTTTTATCTTCCACCCCCTCTAATCGAGCTAAACCTGCAGAGTATATGTTTTATCTTCCACCCCCTCTAATCGAGCTAAACATGTCAGAGTACATGTTTTATCTTCCACCCACTCTAATCGAGCTAAACATGCAGAGTATATGTTTTATCTTCCACCCCCTCTAATCGAGCTAAACCTGCAGAGTATATGTTTTATCTTCCACCCCCTCTAATCGAGCTAAACATGCAGAGTATATGTTTTATCTTCCACCCCCACTAATCGAGCTAAACCTGCAGAGTATATGTTTTATCTTCCACCCCCTCTAATCGAGCTAAACCTGCAGAGTACATGTTTTATCTTCCACCCCCTCTAATCGAGCTAAACCTGCAGAGTATATGTTTTATCTTCCACCCACTCTAATCGAGCTAAACATGCAGAGTATATGTTTTATCTTCCACCCCCTCTAATCGAGCTAAACCTGCAGAGTATATGTTTTATCTTCCACCCCCTCTAATCGAGCTAAACATGCAGAGTATATGTTTTATCTTCCACCCCCTCTAATCGAGCTAAACCTGCAGAATATATGTTTTATCTTCCACCCCCTCTAATCGAGCTAAACCTGCAGAGTACATGTTTTATCTTCCACCCCCTCTAATCGAGCTAAACCTGCAGAGTATATGTTTTATCTTCCACCCACTCTAATCGAGCTAAACATGCAGAGTATATGTTTTATCTTCCACCCCCTCTAATCGAGCTAAACCTGCAGAGTATATGTTTTATCTTCCACCCCCTCTAATCGAGCTAAACCTGCAGAGTACATGTTTTATCTTCCACCCCCTCTAATCGAGCTAAACATGCAGAGTATATGTTTTATCTTCCACCCACTCTAATCGAGCTAAACATGCAGAGTATATGTTTTATCTTCCACCCCCTCTAATCGAGCTAAACCTGCAGAGTATATGTTTTATCTTCCACCCACTCTAATCGAGCTAAACATGCAGAGTATATGTTTTATCTTCCACCCCCTCTAATCGAGCTAAACCTGCAGAGTACATGTTTTATCTTCCACCCCCTCTAATCGAGCTAAACATGCAGAGTATATGTTTTATCTTCCACCCCCTCTAATCGAGCTAAACATGCAGAGTATATGTTTTATCTTCCACCCCCTCTAATCGAGCTAAACCTGCAGAGTATATGTTTTATCTTCCACCCACTCTAATCGAGCTAAACATGCAGAGTATATGTTTTATCTTCCACCCCCTCTAATCGAGCTAAACCTGCAGAGTATATGTTTTATCTTCCACCCCCTCTAATCGAGCTAAACCTGCAGAGTACATGTTTTATCTTCCACCCACTCTAATCGAGCTAAACATGCAGAGTATATGTTTTATCTTCCACCCCCTCTAATCGAGCTAAACCTGCAGAGTATATGTTTTATCTTCCACCCCCTCTAATCGAGCTAAACCTGCAGAGTATATGTTTTATCTTCCACCCCCTCTAATCGAGCTAAACCTGCAGAGTATATGTTTTATCTTCCACCCCCTCTAATCGAGCTAAACCTGCAGAGTATATGTTTTATCTTCCACCCCCTCTAATCGAGCTAAACCTGCAGAGTATATCTTTTATCTTCCACCCCCTCTAATCGAGCTAAACCTGCAGAGTATATGTTTTATCTTCCACCCCCTCTAATCGAGCTAAACCTGCAGAGTATATGTTTTATCTTCCACCCCCTCTAATCGAGCTAAACCTGCAGAGTATATGTTTTATCTTCCACCCCCTCTAATCGAGCTAAACATGTCAGAGTATATGTTTTATCTTCCACCCCCTCTAATCGAGCTAAACATGTCAGAGTATATGTTTTATCTTCCACCCCCTCTAATCGAGCTAAACCTGCAGAGTATATGTTTTATCTTCCACCCCCTCTAATCGAGCTAAACATGTCAGAGTATATGTTTTATCTTCCACCCCCTCTAATCGAGCTAAACATGTCAGAGTATATGTTTTATCTTCCACCCCCTCTAATCGAGCTAAACCTGCAGAGTATATGTTTTATCTTCCACCCCCTCTAATCGAGCTAAACATGTCAGAGTACATGTTTTATCTTCCACCCCCTCTAATCGAGCTAAACATGTCAGAGTATATGTTTTATCTTCCACCCCCTCTAATCGAGCTAAACCTGCAGAGTATATGTTTTATCTTCCACCCCCTCTAATCGAGCTAAACATGTCAGAGTATATGTTTTATCTTCCACCCCCTCTAATCGAGCTAAACATGTCAGAGTATATGTTTTATCTTCCACCCCCTCTAATCGAGCTAAACCTGCAGAGTATATGTTTTATCTTCCACCCCCTCTAATCGAGCTAAACATGTCAGAGTACATGTTTTATCTTCCACCCCCTCTAATCGAGCTAAACATGTCAGAGTATATGTTTTATCTTCCACCCCCTCTAATTGAGCTAAATCTGCAGAGTATATGTTTTATCTTCCACCCCCTCTAATCGAGCTAAACATGTCAGAGTACATGTTTTATCTTCCACCCCCTCTAATCGAGCTAAACATGTCAGAGTGCATGTTTTATCTTTCACCCTGTCTAATCGAGCTGGAGAAACACGTGGGCCGAATGCGGGGAGCAAAAACTTAAATACGTCAAGCACGATTCGAGACCCTGGTCCTCCTCAAACAGAACATCGAGAAGAGAGGAGGTTGTTATAGCTCGGCTCAGACTTGGCCACTCCAGACTGACTCACGGCTACTTGATGTCTAGAGGAATCCCACCAGCCTGTGGGAGATGCAATCAGCCGATCACTGTATCACATATTCGAAGACTGCTCTCGCTACACGATACTGCTTCAACAGCTGGGAATACCAAGAAACTTGGCGGAAGCTCTGCGGGATCATTGTGAAGCAGTTGATGTTGTTGTAGAATTTTTAAAAAGGGAGCAGCTATATCTTTTACTATAAAATATATAATATTAATTAATTGATAAATATTTTTAGGTATGTGTGTATATGTATGTGTATGTTTTTAATTGTTTATTTTTTTACTTTTTTTTTATTTTTTTTCTTTTTTTCTTTTTTTTCTTTTTTTTTCTTTATGAACAATAATAATAAATAATAGTAGTAGTAAGTTTTTTTTTTTTTTTTTTTTTTTTTTTTTTACGGCGCATCTACTTCTAGGTCATTAGCGCCGACATCCAGGGTGCAGCGAGGAATTTTCCCAGCGAGCCTTGAGATGAGAAAATTCCTGCCGGAGGTGGGAATCGAACCCACCATCTCCCGCTTATGAATCCAGCGTGCTAGCCACTAGACTACGGGAGACCCCAATAGTAAGTATTAGTATAATAGTAATAGTAAGCGTTAGTATAATATAAGAAAGTTGTTAGTATAATATAAGAAAGTTGTTAGTTGTACAGTGTAATCACTAGTATATATCAAAATAAATAAATGAGGAAAATAAAAATATATATACAAAAAAAAAAAAAATAAAAGAAGGAAAAAAAAGGGAAAAAGAAGAAGAAAATATTTTTAAAAAATATCAAAATAAAATAACAAAAAAAATAATAAAAAAAAATAAATAAAAAAAATAAAAAAATAAAAAAAAATAAAATGAATAAAAAAATAATAAAATAAAACAAAATATATGTTTACATTATATATATTTTTTATTATTTGTACTGTATTTATATATGTACTGTGCACTATACATATATATGTATACTATATTTATATAAGTGCAAATATATTTATGTGTGTGTGAATCTGGTTCTTATATCCATGCAATTTTATAACAACAATAATTTCTCTTTTTTTCCAAAGTTAGATTCTCCCAAATACAACTTTAGTAACACAACTCTATCTCAAACACATAATACTGAAAACACTCTCCATCCTAACATTAATCTTGCACAATTAAACACAACAAGGGCGGAGATGACCAAGCAGTTTTCTGCCCTTAAACTACCAACCCAACCCAACCCAACCCTAATCGAGCTAAACATGTCAGAGTATATGTTTTATCTTCCACCCCCCTCTAATCGAGCTAAACATGTCAGAGTATATGTTTTATCTTCCACCCCCCTCTAATCGAGCTAAACATGTCAGAGTATATGTTTTATCTTCCACCCCCTCTAATCGAGCTAAACCTGCAGAGTATATGTTTTATCTTCCACCCCTCTAATCGAGCTAAACATGTCAGAGTGCTTCAAATGACCATAATGGAAGAATAATTTACAGTGTTCATTACAACATGTAATCTGCACAATAGAATAATTACAGGTTGACTATTGTAAAAGGAATTACAGAGTTGGTAACCGTAGGATTCCGTCCGGCAACTTCATGCTTTAATCCTTCTATAAGTGGGATTACGGCTTCTAAATGGACCTTTCCCTGTCAGGATTACACTAATCTCTTTACGGGTAAAAGCTATTTTCTACTTGGACTTTATTTTAAAATTCCCTTAATATAACCTTTAAAATGTATTTTTCCTTTTACTATTTTATTTTATTCTGACTATTTAACAGTTTTTTTCCCTAAAATAAAAAAATATTCATTGACTAATTATATGATTGATTAAATATTAAGTATATGATTCAAATAATATACTCTTTTACATCTTTACGTCAATTAATTTTCAATTGCACGCATATACATAGGCATCCATGACCCTAGTGGTTGAACTGCCTTAAAACACCAAAAAAAAAAAAACAACAACAACAAAAAACCTTTAAAATGATCTGCCTAGTCAACTATACAAAGATATCGTGAGGAATCATCGCAATTCTCTTTGAGGTTCAAACACAATTGCCTTGTGAGGTTCGCTCACGATTCCTTTAAACGATACCTGGATACATTTCCCTTGAGACGAATTTTCATAATTACATCCTTCTGCAATGTATATCATATTACTAAACGATCTGTCAATTATATTGGTGTAAATTTAACAATATATACGGAAAGGTAAAGCCCCTAATCTGTAGGAAGAAAATATATACGGAAAGGTAAAGCCCCTAATCTGTAGGAAGAAAATATATACGGAAAGGTAAAGCCCCTAACCTGTAGGAAGAAAATATATACGGAAAGGTAAAGCCCCTAATCTGTAGGAAGAAAATATATACGGAAAGGTAAAGCCCCTAATCTGTAGGAAGAAAATATATACGGAAAGGTAAAGCCCCTAATCTGTAGGAAGAAAATATATACGGAAAGGTAAAGCCCCTAATCTGTAGGAAGAAAATATATACGGAAAGGTAAAGCCCCTAATCTGTAGGAAGAAAATATATACGGAAAGGTAAAGCCCCTAATCTGTAGGAAGAAAATATATACGGAAAGGTAAAGCCCCTAATCTGTAGGAAGAAAATAGCTTAAATAAACAAAAACGGACTTATCATAATTAATTAGAAGAAGAGGAAACAATGAAAAATAATTTCTGAACAATTCACATTGAAGAAGGTTAATATTAAGAAGTTCTTCATACAGGGTGTCCACCATTGAAGAAGGTTATTATTAAGAAGTTCTTCATACAGGGTGTCCACCATTGAAGAAGGTTATTATTAAGAAGTTCTTCATTCAGGGTGTCCACCATTGAAGATGGTTAATATTAAGAAGTTCTTCATACAGGGTGTCCACCATTGAAGAAGGTTATTATTAAGAAGTTCTTCATACAGGGTGTCCACCATTGAAGAAGGTTATTATTAAGAAGTTCTTCATACAGGGTGTCCACCATTGAAGAAGGTTATTATTAAGAAGTTCTTCATACAGGGTGTCCACCATTGAAGAAGGTTATTATTAAGAAGTTCTTCATACAGGGTGTCCACCATTGAAGAAGGTTATTATTAAGAAGTTCTTCATACAGGGTGTCCACCATTGAAGAAGGTTATTATTAAGAAGTTCTTCATACAGGGTGTCCACCATTGAAGAAGGTTATTATTAAGAAGTTCTTCATACAGGGTGTCCACCATTGAAGAAGGTTATTATTAAGAAGTTCTTCATACAGGGTGTCCACCATTGAAGAAGGTTATTATTAAGAAGTTCTTCATACAGGGTGTCCACCATTGAAGAAGGTTATTATTAAGAAGTTCTTCATACAGGGTGTCCACCATTGAAGAAGGTTATTATTAAGAAGTTCTTCATACAGGGTGTCCACCATTGAAGAAGGTTATTATTAAGAAGTTCTTCATACAGGGTGTCCACCATTGAAGAAGGTTATTATTAAGAAGTTCTTCATACAGGGTGTCCACCATTGAAGATGGTTATTATTAAGAAGTTCTTCATACAGGGTGTCCACCATTGAAGAAGGTTATTATTAAGAAGTTCTTCATACAGGGTGTCCACCATTGAAGAAGGTTATTGTTAAGAAGTTCTTCATACAGGGTGTCCACAATTGAAGAAGGTTATTATTAAGAAGTTCTTCATACAGGGTGTCCACCATTGAAGAAGGTTATTGTTAAGAAGTTCTTCATACAGGGTGTCCACCATTGAAGAAGGTTATTATTAAGAAGTTCTTCATACAGGGTGTCCACCATTGAAGAAGGTTATTATTAAGAAGTTCTTCATACAGGGTGTCCACCATTGAAGAAGGTTATTATTAAGAAGTTCTTCATACAGGGTGTCCACCATTGAAGAAGGTTATTATTAAGAAGTTCTTCATACAGGGTGTCCACCATTGAAGAAGGTTATTATTAAGAAGTTCTTCATACAGGGTGTCCACCATTGAAGAAGGTTATTGTTAAGAAGTTCTTCATACAGGGTGTCCACCATTGAAGAAGGTTATTGTTAAGAAGTTCTTCATACAGGGTGTCCACCATTGAAGAAGGTTATTATTAAGAAGTTCTTCATACAGGGTGTCCACAATTGAAGAAGGTAATTATCAAGAAGTTCTTCATACAGGGTGTCCACCATTGAAGAAGGTTATTATTAAGAAGTTCTTCATACAGGGTGTCCACCATTGAAGAAGGTTATTATTAAGAAGTTCTTCATACAGGGTGTCCACCATTGAAGAAGGTTATTATTAAGAAGTTCTTCATACAGGGTGTCCACCATTGAAGAAGGTTATTATTAAGAAGTTCTTCATACAGGGTGTCCACCATTGAAGAAGGTTGTTATTAAGAAGGTCTTCATACAGGGTGTCCACCATTGAAGAAGGTTATTATTAAGAAGTTCTTCATACAGGGTGTCCACCATTGAAGAAGGTTATTATTAAGAAGTTCTTCATACAGGGTGTCCACCATTGAAGAAGGTTATTATTAAGAAGTTCTTCATACAGGGTGTCCACCATTGAAGAAGGTTAATATTAAGAAGTTCTTCATACAGGGTGTCCACCATTGAAGAAGGTTATTGTTAAGAAGTTCTTCATACAGGGTGTCCACCATTGAAGAAGGTTATTATTAAGAAGTTCTTCATACAGGGTGTCCACCATTGAAGAAGGTTATTATTAAGAAGTTCTTCATACAGGGTGTCCACCATTGAAGAAGGTTATTATTAAGAAGTTCTTCATACAGGGTGTCCACCATTGAAGATGGTTATTATTAAGAAGTTCTTCATACAGGGTGTCCACCATTGAAGAAGGTTATTATTAAGAAGTTCTTCATACAGGGTGTCCACCATTGAAGAAGGTTATTATTAAGAAGTTCTTCATACAGGGTGTCCACCATTGAAGAAGGTTATTATTAAGAAGTTCTTCATACAGGGTGTCCACCATTGAAGAAGGTTATTATTAAGAAGTTCTTCATACAGGGTGTCCACCATTGAAGAAGGTTATTATTAAGAAGTTCTTCATACAGGGTGTCCACCATTGAAGAAGGTTATTATTAAGAAGTTCTTCATACAGGGTGTCCACCATTGAAGAAGGTTATTGTTAAGAAGTTCTTCATACAGGGTGTCCACCATTGAAGAAGGTTATTGTTAAGAAGTTCTTCATACAGGGTGTCCACCATTGAAGATGGTTATTATCAAGAAGTTCTTCATACAGGGTGTCCACCATTGAAGAAGGTTATTATTAAGAAGTTCTTCATACAGGGTGTCCACCATTGAAGAAGGTTATTATTAAGAAGTTCTTCATACAGGGTGTCCACCATTGAAGAAGGTTATTATTAAGAAGTTCTTCATACAGGGTGTCCACCATTGAAGAAGGTTATTGTTAAGAAGTTCTTCATACAGGGTGTCCACCATTGAAGAAGGTTATTATTAAGAAGTTCTTCATACAGGGTGTCCACCATTGAAGAAGGTTATTATTAAGAAGTTCTTCATACAGGGTGTCCACCATTGAAGAAGGTTATTGTTAAGAAGTTCTTCATACAGGGTGTCCACCATTGAAGAAGGTTATTGTTAAGAAGTTCTTCATACAGGGTGTCCACCATTGAAGATGGTTATTATCAAGAAGTTCTTCATACAGGGTGTCCACCATTGAAGAAGGTTATTATTAAGAAGTTCTTCATACAGGGTGTCCACCATTGAAGAAGGTTATTATTAAGAAGTTCTTCATACAGGGTGTCCACCATTGAAGAAGGTTATTATTAAGAAGTTCTTCATACAGGGTGTCCACCATTGAAGAAGGTTATTGTTAAGAAGTTCTTCATACAGGGTGTCCACCATTGAAGAAGGTTATTATTAAGAAGTTCTTCATACAGGGTGTCCACCATTGAAGAAGGTTATTGTTAAGAAGTTCTTCATACAGGGTGTCCACAATTGAAGAAGGTAATTATCAAGAAGTTCTTCATACAGGGTGTCCACCATTGAAGATGGTTATTATTAAGAAGTTCTTCATACAGGGTGTCCACCATTGAAGAAGGTTATTATTAAGAAGTTCTTCATACAGGGTGTCCACCATTGAAGAAGGTTATTATTAAGAAGTTCTTCATACAGGGTGTCCACCATTGAAGAAGGTAATTATCAAGAAGTTCTTCATACAGGGTGTCCACCATTGAAGATGGTTATTATTAAGAAGTTCTTCATACAGGGTGTCCACCATTGAAGAAGGTTATTATTAAGAAGTTCTTCATACAGGGTGTCCACCATTGAAGAAGGTTATTATTAAGAAGTTCTTCATACAGGGTGTCCACCATTGAAGAAGGTTATTATTAAGAAGTTCTTCATACAGGGTGTCCACCATTGAAGAAGGTTATTATTAAGAAGTTCTTCATACAGGGTGTCCACCATTGAAGAAGGTTATTGTTAAGAAGTTCTTCATACAGGGTGTCCACCATTGAAGAAGGTTATTATTAAGAAGTTCTTCATACAGGGTGTCCACCATTGAAGAAGGTTATTGTTAAGAAGTTCTTCATACAGGGTGTCCACCATTGAAGAAGGTTATTATTAAGAAGTTCTTCATACAGGGTGTCCACAATTGAAGAAGGTAATTATCAAGAAGTTCTTCATACAGGGTGTCCACCATTGAAGAAGGTTATTATTAAGAAGTTCTTCATACAGGGTGTCCACCATTGAAGATGGTTATTATTAAGAAGGTCTTCATACAGGGTGTCCACCATTGAAGAAGGTTATTATTAAGAAGTTCTTCATACAGGGTGTCCACCATTGAAGAAGGTTATTGTTAAGAAGTTCTTCATACAGGGTGTCCACCATTGAAGAAGGTTATTATTAAGAAGTTCTTCATACAGGGTGTCCACCATTGAAGAAGGTTATTATTAAGAAGTTCTTCATACAGGGTGTCCACCATTGAAGAAGGTTATTGTTAAGAAGTTCTTCATACAGGGTGTCCACAATTGAAGAAGGTTATTATTAAGAAGTTCTTCATACAGGGTGTCCACCATTGAAGAAGGTTATTATTAAGAAGTTCTTCATACAGGGTGTCCACCATTGAAGAAGGTTATTATTAAGAAGTTCTTCATACAGGGTGTCCACCATTGAAGAAGGTTATTATTAAGAAGTTCTTCATACAGGGTGTCCACCATTGAAGAAGGTTATTATTAAGAAGTTCTTCATACAGGGTGTCCACAATTGAAGAAGGTAATTATCAAGAAGTTCTTCATACAGGGTGTCCACCATTGAAGATGGTTATTATTAAGAAGTTCTTCATACAGGGTGTCCACCATTGAAGAAGGTTATTATTAAGAAGTTCTTCATACAGGGTGTCCACCATTGAAGAAGGTTATTATTAAGAAGTTCTTCATACAGGGTGTCCACCATTGAAGAAGGTTATTGTTAAGAAGTTCTTCATACAGGGTGTCCACCATTGAAGAAGGTTATTATTAAGAAGTCCTTCATACAGGGTGTCCACCATTGAAGAAGGTTATTATTAAGAAGTTCTTCATACAGGGTGTCCACCATTGAAGATGGTTATTATTAAGAAGTTCTTCATACAGGGTGTCCACCATTGAAGAAGGTTATTATTAAGAAGTTCTTCATACAGGGTGTCCACCATTGAAGAAGGTTATTGTTAAGAAGTTCTTCATACAGGGTGTCCACCATTGAAGAAGGTTATTATTAAGAAGTTCTTCATACAGGGTGTCCACCATTGAAGAAGGTTATTATTAAGAAGTTCTTCATACAGGGTGTCCACCATTGAAGAAGGTTATTGTTAAGAAGTTCTTCATACAGGGTGTCCACCATTGAAGAAGGTTATTGTTAAGAAGTTCTTCATACAGGGTGTCCACCATTGAAGAAGGTTATTATTAAGAAGTTCTTCATTCAGGGTGTCCACCATTGAAGAAGGTTATTATTAAGAAGTTCTTCATACAGGGTGTCCACCATTGAAGAAGGTTATTATTAAGAAGTTCTTCATACAGGGTGTCCACCATTGAAGAAGGTTATTATTAAGAAGTTCTTCATACAGGGTGTCTACCATTGAAGATGGTTATTATTAAGAAGTTCTTCATACAGGGTGTCCACCATTGAAGAAGGTTATTATTAAGAAGTTCTTCATACAGGGTGTCCACCATTGAAGAAGGTTATTGTTAAGAAGTTCTTCATACAGGGTGTCCACCATTGAAGAAGGTTATTATTAAGAAGTTCTTCATACAGGGTGTCCACCATTGAAGAAGGTTATTGTTAAGAAGTTCTTCATACAGGGTGTCCACCATTGAAGAAGGTTATTATTAAGAAGTTCTTCATACAGGGTGTCCACCATTGAAGAAGGTTATTGTTAAGAAGTTCTTCATACAGGGTGTCCACCATTGAAGAAGGTTATTATTAAGAAGTTCTTCATACAGGGTGTCCACCATTGAAGAAGGTTATTATTAAGAAGTTCTTCATACAGGGTGTCCACAATTGAAGAAGGTTATTATTAAGAAGTTCTTCATACAGGGTGTCCACCATTGAAGAAGGTTATTATTAAGAAGTTCTTCATACAGGGTGTCCACCATTGAAGAAGGTTATTATTAAGAAGTTCTTCATACAGGGTGTCCACCATTGAAGAAGGTTATTAATAAGAAGTTCTTCATACAGGGTGTCCACCATTGAAGAAGGTTATTATTAAGAAGTCCTTCATACAGGGTGTCCACCATTGAAGAAGGTTATTATTAAGAAGTTCTTCATACAGGGTGTCCACCATTGAAGAAGGTTATTATTAAGAAGTTCTTCATACAGGGTGTCCACCATTGAAGATGGTTATTATTAAGAAGGTCTTCATACAGGGTGTCCACCATTGAAGAAGGTTATTATTAAGAAGGTCTTTATACAGGGTGTCCACCATTGAAGAAGGTTATTATTAAGAAGTTCTTCATACAGGGTGTCCACCATTGAAGAAGGTTATTATTAAGAAGTTCTTCATACAGGGTGTCCACCATTGAAGAAGGTTATTATTAAGAAGTTCTTCATACAGGGTGTCCACCATTGAAGAAGGTTATTATTAAGAAGTTCTTCATACAGGGTGTCCACCATTGAAGAAGGTTATTATTAAGAAGTTCTTCATACAGGGTGTCCACCATTGAAGAAGGTTATTATTAAGAAGTTCTTCATACAGGGTGTCCACCATTGAAGAAGGTTATTATTAAGAAGTTCTTCATACAGGGTGTCCACCATTGAAGAAGGTTATTGTTAAGAAGTTCTTCATACAGGGTGTCCACCATTGAAGAAGGTTATTGTTAAGAAGTTCTTCATACAGGGTGTCCACCATTGAAGATGGTTATTATCAAGAAGTTCTTCATACAGGGTGTCCACCATTGAAGAAGGTTATTATTAAGAAGTTCTTCATACAGGGTGTCCACCATTGAAGAAGGTTATTATTAAGAAGTTCTTCATACAGGGTGTCCACCATTGAAGAAGGTTATTATTAAGAAGTTCTTCATACAGGGTGTCCACCATTGAAGAAGGTTATTGTTAAGAAGTTCTTCATACAGGGTGTCCACCATTGAAGAAGGTTATTATTAAGAAGTTCTTCATACAGGGTGTCCACCATTGAAGAAGGTTATTATTAAGAAGTTCTTCATACAGGGTGTCCACCATTGAAGAAGGTTATTGTTAAGAAGTTCTTCATACAGGGTGTCCACCATTGAAGAAGGTTATTGTTAAGAAGTTCTTCATACAGGGTGTCCACCATTGAAGATGGTTATTATCAAGAAGTTCTTCATACAGGGTGTCCACCATTGAAGAAGGTTATTATTAAGAAGTTCTTCATACAGGGTGTCCACCATTGAAGAAGGTTATTATTAAGAAGTTCTTCATACAGGGTGTCCACCATTGAAGAAGGTTATTATTAAGAAGTTCTTCATACAGGGTGTCCACCATTGAAGAAGGTTATTGTTAAGAAGTTCTTCATACAGGGTGTCCACCATTGAAGAAGGTTATTATTAAGAAGTTCTTCATACAGGGTGTCCACCATTGAAGAAGGTTATTGTTAAGAAGTTCTTCATACAGGGTGTCCACAATTGAAGAAGGTAATTATCAAGAAGTTCTTCATACAGGGTGTCCACCATTGAAGATGGTTATTATTAAGAAGTTCTTCATACAGGGTGTCCACCATTGAAGAAGGTTATTATTAAGAAGTTCTTCATACAGGGTGTCCACCATTGAAGAAGGTTATTATTAAGAAGTTCTTCATACAGGGTGTCCACCATTGAAGAAGGTAATTATCAAGAAGTTCTTCATACAGGGTGTCCACCATTGAAGATGGTTATTATTAAGAAGTTCTTCATACAGGGTGTCCACCATTGAAGAAGGTTATTATTAAGAAGTTCTTCATACAGGGTGTCCACCATTGAAGAAGGTTATTATTAAGAAGTTCTTCATACAGGGTGTCCACCATTGAAGAAGGTTATTATTAAGAAGTTCTTCATACAGGGTGTCCACCATTGAAGAAGGTTATTATTAAGAAGTTCTTCATACAGGGTGTCCACCATTGAAGAAGGTTATTGTTAAGAAGTTCTTCATACAGGGTGTCCACCATTGAAGAAGGTTATTATTAAGAAGTTCTTCATACAGGGTGTCCACCATTGAAGAAGGTTATTGTTAAGAAGTTCTTCATACAGGGTGTCCACCATTGAAGAAGGTTATTATTAAGAAGTTCTTCATACAGGGTGTCCACAATTGAAGAAGGTAATTATCAAGAAGTTCTTCATACAGGGTGTCCACCATTGAAGAAGGTTATTATTAAGAAGTTCTTCATACAGGGTGTCCACCATTGAAGATGGTTATTATTAAGAAGGTCTTCATACAGGGTGTCCACCATTGAAGAAGGTTATTATTAAGAAGTTCTTCATACAGGGTGTCCACCATTGAAGAAGGTTATTGTTAAGAAGTTCTTCATACAGGGTGTCCACCATTGAAGAAGGTTATTATTAAGAAGTTCTTCATACAGGGTGTCCACCATTGAAGAAGGTTATTATTAAGAAGTTCTTCATACAGGGTGTCCACCATTGAAGAAGGTTATTGTTAAGAAGTTCTTCATACAGGGTGTCCACAATTGAAGAAGGTTATTATTAAGAAGTTCTTCATACAGGGTGTCCACCATTGAAGAAGGTTATTATTAAGAAGTTCTTCATACAGGGTGTCCACCATTGAAGAAGGTTATTATTAAGAAGTTCTTCATACAGGGTGTCCACCATTGAAGAAGGTTATTATTAAGAAGTTCTTCATACAGGGTGTCCACCATTGAAGAAGGTTATTATTAAGAAGTTCTTCATACAGGGTGTCCACAATTGAAGAAGGTAATTATCAAGAAGTTCTTCATACAGGGTGTCCACCATTGAAGATGGTTATTATTAAGAAGTTCTTCATACAGGGTGTCCACCATTGAAGAAGGTTATTATTAAGAAGTTCTTCATACAGGGTGTCCACCATTGAAGAAGGTTATTATTAAGAAGTTCTTCATACAGGGTGTCCACCATTGAAGAAGGTTATTGTTAAGAAGTTCTTCATACAGGGTGTCCACCATTGAAGAAGGTTATTATTAAGAAGTCCTTCATACAGGGTGTCCACCATTGAAGAAGGTTATTATTAAGAAGTTCTTCATACAGGGTGTCCACCATTGAAGATGGTTATTATTAAGAAGTTCTTCATACAGGGTGTCCACCATTGAAGAAGGTTATTATTAAGAAGTTCTTCATACAGGGTGTCCACCATTGAAGAAGGTTATTGTTAAGAAGTTCTTCATACAGGGTGTCCACCATTGAAGAAGGTTATTATTAAGAAGTTCTTCATACAGGGTGTCCACCATTGAAGAAGGTTATTATTAAGAAGTTCTTCATACAGGGTGTCCACCATTGAAGAAGGTTATTGTTAAGAAGTTCTTCATACAGGGTGTCCACCATTGAAGAAGGTTATTGTTAAGAAGTTCTTCATACAGGGTGTCCACCATTGAAGAAGGTTATTATTAAGAAGTTCTTCATTCAGGGTGTCCACCATTGAAGAAGGTTATTATTAAGAAGTTCTTCATACAGGGTGTCCACCATTGAAGAAGGTTATTATTAAGAAGTTCTTCATACAGGGTGTCCACCATTGAAGAAGGTTATTATTAAGAAGTTCTTCATACAGGGTGTCTACCATTGAAGATGGTTATTATTAAGAAGTTCTTCATACAGGGTGTCCACCATTGAAGAAGGTTATTATTAAGAAGTTCTTCATACAGGGTGTCCACCATTGAAGAAGGTTATTGTTAAGAAGTTCTTCATACAGGGTGTCCACCATTGAAGAAGGTTATTATTAAGAAGTTCTTCATACAGGGTGTCCACCATTGAAGAAGGTTATTGTTAAGAAGTTCTTCATACAGGGTGTCCACCATTGAAGAAGGTTATTATTAAGAAGTTCTTCATACAGGGTGTCCACCATTGAAGAAGGTTATTGTTAAGAAGTTCTTCATACAGGGTGTCCACCATTGAAGAAGGTTATTATTAAGAAGTTCTTCATACAGGGTGTCCACCATTGAAGAAGGTTATTATTAAGAAGTTCTTCATACAGGGTGTCCACAATTGAAGAAGTTTATTATTAAGAAGTTCTTCATACAGGGTGTCCACCATTGAAGAAGGTTATTATTAAGAAGTTCTTCATACAGGGTGTCCACCATTGAAGAAGGTTATTATTAAGAAGTTCTTCATACAGGGTGTCCACCATTGAAGAAGGTTATTATTAAGAAGTTCTTCATACAGGGTGTCCACCATTGAAGAAGGTTATTATTAAGAAGTCCTTCATACAGGGTGTCCACCATTGAAGAAGGTTATTATTAAGAAGTTCTTCATACAGGGTGTCCACCATTGAAGAAGGTTATTATTAAGAAGTTCTTCATACAGGGTGTCCACCATTGAAGATGGTTATTATTAAGAAGGTCTTCATACAGGGTGTCCACCATTGAAGAAGGTTATTATTAAGAAGGTCTTCATACAGGGTGTCCACCATTGAAGAAGGTTATTATTAAGAAGTTCTTCATACAGGGTGTCCACCATTGAAGAAGGTTATTATTAAGAAGTTCTTCATACAGGGTGTCCACCATTGAAGAAGGTTATTATTAAGAAGGTCTTCATACAGGGTGTCCACCATTGAAGAAGGTTATTATTAAGAAGGTCTTCATACAGGGTGTCCACCATTGAAGATGGTTATTGTTAAGAAGTTCTTCATACAGGGTGTCCACCATTGAAGAAGGTTATTGTTAAGAAGTTCTTCATACAGGGTGTCCACCATTGAAGAAGGTTATTATTAAGAAGTTCTTCATACAGGGTGTCCACCATTGAAGAAGGTTATTATTAAGAAGTTCTTCATACAGGGTGTCCACCATTGAAGATGGTTATTGTTAAGAAGTTCTTCATACAGGGTGTCCACCATTGAAGAAGGTTATTATTAAGAAGTTCTTCATACAGGGTGTCCACCATTGAAGAAGGTTATTATTAAGAAGTTCTTCATACAGGGTGTCCACCATTGAAGATGGTTATTGTTAAGAAGTTCTTCATACAGGGTGTCCACCATTGAAGAAGGTTATTATTAAGAAGTTCTTCATACAGGGTGTCCACCATTGAAGAAGGTTATTATTAAGAAGTTCTTCATACAGGGTGTCCACCATTGAAGATGGTTATTATTAAGAAGTTCATCATACAGGGTGTCCACCATTGAAGAAGGTTATTATCAAGAAGTTCTTCATACAGGGTGTCCACCATTGAAGAAGGTTATTATTAAGAAGTTCTTCATACAGGGTGTCCACCATTGAAGAAGGTTATTGTTAAGAAGTTCTTCATACAGGGTGTCCACCATTGAAGAAGGTTATTATCAAGAAGTTCTTCATACAGGGTGTCCACCATTGAAGAAGGTTATTATTAAGAAGTTCTTCATACAGGGTGTCCACCATTGAAGAAGGTTATTGTTAAGAAGTTCTTCATACAGGGTGTCCACAATTGAAGAAGGTAATTATCAAGAAGTTCTTCATACAGGGTGTCCACCATTGAAGAAGGTTATTGTTAAGAAGTTCTTCATACAGGGTGTCCACAATTGAAGAAGGTTATTGTTAAGAAGTTCTTCATACAGGGTGTCCACCATTGAAGAAGGTAATTATTAAGAAGTTCTTCATACAGGGTGTCCACCATTGAAGAAGGTTATTATTAAGAAGTTCTTCATACAGGGTGTCCACCATTGAAGAAGGTTATTATTAAGAAGGTCTTCATACAGGGTGTCCACCATTGAAGAAGGTTATTATTAAGAAGTTCTTCATACAGGGTGTCCACCATTGAAGAAGGTTATTGTTAAGAAGTTCTTCATACAGGGTGTCCACCATTGAAGAAGGTTATTATTAAGAAGTTCTTCATACAGGGTGTCCACCATTGAAGAAGGTTATTATTAAGAAGTTCTTCATACAGGGTGTCTACCATTGAAGATGGTTATTATTAAGAAGTTCTTCATACAGGGTGTCCACCATTGAAGAAGGTTATTATTAAGAAGTTCTTCATACAGGGTGTCCACCATTGAAGAAGGTTATTATTAAGAAGGTCTTCATACAGGGTGTCCACCATTGAAGAAGGTTATTATTAAGAAGTTCTTCATACAGGGTGTCCACCATTGAAGAAGGTTATTGTTAAGAAGTTCTTCATACAGGGTGTCCACCATTGAAGAAGGTTATTGTTAAGAAGTTCTTCATACAGGGTGTCCACAATTGAAGAAGGTAATTATTAAGAAGTTCTTCATACAGGGTGTCCACCATTGAAGAAGGTTATTATTAAGAAGTTCTTCATACAGGGTGTCCACCATTGAAGAAGGTTATTATTAAGAAGTTCTTCATACAGGGTGTCCACCATTGAAGAAGGTTATTGTTAAGAAGTTCTTCATACAGGGTGTCCACAATTGAAGAAGGTTATTATTAAGAAGTTCTTCATACAGGGTGTCCACCATTGAAGAAGGTTATTATTAAGAAGTTCTTCATACAGGGTGTCCACCATTGAAGAAGGTTATTATTAAGAAGTTCTTCATACAGGGTGTCCCTCATTGAAGAAGGTTATTGTTAAGAAGTTCTTCATACAGGGTGTCCACCATTGAAGAAGGTTATTGTTAAGAAGTTCTTCATACAGGGTGTCCACCATTGAAGAAGGTTATTATCAAGAAGTTCTTCATACAGGGTGTCCACCATTGAAGAAGGTTATTATTAAGAAGTTCTTCATACAGGGTGTCCACCATTGAAGAAGGTTATTGTTAAGAAGTTCTTCATACAGGGTGTCCACCATTGAAGAAGGTTATTATTAAGAAGTTCTTCATACAGGGTGTCCACCATTGAAGAAGGTTATTGTTAAGAAGTTCTTCATACAGGGTGTCCACCATTGAAGAAGGTTATTATTAAGAAGTTCTTCATACAGGGTGTCCACCATTGAAGAAGGTTATTGTTAAGAAGTTCTTCATACAGGGTGTCCACCATTGAAGAAGGTTATTGTTAAGAAGTTCTTCATACAGGGTGTCCACCATTGAAGAAGGTTTTTATCAAGAAGTTCTTCATACAGGGTGTCCACCATTGAAGAAGGTTATTATTAAGAAGTTCTTCATACAGGGTGTCCACCATTGAAGAAGGTTATTATTAAGAAGTTCTTCATACAGGGTGTCCACCATTGAGATGTCATAACTTTATGGGTTTATTCTGCTCGCCATCTGTAGTTAATTTACGCAGATTTGAGCGGCTCATCTGAACATTTAGCACAGCTACTCAAACTTTTGTGTATTTTCAAAACTATTGTTTTTTTTTAATTAAAAACTGTGATTTCGGGAATACTTATTAATGTATCGTAAATAACGACCATACACACAGGCGGAGTGACTATCAGCTTTCATGATCCGGACAATGAAAGTATAGATCCATAATCGATCTCGACGGATACAACACCCTACTGTCTATTAAACTTACAAGCTAACCGTGTACTCGCGGACCCTAAACTCAACGAATATTAAAAATTATTACGAAGCACTTCTCACAGACAACTCAGGGTTTCAGACAAACACAAACTGTTAGATTTATCCACAGTAGGTAACTACAGTGCCCGACCACGTGCTGTTGGCATTATAAAAGGGTGGCAACCTGTAGATAGCCCGGCGCTAATAGCACAATAGTTGATGCGCCGTTAAAAACGAAAAAAAAAGAAAACGACATGATAGGAAATTTATTGATGGACTCAAATAATTTTCGAGGAAGTCACACCACAAGGACGACCAGCACGCTGGCAAGGACGACCAGCACGCTGGCAAGGATCTTCAGAGTTTTCCATTATTAGATTTGCTCAACAAAACCGTACAAAAGGCTTGTGACATCTTCAAGCAACATTTCTGCTATGTTCCTCCTCCAAATGCATTCATGCACAATGACAACTTTAAATTCTTTAGCATTTGGCACGTTCTCCTCTTAATGTTCCCTTCTTGGCAAGTATTTTATTTTCTATTCCTAATGAAGTGGTTTTCAGGGGATAAATGAATAAATAATACAGAGGTTGAATTCATTATATGCAAATGAACATTTGAAGGGGTCGGGGCAAAATAGTGCCAAGCAACATTTTAAACACAACTTAACTGTATCTGCTGTATATGTTGGATATTATGTGGGGCTATCAGTCTATGATGCAAATGCTACTAAAATATTACTACAAGCTCTGTATGCTACTTAATCTTGTTGCCCCTAACCATTTCAACTGATAGTACCACATATTATCCAACATACAGCAGCTACAGTAAACTTTTGCTAAAAATGTTGCTTGGCACTATTTTGCCCCGACCCCTCAAATCTTTTCCAAAGTCTGGGGTGCTTCAAGCACCTAGGTGCAATTGCTTTCTCATTTTTTTTTTTTCATTTTCTTCACATTAACTCTCACAATGTATTTGAAACAATGCTTACCAGTCACAATGAGCCAATTGAGAAATATCGCATTTGTTTTATTACTAAACAGATTGCACCCTTATGAAAAGAAGTCCAAAACCTTCTGGGAAAAAAGGACTATGCTGTTCGGACGGGGTTTACTGCTTTACCCTCGACTCGGAGGGTTCAAGTAGATTTATTTATATTTTGGCATTCCATAAGAAGAGTAGAAAAGTTTGTCACGCAGGAGCTGCATAACTAAGTAGAAGAATTTGGGTTGTGTAGACTGGTTTCCAGAACAATCTGCTTAAAATATCCCATATAAATATAATAAAAACATGAATAGTTCTCTTTTAATTTTGTAATGAGTAACTGTTCAATTATTAATTTGCTTCCATAGTTATGTTTACACATGGTAACTACTACACCTCTTAATAAATACAAAAAACCTCATATTTTCGTCTTTTGATCTGACGCAGGAACAGGATACAGTCCCTCTAGTGGGAGATAGCGCTCCTTGCGGCGGCCTTGCGAACCAACGTCTGGCAAGCTAATATAATTCTATTGAAATATATTACAAAGTAAACCCCCCTTTCCGACTTAGCTCATTTTTACAACACTTTTTTCCCCTGAGTCAAGACGTATACCGCGTTTCGTTACAATACAGCAGAAATTACGACCGGTATGAGTATATTAGTAATTTGGGTCCGGAGTAAACCCCCCCCCTTCTAATGAACCGATTTAGTTTATTTTTATAACAAATTTTTCTTTTCAGTTGACCACAACGAATTCCGAGTTGAAATATGACAAAAATTATGGCTGGTATTGGCAAATAACTACTTTGGCTCCGGAGTAAACCCCCTCTCCAGATGGACCGATTTTGTTGGTTAACGAACTCGTTCAATTGTTTGATGGGGGAATACTAGATTCCAAGTTTCGTGGCGAAAAAAGAAAAACTCTGGCCGGTATCGTGTTAACGGATATATATATATATATATATATATATATATATATATATATATATATATATATGCATATAGATATATATATATAAATTTTAACTGGGGTCATTTTCGGTGTCTACTAGGTAGGATCGATAAAGATTCGAAGAAATTTTTGAAAAATTCCGTCATGAGTGCAACCTCAATAGCTACTTTCCTTCGGAGGAAAGTGCTAAAAGATAATTTATTAAAAATGCATCCCTTTCCTAAAGGATAAGTTCCTAGAACCTTACGGAGAAAGAGATTTCGAGGTAAGAGGGCTTTGGTTCGGGGCAAGAGTTGCTATTCCTAGGAGTACAGCAGAATTCTTCCAAGAAAGTGACATCGAATTCTAGCATTTGCCTAAACTTGCTGAGTCCATCATTCTAGACTCGCTAGGCAGCCAGCATTGTAGACTCGCTAGGCAGCCAGCATTGTAGACTCGCTAGGCAGCCAGCATTGTAGACTCGCTAGGCAGCCAGCATTGTAGACTCGCTAGGCAGCCAGCATTGTAGACTCGCTAGGCAGCGAGCATTGTAGACTCGCTAGGCAGCCAGCATTGTAGACTCGCTAGGCAGCGAGCATTGTAGACTCGCTAGGCAGCCAGCATTGTAGACTCGCTAGGCAGCCAGCATTGTAGACTCGCTAGGCAGCGAGCATTGTAGACTCGCTAGGCAGCCAGCATTGTAGACTCGCTAGGCAGCGAGCATTGTAGACTCGCTAGGCAGCCAGCATTGTAGACTCGCTAGGCAGCGAGCATTGTAGACTCGCTAGGCAGCCAGCATTGTAGACTCGCTAGGCAGCGAGCATTGTAGACTCGCTAGGCAGCCAGCATTGTAGACTCGCTAGGCAGCGAGCATTGTAGACTCGCTAGGCAGCCAGCATTGTAGACTCGCTAGGCAGCCAGCATTGTAGACTCGCTAGGCAGCGAGCATTGTAGACTCGCTAGGCAGCCAGCATTGTAGACTCGCTAGGCAGCCAGCATTGTAGACTCGCTAGGCAGCCAGCATTGTAGACTCGCTAGGCAGCGAGCATTGTAGACTCGCTAGGCAGCCAGCATTGTAGACTCGCTAGGCAGCCAGCATTGTAGACTCGCTAGGCAGCCAGCATTGTAGACTCGCTAGGCAGCCAGCATTGTAGACTCGCTAGGCAGCCAGCATTGTAGACTCGCTAGGCAGCCAGCATTGTAGACTCGCTAGGCAGCCAGCATTGTAGACTCGCTAGGCAGCCAGCATTGTAGACTCGCTAGGCAGCCAGCATTGTAGACTCGCTAGGCAGCCAGCATTGTAGACTCGCTAGGCAGCCAGCATTGTAGACTCGCTAGGCAGCCAGCATTGTAGACTCGCTAGGCAGCCAGCATTGTAGACTCGCTAGGCAGCGAGCATTGTAGACTCGCTAGGCAGCCAGCATTGTAGACTCGCTAGGCAGCGAGCATTGTAGACTCGCTAGGCAGCCAGCATTGTAGACTCGCTAGGCAGCCAGCATTGTAGACTCGCTAGGCAGCCAGCATTGTAGACTCGCTAGGCAGCCAGCATTGTAGACTCGCTAGGCAGCCAGCATTTTGTACAGTTAACCTAAAAGAGGATAAATACGAACGATCATCACAGAAAGAAGATCATTAGAGTTTCGGATATACCGATCTGTGTTTTTTATGTTTTTTTTTTTAATTCAAAATTTTTGGACTCTACGGATGACCGATGAATCTCCTACTAGGAGTGAAGAGAAAGCTGTGTGGAAGCAACCCATTGAAAATGGGCAACACATCATGATTAAAATTATTTCTCTCTCTCTTGTCCTATTTTTGAAAGAATAAAAAGCATAACCTTAACACGGTTTGTGCGGTTTTGTGAATCCTCTATTTGTGTATTAGCGTAGCTCTCAATGGTTTCGTATGATAGAGGATGTGTTTAGGTGAATGCCGTGGTTGGATACACTAGGAATAATGGCGTAATACTAGTTACACAAGCATATACAGATCGGGGTTGGCTACATATCATAGTAATCGGCCTCTCTGGCAGAGAGAATACCCCGCCTTAATCATCGGCTCTATATCATCAGGTTGGCTGCCCTGCATCCAATAGCAGTTCTAACAACACACCTCCATTTCCTTCTTATCCGCCATCTTCATATCCATCATTCGACGGTACATTCTGTATATTTCCGGTAAGAGCGTTTACAAATAACATATAGTGTGATTAAAAATTGAATAAAGCCAACATTTCCGAAACCGAGGTAGCCAATTTATAAGGCTTATGCGCAACTTAGGCTTTTTCTTCAACGTCAGTTTTTCCGAGGGATATCAATACTTTTTGTAAGTGATTTTTCTGTAGGCACCGTCGACGTTTGGCTTGAGGAGGATTGGACGTGGGAACATGATGCTTGTTAGTTTGTCGGGTATTTTCGCGCGTATACGAAAAGTACCGAAGAAAGGCCCCAAAACTTATTTTCTGTATTATAGGATTTTCCCTTTAGTTTTAGGTCCTCCTTGCCGAGACGATTCATTCGATACCCCACATGATGAGTTTCGATACCCCACATGATGGGTTTCGATACCCCACATGATGGGTTTCGATGCCCCACATGATGGGTTTCGATGCCCCACATGATGGATTTCAATACCCCACATGATGGGTTTCGATACCCCACATGATGGGTTTCGATACCCCACATGATGGGTTTCGATACCCCACATGATGGGTTTCGATACCCCACATGATGGGTTTCGATACCCCACATGATGGGTTTCGATACCCCACATGATGGGTTTCGATACCCCACATGATGGGTTTCGATGCCCCACATGATGGGTTTCGATACCCCACATGATGGGTTTCGATACCCCACATGAGGGGTTTCGGAAGGAAAGATCAAAGGGTAAAATAGGCCCTACAACTACTTCGTATAATATGCAAACAGTGTACGCAGACTGGCACTTGACCTGGCGCACTACCGGTATATACATATGTTTTTGTATATAAATCCCCCCCCCCTCCCAAAAAAAAATACTTTGGATGTTGAACGTTATTTAATTAATTATAATGCGTTTTTGTTAGTTTTAGGGCATTTTGTTTAAGATACTGACATTAAAATGGAAATAAGGTACATTAAAGTAAATTATATAAATGAATAATTACTTAATATGTGTAAAATTGTAATGTTTTTTTTTTTAAAATAATTTCAGAAATAGTCATTTGAGAAGAAGCTGAAGTGCAAGAAACGCGTCAAGGATGATTCTATTTAAAAGGATGAGTTATTAAATCATTTGAGCTGTAACGTTTTTATGAATTAAGGAAATCATATATATGTATATATATATATATATATATATATATATATATATATACATATATATATATATATATATATATATATATATATATATATATACATATATATATATATGTTGATGTTAATTTTCGTCGCTGGGATAGTATTTTTAGATGGAACGGCATTTTTCTCCAGCGGTGGTACTCCTCCTCACTTCTTCCCGGAATATTTCGATGGATTCATCTCCATCTTCTTCAGCCAGGTACTTGTTTCTTCCTCGGTGGTAGCCAAGGGAATGTTGTTTCATTCCCTTGGCTACCACCGAGGAAGAAACAAGTACCTGGCTGAAGAAGATGGAGATGAATCCATCGAAATATTCCGGGAAGAAGTGAGGAGGAGTACCACCGCTGGAGAAAAATGCCGTTCCATCTAAAATATATATATATATATATATATATATATATATATATATATATATATATATACATATAGGCTGAAAATGAGAGTAATTTACACTGACTTAATCCAATTATAAGTAATAAATAAGATAATTTATCTTCTAATCTCTTGGAGAAGTTACTTGAGCATACCATTTCTATACCGGGGTTGCGGTATCAACCAGGACATTTATCCGCTGTACCTTAGGTGTGTCCTTCAGCACCGGTTCTTACAATACTAATAATAATAATATCTATGTATTCGGTTTCATAGCGAATTACAGTTTACTGTATTAGTGCAAATTAGGTTTTTGGGTACTCGTAAAATACTGTGTAACCTGTAAAATATTAAGTTAAGGCGTTTGATTCCATACCTCATTCTTCTCTTTGGCATAAGCTTCATGCGCTAGGAATGAGCCCAAAAACCTTGCGGCTACTTATGAAACTATATAATAGCGCCACCGTTCAAATAAAACGAGGATCCGAAATTACTTGTAAAATAAAGGCAACCGAAGGCCTCATTTCTGTTTGCTTGTATTCTGTCAGATATAGAGGTGTTCTTCAGAAATAAAGGAGCTAGTGGTTTAAGTATAAATGGGAATGAAGCTATTATGGTAATATTGTACGCTCATGATTTAGTTATTTTGGCGGACTCCCCAGTAGTCCTTAAAAAGAAATTAGCTATCTCAGAGGAATATAGCAGCTTCAACTCGTTATCGGTTAATATATCAAAATCAAAAATATTGAAATTTCACAAAGGCAAATGCAAAAATTACTCCAAATTCTATTATTCCAGTCAAGAAATTGAGCTAGTCAAGAAGTTTGTTTATCTCGGTGTTTTGTTCTCGTCGTCAGCACTATTTCTAGAGGAAACAATTTATGCAATTACAAAATTTAAATCTGCAATATCTACTGTTTTCAAAATTTTGGTAGGGTCAGAATGTCACGACTGGGATGGCACAACTAAACTCTTCCACTCATTGGCTAGATCCAATTTAGTGTATGCAGCTCCAGTTTGGTCTTCGAGATATTTGGAGCAAGCAGAAACTGGGTTTCACAAGAAATTATTTCAACTAATTGGAAGTACTCCGAACTACATGATTCGATTAGAGGTTGGAGGTGACTATCTTTCTGTACAAATTGTGAAATCGATGCTTTCGTGGCTCAATAAGATTTTATCTATGCCCAATGATAGATTACCAAAAGTATGTTATAATCGACTATTAGTACTAGACCAAACCCCAATAAACAATGTTAAATTTAATTGGGTATCTCGAGTCAAAAATATATTTCATTCATTGGACCAAATGAATATCTGGTTAACGCAGGATCCAAATGTAATTAAAGGAAACATACGTAATTAAAGGAAACATACGCAATTAAAGGAAACATACGTAATATCCTAGATGCTTATAAAACTCCTGCACAAAATAGAGATCTCGATAAAATGAGAAACTCAGGATATAGTCCAATATATAAATTTATTAAACCATCCACGGGACATCCTCATGACTTTTTAACGTTAAGATTACCTTTTGTAATTCTCAAAATTATTTCACAGCTCGGGACTACTAGCAACTTTAATATTAAATTTTGTATTAAAAGTGTTAATTATAGGATTAATCCTCAAGAAATGTGTATCCTGGGTAGATGGAATACCTATGAAGATTTGTATGATATTATGTTGCACTGGCCAATTTACTCGCCTATCAGAGAGCAATATCCACCAATGTAATACCCATTAGATAACGCTCAATTCCATCAGATCCTAAACAGAGCCTCAAAAGAAGATTATTTCAAAATACAGTGAAACCTCTCTATAGCGGACACCTCTGGGAGAACCAAAGTTGTCCACTATAGAGAGGTGTCCGCTATACAGAGGGGTTGGTCCAGATGGATATGTGATGTATAGATATACAGTGAAACCTCCCTATAGCGGACACCTCTGGGAGAACCAAAGTTGTCCACTATAGAGAGGTGTCCGCTATACAGAGGGGTTGGTCCAGATGGATACGTACTGTATTTGTACATTTTATTCATGCTTTAATTAACCATTTAATAATTACCCATCACAAGCTTTTTTTAAGTATATTGAAAGAAGTTCAATAAGTATAAACTTAAAAAAAAAGTTAAAAATATTTTCAGGCGTATATCCAAAGAGTAATGATGGAAGCTTGGATTCCCACTGAGTAAATGATTCCGCATTCACCGATGCCGATTCTCCACAAACGGCTCTAAATGAAATTTTGTGCCTCCCACGAAATTTTTCCAGTCACCCATTGGAAGCCTTAAATTCAGAATAGCCCAACTGTGTAGTTGCTCCCTCCAGTGCTTTTGCCTGGATCATAGGACCTGATATGGGAATGTTTTGAACACGCAGTCTTTTAAACCATTCCAGTGTAGCGAGATCGATTGTAAATCCGTGTCCAGTTCTTAGTTCTTGGACAACATGTTTGGCACAATTTTCCGTCCATTTCTGCAAAATTTCATCTTTCTTTTCCAATATTTCTGCTGCTTGTGTTTTCCCTATCTTAAAAAACTCGGCAACTTTACGCACACCACATTTTTCACGATTAGAAAATGTTATCAGGTCAATTTGTTCTTTAAGTGTCAGAGATTTCCGATTAGACATATTGAGGAGAAAGCAGGATATTTACTCAACAAGAGCTAAAAACCAACTGAAAATTGAAGAGAGGAAATGTGAACAGAATGAGAGTTTTGGAATATTCCCGGAACCGTGTAGGCAAAACAATAGTAATCTACCAGCGGGAAAATCATATGCTTCTGCTGAAAAGGAAGAGGTTCCTGTTGTGAAATTCCTAGGAAGATATTACTAGTCACTATTCTATATATATATCTTATTCTCACAAAGAGTTTGTTATTGTTAACACATTTTACTGGAAACCTACACCGATAGGAACCCTTCGATAACTTACATTAGCTATACTTGTCCGTAGTAAGGAGGTAAAAAATCAGGTTTCTCTGTCCGTGTCCGTTGTACAGAGGTGTCCGCAATATAGAGGTTTATTTTACCTATAGAAAAATTCGGGACTGCGAGAAAATGTCCGTTAATAGAGGTGTCCGCTGTAGGGAGGTGTCCGTTAATAGAGGTGTCCGCTGTAGGGAGGTGTCCGTTAAGGGAGGTGTCCGCAATATAGAGGTTTATTTTACCCATAGAAAAATTCGGGACTGTGAGAAAATGTCCGTTAATAGAGGTGTCCGCTGTAGGGAGGTGTCCGTTAATAGAGGTGTCCGCTGTAGGGAGGTGTCCGTTAATAGAGGTGTCCGCTGTAGGGAGGTGTCCGTTAAGGGAGGTTTCACTGTATTTCAATATCTTAGGAATATGTTAAAGCTGAGGGCTTCACTGCTCCGAGAATAATTCTACTTTCTTTTATTATTGTTTGAATACTCCTATTTTTCCTCCTGTTTACCTATTTTTAAATATATTTTATAGTATATAAATATAACTAGGCTACATACAATATTTTTTATGTATTATGATTGCCAAAACAATATTTATCTAAATAAATGTAAATAGGTTAATTTTGTAAATTATTAATTAATTAAGTTATAAATATTATTAAGATATTGGTGCATGTTAAGTAAAAATTAGATTAATGCATGACCCTAGTAATAATAACATTAGTTATACTAATCATATCGTCGATACAAATGCAAACTAACGAATATGAAAAAATGCATCTTTCATTGTCAATCTTTACTAATTTCTGCTGGACTAATGTACGGCAAATTCTTGAATCTTAGATCACTCTATTAAAGGGAAAGTATTCCACTATCAAAAGGTCTAATCTGCCGAATATTTGACTGTCCCAAAAAAAAGTTATGAATAAATACTTTTCCACTCTGAAAAGTGGTGATTTTCATATTCGATACTTTGCATTTGTAGCGTCGACATTATAAAAGGCCTACTCCTCGCTATGGGGAAACCTTGTAAACGATGAACTAAATAAAATAAATATTAAGTTAAGAATCTGAGCTAATATAAATAAGAATTATTTTTTATTCCTTTAAGCAATAATAGAGTTTGTCAAAACTAGAGAGATAAAGTAAGTCTGTGTTATTTAATGTCTGTCATAAAGCTTCTATTAAAAAGTAGAATTATGACCTCAGATATACAATATTTTTTTATCATAAACATCTTATAGGTCTAAAGTTAATAACTCTTTTTTATAAACTCCTTTTTCCTTTTTCCCCCAACATATTTCCAGCAATCGGTGGGCTTCTTGTCAAAGGAACGACGACAGTTAAAAATAGTTTCTTCCATAATTAATATTTATTCGACTATTTTAATAAAGTAGAGTAGGGAGGAGGATGTCTGTGAATTTTGTTAAACATTCTGCCCACGTAGGCGCCTAAATATTCGCTTTTTTCGCGGTCACCGGAGTAATTCTTTAATTTTCTTTAACAGTAAGAGAAGTTCATCAGTAATGTAGCTACAAGTTCATCAGTAATGTAGCTACAAGTTCATCAGTAATGTAGCTACAAGTTTAAGAAAAATAAGTTAATAATTCCCATCAGTCCAGACAACGAACAGCTATAGATGGAAATTTTTGGAACAAAATTTTTGACTTTGTAACTTTGTTTGGGCTGGATAGGAGGTGAACAAATCAAAAGTCCTCGCCCGTAGCCTTTGTGCCGGGGGGGGGGGGGGTTAGAAGATCCAATTTTTCGGGTTTTCACTTATATCTCGGAAACCCTGCGTCCTAGCGACATGACTATTCTATAACAAATGAAAGCTTATTAAATTTCCTACTAGTTCTATTAAATTAAGTTTTTCGAGATATCTTTAGTTTTCGAAATATCAGCTCTAGAAAGTCTGTCATTTTGGGGAAAAACACTTTTGCCGCATATTTTTTCCCCGTTTTGACCGGATAACTCTTCAACGATGTACCAAAATAATAAATAACGGTTATAGGGTTGTAGAGTATTGCATTCCCTTCAATAATATATATTACTTTGCTATTTTATGTATTTTCCTTCAAACGTAAAAATAATTTCAGTATTCATCGTGAAATCAGAAATTTAGCGACTAATAGTCCAGGCAACAGTTATAGATGGAAATGTTTGGAACACAATTTTTAGCTTCATTTCAAGTTTTCACAATTTTTTCAGGAATAATAATTATATGGAAATCCTATAAGTTGGGCTTCCTTTTTTAATATTATTCTAAATTTATATTATTTTGAATTTTAAGTTTGTTTTCTTTCTCGAAAATCCGCAGTACAATTTAGTAATTTAATGAAATAAAAAAAAAAAAATAATAAAAAGATGCGATTAAAAGATTAAGCTAATTATAAATGCAAATTAAGAAAGCTTAAAACGTGGAAGAGGAAAATGTGCGTGCTGAATTTTAAATTCAGGGACAGCCGTTAGATTGAAAAGAAACAAGTCACGGGACCTTAGAATGTCAAGTCTCTCAATTTCCAGCAGTCTGGCTTATCGCAGAGTTCAAGCTTGGGAAAGATTATATATATATATATATATATATATATATATATATATATATATATATATAAATGTGTTTTTCACAGGGCAATAATACAAAAGCGTGCTTGCTTTTGATTTCATTTTCGTGGTTTTTGCCTCAAAATACCCAAGCGGGGATGAAACGTGAGATAGCTCGAACGTCCAAACGACCACGAATCACGCTTCAGAATTTGCTTAGAAATCATGGAGGAGCTATTACAAGAATGTATTTTGGCCAATAAATTAACTCAAGTAAATATTACAAAACGGAAGGAAAATAGATCGTGTATTCAAAACTGAAGAAATTTGGGGTCAAAAAAGTTATTAGATTTGGAGGCGCTATATGATAACCCTGAAGATTTTTAGAACCTACTTCGAATGACGAAAGGGCAGTTTGATTTTCTACTGAGATTAGTGTCCCTTCAAATCACAAAATTTGGGGACTCTAGCAAAACAATTCAAGTTTCGTAATACTGGAGTTTAATTACACGAGACGAAGACTCCAAAATTTCTAATTTTTAATTTAAAAAAAAAAGTCCGACTCGCAGGAACTGCATCATCTTAGCGCGGTTCCGTTCATGTCCCTAGTGTCATTTGATAAGCTTAGAAAAGAAATAAAGTTTTTTTTTTTATATATCTCGTGAAAATTGTCAAAATCCTCTCGAACATCTCGAATAAAAGTGATATTAAGGCGTCAGGGAGACCGACAGTAGCTAACTTATACACAGAAGCAGAAATTACACAATCCGGCTCTCATTCTAAAGCAAAGCTCTATAAATCAATACAAAATATGCCTAATAAACCCTTTCTAGAGGATACAGAAGAATGGGCGTATATGAGGGGGGGCTGAGGGGGCTGCAGCCCCTCCCGAAATTTTGAATTGATGATAAAAACTTGTCGTAAAACCCTTAAAAATAAATTAAATAAGATCACTTAGTTCATAAAACATATTTTATTTTACGTGTAATAGCGTTTTAGTTCCCTAAAACTATTCCAAGCTCTAAATATTTAGTATTCCATACCCTGGAAATAGTCTCAGCCCCCCCCCCGAAATTTTCCCAGCCCCACCCGAAATTGTTTTCTATTTACGCCCATGTACAGAAGGATCAAGAAGAAGTACAAGAAAGATTGAGTAGAATACCCTGCCTAATAAAGCCTATATAGAATAATATGCCGAATAAAGCCTATCTAGTAGATACAGAAGGACAAATAACGAGTCAATATATAGAATAATATACCTAATTAAGTCTATGGAGTAGATACAAATGGACCAAAAACAAGTCTTGATGAATCTTGTTTTTTTTTTTTCTAATTAAATACTTTTTATCAATATTTAGTATATAACCTTTGTTGAAAACTATTGATTGCTAATTGATGAATCGGTTTACAACTAAGTAGTCTTTATGAATATTTAGTATATAACCTTATGTTTGGATCTGAGTTTTTGGGGTGCTCTCCGCCTAGGCTTTGTATTTGTGTCGGCAGATACCTGGGGTATATTTACAGCTCTTGAGGATTAACTCTTAGCAGGTAAATATCCTGCGGACCTTATGTTTGTGCGGGCACTGACCCCACTCCCTATTCCCTCATAGTATCTAACCGTTGTGAAGTCTATTTTTTGGATTTAGGACTTAATATACATATGTAGACTAAATCTTAGCAAGAAGCCAACCTCCGTCGTCGGTTCTTAACTATGTAGACTCGCTAATGTTACCCAATCTTAAACACATCTTAATTAAAATCCACAGCAAAAACACGACATTTCATCAGAATCCCCTGCTAAATAAAACATATATAGAATAATATGCCAAATAAAGCCTATCTAGTGGATAAAAATAGAGGAAAAACGCCGTTCGTGGTGGTAGAAAATCTTATAGCCAAATAGATTTATATTCTATAATCAATAAGAAAAAACTACTAGCAATAAAAAACTAGCGAGATTCGTGATTAAGCTTGAAAAGCAAACATGTTTAATGTCGTTCGTGAATTTGCCTGACATTCGATGACGTCCGAGGCAAACTCACGCCATCTCGTTTGCACGAGGCAATTCCACGAATTCCAGGGTCACGCTTTCGTATTATTACTCAGTGAAAACGAGGGTTTATGGTCCCTTCATGAAACAGTCATTAGCGAGTTTCGTCCCTACGGTGTGAAGAAGAAACGTCCTACAATCTTAGAATGTTTCTACAAGGTGCAAAGCAAAACCAAAAGAGAATAAATCCAATAGAGATGTTCCAAGATGTCGGTTAAAACGTGTATCCTTGCGGCTTTTATATTCGAATCGATTTAAGAATGGTCATAAGGCAGAGGGGATTACGGCGGCCATAATGGATATCGGTCTGGAAGATAATGGTCGAGACTATAACTGGATTATCAGCTGGAGAATTGGTTTCCTCCAGTAGATTATCCTAGTCCTTGAATTCTTCCCGCTCTCCTGGAGGCTGCTCGCATCCTACATTAGTATAGTCCATTCTCTCAGGAAAAACCTAGGGAAATCTTCCAGAAAGTCTTTTGGGATTGATGATCGGCGTCTTAAAGAAAATTATAAGTTTAGGGGAGAAAATACTACAATATGTACTAATACACACACACACACATATATATATATTAATTCTTCTAAAAAATGACCCAATATAACTTTTTCTTAATTCTTTTCAATGGCTGGGGGTCAATAAAGTATAACACCAAACGGTTACATGTTTCGTGCTTCTGCCGCACCTCTTCAGGGGCTTTCTTATACAAAATTATAGTTTTTGTAAATACCCAAATACATATTTATTATTTTTAAAAAATATATCCTTATCCCTTCCCTAAATACAGAATCGTTTTAACAAATTCTTTTTAATTTTTAAAATTTTTACGATTCTGGTTTAAAATGTTATCGATTTTTGATAATTTTTCAAAAGGTTTAACCTTTAATCCTTTAACCTTTATGGAAAATTTGATGAATATTTATTAAAGCCGTTTTTTTATTAATGGCTGTTTTTGAATTTTTAATTATATTAATATTTTCCTTAATCTTTCTTTTCAATGTTTTTTAGTTATAGCATGTATGTTCCATCAATATTGTCTTGTTCTCATTTGTATTTATGCTTGCGTGTTGTATTATTATTTTTTTTTAATTTGCATTTGGAGATTTAAAAAAAAGTATAATTTTGTATAGGAAAGCCCCAGAAGAGGTGCGGCAGAAGCACGAAACATGACGGGCAAAAGACTTAGTTAATGTGAACGTATGGTATACTACTTTATGGACCCCTGCCATTAAAATGAATGCAATATCATGATCAGAGCATCACCCAGGTAACGCGATATCATGATCAGAGCATCACCCAGGTAACGCGATATCATGATCAGAGCATCACCCAGGTAACCCACTGATAAAAATATTCACTAAATGATGCCTGCCAAATAGGAGGGAATCTAATGTTGGACTGTATACTGAAGGATTCCAGAGCAGGTCCCTGGAATGCCTTCTCCAGGCATGGAACCCCAGCAATTCCAGACATGTGTTACAGAAACATCTCTTAAGTATCCACAGTCCAGACATCTTCTTTCAGACTTTAGGATAATCTTTCGGGGGAATTTTATTTTACAAAATTCTACTTGTTGGTAGTTGACGAGCTGTATCGAACCATCAAAACATATAACTCGAGGTTTTAAGAGTCAATCTAAAATATTATGGCAATTAAATGCAGATGTAAGAGGTCTTTCAGTGAAAACAAAATTAAATTCGCTTACCAGAAAACTTATTTTTAGGAATATAATTTTATAGTCAAAACCCCAAAACATGTCATGGCGTTAACGATTTGTCAGTGTTAACGGCTCGGGCACACAGTAGGCGATCTGTATCGCGGTGGGGAGCGATATCTGACTAAGGGTGACGGGCGATCAAATTGTATTAAACAGTATTTCATTAGCTCCGTCAACACTAAGGATGATCTGACAATGCGAGCTTGTCTTTATCGCTTTACCGCGCGGTACGGCTGTGTAAAATTACAGATTTACCACCCGATTCTCTAGAAGGGAACCAGATTACTGTATTACTCACAAAGATACCGCGTCACAAATAATACCGCCACGACGATCCTTGGATCGCTACCCGACGCGTACAGATCGCCTTCTGTGTGCCCGAGCCTTTGTACAGGTTACTTGGTACCTGAAATATCAAATAAATTATTTAACGGTAGCATTGATTTCGGTGATTAGAAAGTTAGGGTCTTGTTTAGAACAGGCCCGCCAGTGATTTTATCTAGTAACAGTTACTTATTAAACGTCGTATACTCCTGTGCCCATGAATAAATGAATAAAATGGCTTTACTTAACGGTAACTTGCTGTCACATAGCCACGTACCCTTATACACGCCACGGTAACTTGCTGTCACATAGCCACGTACCCTTATACACGCCACGGTAACTTGCTGTCACATAGCCACGTACCCTTATACACGCCACGGTAACTTGCTGTCACATAGCCACCTAGCCTTATACACGCCACGGTAACTTGCTGTCACATAGCCACGTACCCTTATACACGCCACGGTAACTTGCTGTCACATAGCCACGTACCCTTATACACGCCACGGTAACTTGCTGTCACATAGCCACGTACCCTTATACACGCCACGGTAACTTGCTGTCACATAGCCACGTACCCTTATACACGCCACGGTAACTTGCTGTCACATAGCCACGTACCCTTATACACGCCACGGTAACTTGCTGTCACATAGCCACGTACCCTTATACACGCCACGGTAACTTGCTGTCACATAGCCACGTACCCTTATACACGCCACGGTAACTTGCTGTCACATAGCCACGTACCCTTATACACTCCACGGTAACTTGCTGTCACATAGCCACCTACCCTTATACACGCCACGGTAACTTGCTGTCACATAGCCACCTACCCTTATACACGCCACGGTAACTTGCTGTCACATAGCCACGTACCCTTATACACGCCACGGTAACTTGCTGTCACATAGCCACGTACCCTTATACACGCCACGGTAACTTGCTGTCACATAGCCACCTACCCTTATACACGCCACGGTAACTTGCTGTCACATAGCCACGTACCCTTATACACGCCACGGTAACTTGCTGTCACATAGCCACCTACCCTTATACACGCCACGGTAACTTGCTGTCACATAGCCACCTACCCTTATACACGCCACGGTAACTTGCTGTCACATAGCCACGTACCCTTATACACGCCACATTCAAACCGACATTCTCTTTTGTTGCATCTATATGTTTTCCTTTCTTCGTAAAATATCATAATGTGGCCTTTTTTTACAATATCTTTCCTTGGGTAGAATTCCTCTTTCGACAAAGAAAATCCTGGCTCGTTGCTCTTCTTTGCATAAATCGTAAACATCAAAAATATTCATAGTTTAATACTTTTATAACCGCAAATACACAAACAATACTAAATTAAATAGTATTTAAACATGTGTTTTTATTTCTGTATCGATGGTATCAAATTACATAGTAACAGTTACTAAATATCATTATAAAATCACTGGCGGGCCTGTTCTAAACAAGACCCGAAAGTTGCGGAATGACTCCAACATGGTTCCACATAAATACGCCGAAACTAAGATGTGTCAAATTTAGTTAGGTTTGATGTTGTGGAAATATGAATAAAAATTGTACTATTCAAGAGTATGGGCGTTTACACGGGATTAATTTTATGGAATTATTTCACACTGTTGAGAAATTGGAGTTAGCTGTAATTAGTATATGACGTGTTGCTTCAGTTTTCGTAGCAGGACCTGTGCGCAGGTAGGCAGGAACTATGCGCAGGTAGACAGGTGGCATAACTTCTGCCTACCTGCGACCAATCATACCATGACTGATGAAGCCCAACAGCAGTAGGGTGAAATATTACACCCCTAATACACCGCTGGAGAGAGATCGAATTAGAGGGACAAGATCACAGCTGGTAAGTTTAAAGGAGAATACAAACGAATGTACATGAGGTATAATTTCAACACCCATGTTAAAATATATTTTTAGTTTAGTCACTAATCATTAACATTCAATAATCAACATCACTTATTTATGACTCTAATAAAGGAGAATACGAACGAATGTACATGAGGTATAATTTCAACACCCATGTTAAAATATATTTTTAGTTTAGTCACTAATCATGAACATTCAATAATCACCATCACTTATTTATGACTCTAATAAAGGAGAATACAAACGAATGTACATGAGGTATAATTTCAACACCCATGTTAAAATATATTTTTAGTTTAGTCACTAATCATGAACATTCAATAATCACCATCACTTATTTATGACTCTAATAAAGTTTTGACTTCAAGCCGAAACTTTGGTACTAAAAACACATTTTTAATTCAAATTGTAGTTATAGTAATTATCATTTTATACTGTTTCCACGCTGGATTATTTTTACAAAGCAACAGATGTTGATGATGTTATGATGACGCAGTTCTTGTTGGCCAGTCAAATGCGGATTTTTAGTACACACCCTGAGTCGAGATGAAATGGAAATGTTCCTTTATTATACTATACCCGACTTTTTAGCCATATTTTATATCAGGCTGTACCGTATGAAATGTCAGTTTTGGACTTGCCGATTTCCTTCAAATGTCTTGAAACTGTCGTGGCTCCTACTCCGAGTTCTTTGGCATATTCCCTAGTGATTTTTGAGGGTCAAGCTTCAACCCTTCCTTTCAGGTGGTCATTGTCAAGCTTGGTTTCTGGCCTTCCTCGCTCCTCGTTGCCAAGGTCAAAATTTCCACTTCGAAACCTGGAAAACCACCGTAAACAGTTCGTTTATTCGCCGTTCCCACCCCGAACGCCGTGTTAATGTTCATACACGCCTCAGCAGCGCTATGACCTTAAACGAAAAATAATACGGATTTCCGTTGAAGTCGTAATTTAAGTTTTATTTTTTTCTCAGAGGATCGTTCTCACAAAACAGTACGCAAGTCACTGATTAAATAATAGGAATAAAAGAGCTTTAATTCTATATGAATAACAATGATGTTTGTAAATAATGAAATAAAAAAGGGAAAGGATTTAATAGCAAAGTAAACAAAACTGACATTTCATACGGTACAGCCTGATAGTTCTAAGAGTGAAGTCAATTTAGAGATATTTACGGATTCCTTTTGTATGGTGTAAATTCATTATTAAATGTATTCCTTTAGATAAGACCAGAAGAAGTCATGCATCAGGCAGAATGCGTTTAACTATTAATGAGGAAAATTCAAAGGGATAGACCTGTGTAACTAGACTTCAAAAGGAGGAGTGTGTTTGATGTCCTCGTGTTCCCGGTGGTGTTGTGTTTGTCCAGAGATTCATTCGAATCCTGATGTCGTCTCCAGGAAGGGTCGGCGGAACGAATGACTGCTTCTAAAATGTTTCCGAATATATATCTTTGTTTGTTTAACACCCAGGGAAACCAGCCTTTTGGGGTTCACCTGCTATTGCTTTCCTTTGAAGAAAATCGCTACAGTTTATCTAGAAGTGCAAACATTTAGAGGAGAATATCACCAAGCAAATTTAAATATCTTTCTCCACAAGAAGCAAGGTAATCGACACACCAAGGAGAAGTGTGATATTGATGCATAGATAAAATCTTGATTCATCTTTCTCCACAAGAAGCAAGGTAATCGACACACCAAGGAGAAGTGTGATATTGATGCATAGATAAAATCTTGATTCATCTTTCTCCACAAGAAGCAAGGTAATCGACACACCAAGGAGAAGTGTGATATTGATGCATGGATAAAATCTTGATTCATCTTTCTCCACAAGAAGCAAGGTAATCGACACACCAAGGAGAAGTGTGATATTGATGCATAGATAAAATCTTGATTCATCTTTCTCTACAAGAAGCAAGGTAATCGACACACCAAGGAGAAGTGTGATATTGATGCATAGATAAAATCTTGATTCATCTTTCTCCACAAGAAGCAAGGTAATCGACACACCAAGGAGAAGTGTGATATTGATGCATGGATAAAATCTTGATTCATCTTTCTCCACAAGAAGCAAGGTAATCGACACACCAAGGAGAAGTGAGATATTGATGCATGGATAAAATCTTGATTCATCTTTCTCCACAAGAAGCAAGGTAATCGACACACCAAGGAGAAGTGTGATATTGATGCATAGATAAAATCTTGATTCATGTTTCTCCACAAGAAGCAAGGTAATCGACACACCAAGGAGAAGTGTGATATTGATGCATGGATAAAATCTTGATTCATCTTTCTCCACAAGAAGCAAGGTAATCGACACACCAAGGAGAAGTGTGATATTGATGCATAGATAAAATCTTGGTTCATCTTTCTCCACAAGAAGCAAGGTAATCGACACACCAAGGAGAAGTGTGATATTGATGCATAGATAAAATCTTGATTCATCTTTCTCCACAAGAAGCAAGGTAATCGACACACCAAGGAGAAGTGTGATATTGATGCATGGATAAAATCTTGATTCATCTTTCTCCACAAGAAGCAAGGTAATCGACACACCAAGGAGAAGTGTGATATTGATGCATAGATAAAATCTTGATTCATCTTTCTCTACAAGAAGCAAGGTAATCGACACACCAAGGGGAAGTGTGATATTGATGCATAGATAAAATCTTGATTCATCTTTCTCCACAAGAAGCAAGGTAATCGACACACCAAGGGGAAGTGTGATATTGATGCATAGATAAAATCTTGATTCATCTTTCTCTACAAGAAGCAAGGTAATCGACACACCAAGGAGAAGTGTGATATTGATGCATAGATAAAATCTTGATTCATCTTTCTCCACAAGAAGCAAGGTAATCGACACACCAAGGAGAAGTGTGATATTGATGCATAGATAAAATCTTGATTCATCTTTCTCCACAAGAAGCAAGGTAATCGACACACCAAGGAGAAGTGTGATATTGATGCATGGATAAAATCTTGATTCATCTTTCTCCACAAGAAGCAAGGTAATCGACACACCAAGGAGAAGTGTGATATTGATGCATAGATAAAATCTTGGTTCATCTTTCTCCACAAGAAGCAAGGTAATCGACACACCAAGGAGAAGTGTGATATTGATGCATAGATGAAATCTTGATTCATCTTTCTCCACAAGAAGCAAGGTAATCGACACACCAAGGAGAAGTGTGATATTGATGCATGGATAAAATCTTGATTCATCTTTCTCCACAAGAAGCAAGGTAATCGACACACCAAGGAGAAGTGTGATATTGATGCATAGATAAAATCTTGATTCATCTTTCTCTACAAGAAGCAAGGTAATCGACACACCAAGGGGAAGTGTGATATTGATGCATAGATAAAATCTTGATTCATCTTTCTCCACAAGAAGCAAGGTAATCGACACACCAAGGGGAAGTGTGATATTGATGCATAGATAAAATCTTGATTCATCTTTCTCTACAAGAAGCAAGGTAATCGACACACCAAGGAGAAGTGTGATATTGATGCATAGATAAAATCTTGATTCATCTTTCTCCACAAGAAGCAAGGTAATCGACACACCAAGGAGAAGTGTGATATTGATGCATAGATAAAATCTTGATTCATCTTTCTCCACAAGAAGCAAGGTAATCGACACACCAAGGAGAAGTGTGATATTGATGCATAGATAAAATCTTGATTCATCTTTCTCTACAAGAAGCAAGGTAATCGACACACCAAGGAGAAGTGTGATATTGATGCATAGATAAAATCTTGATTCATCTTTCTCCACAAGAAGCAAGTTAATCGACACATCAAGGAGAAGTGTGATATTGATGCATAGATAAAATCTTGATTCATCTTTCTCTACAAGAAGCAAGGTAATCGACACACCAAGGGGAAGTGTGATATTGATGCATCGATAAAATCTTGACTCATCTTTCTCCACAAGAAGCAAGGTAATCGACACACCAAGGAGAAGTGTGATATTGATGCATGGATAAAATCTTGATTCATCTTTCTCCAGAAGAAGCAAGTTAATCGACACACCAAGGAGAAGTGTGATATTGATGCATAGATAAAATCTTGATTCATCTTTCTCCACAAGAAGCTAGGTAATCGACACAGCAAGGAGAAGTGTGATATTGATGCATAGATAAAATCTTGATTCATCTTTCTCCACAAGAAGCAAGGTAATCGACACACCAAGGAGAAGTGTGATATTGATGCATAGATAAAATCTTGGTTCATCTTTCTCCACAAGAAGCAAGGTAATCGACACACCAAGGGGAAGTGTGATATTGATGCATCGATAAAATCTTGATTCATCTTTCTCCACAAGAAGCAAGGTAATCGACACACCAAGGGGAAGTGTGATATTGATGCATGGATAAAATCTTGGTTCATCTTTCTCCACAAGAAGCAAGGTAATCGACACACCAAGGAGAAGTGTGATATTGATGCATGGATAAAATCTTGGTTCATCTTTCTCCACAAGAAGCAAGGTAATCGACACACCAAGGGGAAGTGTGATATTGATGCATCGATAAAATCTTGATTCATCTTTCTCCACAAGAAGCAAGGTAATCGACACACCAAGGGGAAGTGTGATATTGATGCATGGATAAAATCTTGGTTCATCTTTCTCCACAAGAAGCAAGGTAATCGACACACCAAGGAGAAGTGTGATATTGATGCATGGATAAAATCTTGATTCATCTTTCTCCACAAGAAGCAAGGTAATCGACACACCAAGGAGAAGTGTGATATTGATGCATGGATAAAATCTTGATTCATCTTTCTCCACAAGAAGCAAGGTAATCAACACTGCAAGGGGAAGTGTGATATTGATGCATAGATAAAATCTTGATTCATCTTTCTCCACAAGAAGCAAGGTAATCGACACACCAATGAGAAGTGTGATATTGATGCATGGATAAAATCTTGATTCATCTTTCTCCAGAAGAAGCAAGTTAATCGACACACCAAGGAGAAGTGTGATATTGATGCATCGATAAAATCTTGATTCATCTTTCTCCACAAGAAGCAAGGTAATCGACACAGCAAGGGGAAGTGTGATATTGATGCATGGATAAAATCTTGATTCATCTTTCTCCACAAGAAGCAAGGTAATCAACACTGCAAGGGGAAGTGTGATATTGATGCATGGATAAAATCTTGATTCATCTTTCTCCACAAGAAGCAAGATAATCGACACACCAAGGAGAAGTGTGATATTGATGCATCGATAAAATCTTGATTCATCGTTCTCTACAAGAAGCAAGGTAATCGACACACCAAGGAGAAGTGTGATATTGATGCATCGATAAAATCTTGATTCATCATTTGATTATAATACTTTTATGTGTTTGATTTGAACCTTCATAATCTTCCTGAATTCAAAAATATTTTTATTTTTATTTTGTTCAGATAAACAAAAGCATTTTTTTTTATTATTTTTTTTTTAACGGCACATCTACATCTTGGTCATTAGCGCCGGGCTATCTACAGGTTGCCACCCTTTTCTAATGCCAACAGCACGTAGTCGGTCACCAGGTAGGTTTTTTTATTATTAGCCACGTTGAACGCACCGGTACCCGTTGATCACCGAAGTTAAGCAACGTCGGGTGCGGCCAGAACCTGAATGGGTGACCGACCACTTGCTGTAGGCATTATAAAAGGGTGGCAAACTATAGATAGCCCGGCGTTAATGATCCAATCGTTGATACGCCGTTAAACACGCACAAACAATCCTCGATCCCCTGTTAGATGTAGCTTTGGTTTGGATTGGTCTGAAGAAATATTAAACTCAATCCGTCGTTTGGGAGTAAATGAGAGATAAATTTCTCTTCTTGTCTACTTTTCTGAAAATCGGCTAAACAAATCGCTTTAAAAGGAGATCCTTTCACATCCCCGGCTAAACAAATCGGTTTAAAAGGAGGTCCATTCAGATCCCCATAATCGGCTAAACAAATCGCTTTAAAAGGAGATTCATTCACATCCCCATAATCGGCTAAAAAATCGGTTTAAAAGGAGGTCCATTCACATCCCCATAATCGGCTAAACAAATCGCTTTAAAAGGAGATTCATTCACATCCCCATAATCGGCTAAAAAATCGGTTTAAAAGGAGGTCCATTCACATCCCCATAATCGGCTAAACAAATCGCTTTAAAAGGAGATTCATTCACATCCCCATAATCGGCTAAAAAATCGGTTTAAAAGGAGGTCCATTCACATCCCCATAATCGGCTAAACAAATCGCTTTAAAAGAAGATCCATTCACATCCCCATAATCGGCTAAACAAATCGCTTTAAAAGAAGATCCATTCACATCCCCATAATCGGCTAAACAAATCGGTTTAAAAGGAGGTCCATTCACATCCCCATAAAAATTATAATGAATAAAGTCTATAAAAGTTGTAAGCGCTTCGATTATCGAATTTTGTTCGCCGAAGTTCGTAGGAAAAAATGCAGTGTTCTAGTGTGCGGATATAGCCTGTAATAAATAAATATATATATACACACACACATATATATACATATGTGTTTTCAAAAATTGAGTCATGACATTTTTCAAAAAAATACATTGACTCAAGTTCAATTTTGTAAACCAGCGCAATTCGAGCAAATTATTTGCATACGTTCAACATTAATCCCAACCAATCAAGATAAATATCTATAAATGTTGGTTTCATAACGAGTGTTTTTTAATCAACAGACGTGAACAGGATTATCATAACTATTTGAAAAACCGTTGCCAAATTAGTGAAGCCGATTATTCGGAAGCATCAAATTCAAGATTTTGGGGTACGACAGAATTGCTTCGTGTGGGTGATTTTTTTTCGGAAGTGTTGTTTAGGTTTAATTAAAGGTGTAATATTAATATTTCCTAGACGGAGGTTTCTTGATCACAACATAAACAAGGATTATATCAAAACACTTTAACCTGAAACGGATACTGTGAGTCGGACGTTTTTAAATTTCAACTTTCTAAAATATGGACCTCTAAATTATATGGTGTTAGTTATAAGCAAGATGCCTCTATAAAGTTATACCGATGCAGCAAGTAGCTCTGCTCTATATTCGTAGTAATAACCTCGAGTAGTTGGTTACAGAGACAGAGTCACGTCAAGTTCAAGTTACGAGAGTAGATAGGCGTTGAGGAGTTTCCACCGTCCTGGGACTTGGTGTAATAACTCCCGAGAAAATAGGCAATTTGTGTTAGTGTGATCCAAGTACTTTCAAGTTCATGAAGTTGTCTTGGAGCTTCGATTACATCCAGCCAACGCGGCTTAAACAGACCTCTTGTGATTCTTGTGGTATTACATAGCCCTGGGACTTGGTGTAATAACTCCCGAGAAAATAGGCAATTTGTGTTAGTGTGATCCAAGTACTTTCAAGTTCATGAAGTTGTCTTGGAGCTTCGATTACATCCAGCCAACGCGGCTTAAACAGACCTCTTGGGATTCTTGTGGTATTACATAGTCTTGGGGGCAAATATGCCACAAAAAATGTTAATGAAATTTCGTACGAAAATCTTTCGCCTAAATTGCAAGGTAAAGTTCTCTAACCAGCAGAATCCGTCCACCGGAACATGGGTCTTGGAGCGAAATCCACGCAACAAAAATTGTAACGCTTAAGTTTTGGAGTTCATATGCTTGCAGGTACTTTTTTTAAGGTTCCTTGCCATGGAAAAACTAATAAAACCACTGTTAAGGCGATATCTGTACCCGTTTTTGAGGAAAATGAAAAACATATTTAAACTCATTTTCGGTTTGGGTTGGTAATATAGAACATTTGCTGCACGTTTGAAATTCATCTGAAATAATATGTAGATTTTGGCTACATTTGGACTTAAGGAAGTATTCTAAAGAAACATTTCATTAGGTAATATATATATGAAACGGTAAGGAAATCCGAGTAAGTGGAAGGTAATTTCTCTAAAAGCTTCCTAAACAATTTTCGGTGGGGTGGTGTCAGTCGGAGAAATATCTGCTTAAATATTCCAAATTGTTATTTTTTTTTCTGTTTATCTCACTTTTAAATTCACTGCTATTTGTTTTTCTTTTTCAAATTCATTCAACAGTAAAATTAGTATTTTATTAAAAGGAGACAAGAAAATGGGAAACTTATTGGCAATAGTTTCTTCCTAGAGCAAACATTGAGAAGGCGTGGGAGTCATTTCCGCTTAGGATATTGTTAGTTTCCTGTTGTGGCACCTTAAATTTCCTTCTCTTTGATATTTCATTTTATATTTTTAACAAAATCGCACCCTACCAATAACTGATTCTATTTCTTTACTAATAGCACTAGGGACCTGAACGGAACCGTGCTAAGATGCCGCGGTTTCTCGGAGTCAGAGTTTGTTGATAAATCATTATAATCTTAAATACAACTTTGAGGAATAAATACTACTTGAACAAGAAGGACTAATATAATAAAATAAGTTACATAGCATGTTTATATAATGTCTTTAATATCTCTTTTCTATAAAAGGAAACTTGGAACACATCTTGGTATGTTTTTACCAAAGAGAATAGCGGATGTAAAAACTGAAGGATTACTCCCTGTAAATTGCCCAATTCATCACTGCGGATATCTCTAGCGGATTTCGGGATCGGAGGTTTGAGTAATGCGGATAACCAGGAAGAGCCGAAAATCCAAGAAATATTGCCTCATATCTTTCTCGCTTGTCGGTTAATCCCAAGAAATTCCACGCTCCTTATAAGGTGGGTTGAGTTTTGAAAAAAACTGCTTACATGATAGAGTGTCCGGCTTATTATTAGCACTTTTCTCTGAAGGAATGTACCTATTTAGGTTGCACTCATGATGGACTTTTTGAATAAAGTTCTTCAAATCTTTATCGATCCCTAGTATCTAGTAAACACCGAAAAAAACCCATCAAACGATTCCACGAGTGCGTTAACAAGGAAAATCAGTCGATCTGGAAAGAGGATTTACTCCGAAGCCAAAGTAGTTAGTTATATTACAATACCAGCCGTAATGTTTTTTATATTTCACCGAAATTCGTTATTCGTTGTGGTCATCTAAATAGAAAAATTTGTTCATGTGTTATTCGTAAACAAGTTAAATTTCCTGTCTATCGAAATAGGGGATGGGTTTACTTTGTGCTATGCTCGAATAGTATTCTCCCGACAAACGTAGGTTGGCAAAGCTCCCACTAGGAGCGCCTCTACTTTGATATGACATTGTATGGGTTGTAGAGTTATGATTTCTATCACTAGGGGCGCTGTATCCCCTTCCTGCATTATTAATGTATCCCCTTCCTTTTATTTTTCATCAAGATCAATAGAGAAAAATGTGACGTTTTTGTATATTTATTAAGTAGTGTAGTACTACGCATACACAAAAGTCTGGAAGGAAATTAATTACAGAATTAATAATTGTAACATTTGCTCATTTCGAATGTAAATGAGCAGAACTATTCATGTTTTTATTTTATTTATATACGTTATTAAAAGCAAATAATTCAGGAATGGAGTCGACACTACAAAAATTCTGATGAAAATGCTTAGTTATGCAGCTCCTGCGTGACGGAATTTTATAGTACACATAGGAAGCGAGGAAATGGTACCTAAAGAATTTTACAGATTACTTGAGGTTACGACAGCAAATTTAAAAGTTTTCATATAACCTATACCTGGTGTTCTCAGTTAATAAAATGCGGCAATTTCAAATGTAAAGTTTTAAATAATTATTTAAATATGAATGCATCAAAATTTGATAGCTGGTTTTAAAGATTTTCTGTTCTAGATTTTTTTATTATTGCTTGAAAAAGGAAGGTTTTTATTTATTTACTAGCTGTTACCCGGCGTGCCATGCTACACCTACTTTCTGCATATAGAAAAGCCTAAATAAATTAGAAACCAAATAGGTATTATTAAAATCTAATAACATGAATCTGTAACTGTTATGAACCCGTGGCCTCCCAACTGTGAGTCCTAGACGACTTTGACCTAACCTATAACACCTCCCGTATCAAGATATACATGTATACCAAGTTTCGTAAAAATTGGTCTAACGGTGTGGATTTGTATAAGGGACAAAAATACAGACAGACAGCTGGTAGATTTTGACCTAGCCTACGGCACTCCCCAGATTAAGATCTACCTGTGTACCGAGTTTAGTCAAAATCGGAAGAACGGTGTGGATTTTTATAAGGGACAAACATACAGACAGACAGCTATAAGACGTTTTTGACTTAGCCTACGACACTCCCCAGATTAAGATCTACATGTGTACCGAGTTTAGTTAAAATCGGACGAACGGTGTGGATTTGTATAAGGGACAAACATACAGACAGACAGCTGGTAGACGTTTTTGACTTAGCCTACGACACTCCCCCGATTAAGATCTACATGTGTACCGAGTTTAGTCAAAATCGGACGAACGGTGTGGATTTGTATAAGGGACAAACATACAGACAGACAGCTGGTAGATTTTTTTTGACCTAGCCTAGGAGATTTCCCGTATCAAGACCTACCATTATTCCAAGTTTGGGCACAAACAAACAGAAAAACAGACAGACACGTGATTTTTATATATATATAGATTTGTTATTCTTTATGATTATCATTTCCTTTATTTTTTCCACCATAATCCCTAAATATGCTGATTTTCTTATCGTGTACACTCTTAGTATTTGTAATGAAATACCACCAAATGTGTTTATGTGATAACGTAGGAAATATTGGGGGTTACTATATTTTTATCAATTCATTTTGTATATTTTAAAAACGGTAAGTTTATGAAAAAGCTTTAGTGCCCGACAAAAATCCTGGAATGTAATAAATCAGGGCCAGTAGAAAAGTTGACTCAGTGTAATTAATTGCCAATATCTCAGCCATGAATCATAATTAAAATGGTCGTAAATTCCCAAGTTATTTATGCTTTGAGGCAGCAAGGAAAGTTTCATGGCTTCGAAAAAAATAATTTGGGGGTGGGAGGATTAGTTTTTTTTTTTTTTTTTTTTTTTTCTTTTCATGTTTATTTAAAATCTGTACAATTATTAGTACAATAATTAATTGTGCTGGTCTAAGTATACATGTCAATGAATAGTATATGGAAGGAGCCAAACATTATCGGCACTTCCTAATATATTAAAACAATCTGTGCTGTTTTTGACTGCTGTCATCGTAGCTGGTCACGGGGCCAAAGTCTCTTAAGCCTCCTGGGAAGGTCTTTAGGGTGGATCTGAGTGGAAAGGGATTGACCTCTAGGATTTGGGTGGGATGACAATTTGGAATGAAACGTCAGGAAGCGGGATTTGGCGAGGTCGTTTACGAAAGGAATATTAAGGTCGTTGTGTAGGGTTTTGTTGGAGACATAAAAGGGAGCATTGACTATTCTACGAAGGACTTTGGATTGGAATGCTTGTATTCGTTGTATGTTTGAGTGTTTTGCTGTTCCCCATAATTCGAGTCCGTAAGTCCAGATAGGTCTGATTATAGTTTTGTAAATAGTAAGTTTGTTTTGTGTCGTAAGCTTTGAAGTAGGTCCAAGTAGTCGTCGTAGGAGTCCATATCTCCTGTTCAGCTCTAGTCTTTTCAGTCGTGTGTGTGGGTTCCATGTGAGTCTGCTGTCTAGTAGAAGTCCCAGGTAACGTACTTCATTCGATGCAGGGAGTTGACGTCTGCAAATGAATACAGGAGGGCAGGCGCTCCTATTAAGAGTGAATGTAACTTGGAAGCATTTTTCGGGGTTCACTTTAATTTTCCACAAGTTGCACCATTTCTCGACAGACTCAAGGTGCTCCTGTAGTTGCTGGGAAGCTGTAGAGGGATCAGGGGAAGAGGAAAAGATGGCTGTATCATCGGCGTAGGTCGTAATGTGGGTAGTCGGATGAGTGGGGATATCTGCCGTGTACAGGAGGTAAAGGACAGGACCTAGGATGCTGCCTTGTGGGACTCCTAAGGATATGGGTCGAGAGGAGGACAAGGTAGTACCAGACCTTGCTTGAAAGGAACGATTCGAGAGGTAGGATTGAAGGATGAGGTAGTATGTGTGAGGTAAAATACGCTTTACTTTGTATAACAACCCCGGGTGCCAAACCCGATCGAACGCTTTGGCGACGTCGAGGAAGGCACTCGTGCAGTAGTTTTTACATTCAAGCGCGTAGGATATTGTGTCAACAACGCTAAAGCATTGTTGGATGGTGGAGTGCCGGGAGCGGAAACCGAACTGGTGGTCAGGAATGGAATTGAAGGATGTAACGATGGGAAGGATTCTCTTCAGGAAAAGTTTTTCAAAAATTTTGGACATGATTGGGAGTAAGCTTATAGGGCGATAGGAGGATGGTGTATTTGGAGGTTTTTGGGGTTTTGGGATAAGAATTATTATTGAGTGTTTCCATGGTTTGGGGAAATGAGTAGTTCTTAGGATTGAATTGAAGATGTAGGTAAGGAAGATTATGGCTTTCTGGGGTAGGTTTTTTAGGATGAGGGATGTAATAAGGTCGTACCCAGGGGATTTTCTGGGGAGATGCTTAATGATGTATTTTACATCTGCAGGATGAAAAGCTTTGGGAGGAGGGGAGAGGGGAAGAGGGTGGTCAAGGTAGTCGTGAACCAGCTGGTCGTGGATAGGATTTGTATTTGGGTGCGGAGAAAAAGTGGATTCGAGATGTGCGGCAAAAACTTCGGCCTTGTCTTCATCGCTCTTTGCCCAGCTGCCGTCACTGCGTTGGAGAGGATGAGGAACGGTATGAAATTTTAGGATTTTACGGGTAGCAGTCCAGAGGGAATTATCTTTTGTGGATAGGGTTTGAAGATAATCATTGAAGGATTTTGATCGGTATTCGGAAAGGGCCTGTTTTAAAATTCGACAGAGTTTGTTGAAGGAGGTACGGTGAGAGGGATAGCGGGTTCTCTGCCAGAGAGCTCTTGCTCGGCGCTTGGCGGTTAGAAGGTCCTGGATGTGGTCTGGAAGCTGAGGTTTGGGATGGAAAGGGATGTGTGTTCTTAGTCTACATGATTTTGTCACACTGTCCTGGATGGCTTTAGTGAACATAAGAACGGCAGTGTCGACATCTGATGGGGTTTTGAGGGGGACAGTGAGGTCAATGGAAGCGGTAAGGATTTCTTGAAATAATTCCCAGTTGATAGGACCTTGGATGAGGCTAGGATACTGGGCACGACGTTGAGGAACGGTATCTAGCTTAAGGAGAATGGCTGAGTGATCGGAGGATAGATCAAGCAGTGACTGCACTGAGTAGGATATACTTCCTAGGCAAGAAGAGATGAAGAAATCGACCAAGTCTGGAGTTCGAGAGAGATCTGTTGGCCAGTAGGTGGGAGTGTTTGTGGAAATGGATTGGTAGTTTTGGGATTGAAGGATGTCGTATAGGATTCTGCCACGGGAGTTTGTGAGACGGCTTCCCCATCTGGGATGTTTTGCGTTGAAATCAGCCCCTATGAGGAAGCGAGGACCAAAGGATTTGAATAGTGAAAGGAATTCAGGATGGTGGATGGTACTATTAGGGGAAAAATATGCTGCCGATATTATGAAATTGTGAGGGGAAAGGGAAAGGGATATTGAACTTACCTGAATATTGTCTGTCGAGATTGTGGAGTGAAGAAAATGAGCCACTGAGTGGGAGGATTAGTAAAAAGATTTCCTTAGAGCAAACAGTGTTTCAACCAGGGATATTAATTCATAATCATTACAATAGTAAAACAATGCTTTGGAACACAAAAATAAAACGATGTTTTAAGTGTTTCTTGAAGATGTATTTTAAATATTTCTAGAGATTATATCGCCGATACAAATGCAAAGTATCGAATGAGAAAATTACCACTTTTCAGAGTGGAAAAGCATTTATTCATAACTTTTTTTTGGACAGTCAAATATTCGGCAGATTTGACCTTTTGATAGTGGAATACTTTCCCTTTAATAGAGTGATCTAAGATTCAAGAATTTGCCGCACATAAGTCCAGCAGAAATTAGTAAAGATTGACAATGAAAGATGCATTTTTTCACATTCGTTACTTTGCATTTGTATCAACGATATGACATGTTGTTTTGCGTAATGACAAGTAGTTATGTTTTGGTATTCCAATAAAACTTAGGCTCTAAACAATTTACTAAAGATTTGCCGATATCAGTTATGAACTGAACAGGATTTTGGGAAGCTGTATAATTCCAGTAGCCAAAATATCGTCCCTACCATGCCAAACTATGGAATATGGAAAATCTCGTTTTTCAGATTCGATACTCTTGGATTGTGGGCGATATGGCTTGTCCCAACTCTAACCCCTTTACAATAGCCGTTATTGTCTTTAATAAAGTCTCGAATAAGACCATTTTTCAATATATTACTTGGTCAATGTATCGAATATGGGCGTTCGCTAGTTTGGTACGATTTTCATATTCGATAGTTTGACATGGTAAGGACGATATAATAGGTTACAAAATTTGGAAGGAAAACTGCACTTGGTCTCAAGGTCTCTTAGGTTTCAATCGGCGCACGGATTTATCTGTGGGGTGATATGAGGATAAGGAATTGTTAGGGACTTTGGATGGCTGTGGAATTTTGAATGAAATTGAGTTTTGTCTAAGGATTGGATAAATGGGAAATTCAAGTCGTTTTAAAGTATTTGTTTGTTTTGCAGTTCGTTTGGAATGACAGTAGGTAGATATTGTAAGTAGAATGATTACAAAACTTAAAATTTAATAGTAAAATTAGTATATTCATAAAATTAGGTATGAAAATGCGATAGGTTATTGGTAATAGGTGGGGGAGTAATTTACGCTTAGAATACTATCAGTTTCCTGTTGAGGCGCCTTAAATCTTCTCCTTGAGATGTCATTATATATTTTTCACAAAAGATCAAAACCTACCAATAACTCCTTCTACTCCTTTTTACCACTTTCCTCCGAAAGAAAGTAGCTATTGAGGTTGGACTCATGACGGAATTTTTGAAAAATGTCTTCAAATCTTTATCGATCCTACCTAGTAGACACAGAAAATGACCCCCGTTAAAATTTATATATATCTATATATATATATATATATATATATATATGCATATATATATATGTGTGTGTCTGTTAACACGATAGCGGCCAGAGTTTTTGTTTCTTCGTCACGAAACTTGGTATATAGCATTCAATTAGCAAACGATATAACGAGTTCGTTAACCACCAAAGTCGGTCCACCGGAAGGGGGGGTTTACCCCGAACCCAAAACACTAATTTGACTATGTCAGCCGTAATATTTGTTATATTTCAACGAAACTTGGTATTCGTAGTGGTAATATAGACAGAAAAGTGAGATATAAAAATGAACTAAATCGGTTCATTAGAAGGGGGGTTTACTCCGGACCCACAATACCAATTCGCCACTACCAGCCGTGATTTTTGGTATATTTCGACGAAACTCGGTATTCGTAGTGGTAATCCACAGGTGAATATGTGTTGTAAAAATAAACTAAATCGGTTCATTAGGAGGGGGGGTTTACTCCGGACCCACAATACCAATTCGCCACTTCCAGCCGTGATTTTTGGTATATTTCGACGAAACTCGGTATTCGTTGTGGTAATCTACAGTTAAATATGTGTTGTAAAAATAAACTAAATCGGTTCATTAGAAGGGGGGTTTACTCCGGACCCAAATTCCTAATATACTCATACCGGTCGTAATTTCTGCTCTATTTTAACGAAAAGCGGTATACGTCGTGGGTAACTCATGAGAAAGAAGTGTTGTAAAAATGAGCTGAATCGGTCAATCGTAAAGCGGGGGTTTAATTTGTAATATATTTCAATAGAAAAGCCCGCCAAACGTAGGTTCGCAAAGCCGCCGCAAGGAGCGCTTTCTACCACTAGAGTGACTGTATCCTGTTCCTGCGTTAGATCAAAATACGATAATATGAGTTTTTTTGTATTTATTACGTAGTGTAGTAGGTACCATGTGTAAACATAACTCTGGAAGCAAATTAATAATTGATCAGTTACTCATTACAAATTTAAAAGAGAACTATTCATGTTTTTATTTAATTTATGTAGGATATTTTAAGCAAATTGTTCTGGAAAGCAGTCTACACTACCCAAATTCTGAGGAAAGTGCTTAGTTATGCAGCTCCTGCGTGACGGACTTTTTTTCAAACAAAACAAATATTATGAACTCCAATTCAATACAAAATGGTTAAAAAATGTATGCAAGACTTGTAATGGTACACGATTTTGAGTATCCTTTCACTTTTCCTTCTTCCATCCTATCCCACCACCTTCTCTCCTATCATTTCGTATTTGTACCATTCTTGGGGGTGATGTGACTAAATATGAAAGTGAAAAAAAAACCTATCCAATTCATAAGATTGACTACCTGTCAGCCACTAACGAATTTTATAAAATTAGGGTTGGTTGGCTGGCGAAGGGTCATCATACTGGATGAAATTAGGGTTGGTTGGCTGGCGAAGGGTCATCATACTGGATGAAATTAGGGTTGGTTGGCTGGCGAAGGGTCATCATACTGGATGAAATTAGGGTTGGTTGGCTGGCGAAGGGTCATCATACTGGATGAAATTAGGGTTGGTTGGCTGGCGAAGGGTCATCATACTGGATGAAATTAGGGTTGGTTGGCTGGCGAAGGGTCATCATACTGGATGAAATGTATGGTCACAAATCTCCATTTTATATATCTTAATAAAGGAAAATTTTCAAGGCCACCACCTCTACCCCTGCGTCTTCCTGTAGGTGGCCACACACGTTCAGTTTAAGTATCAAAGCCTGGATTGCACAGTTTGGCCTCAAGGTTTGGACTGTACGGGTCTAGCACACACACGATAAGTTAATAAAACTCGAGGCCGAGACTGCACTGCACAGTCCCGGCCTCGCCTGCACAGTCCCGGCCTCATTGGACTGTACAGTTAATCTAATGTTTTTCCATTCATCTTCGAAGGACTGTACAGTTGAACTATGGCATCAAGGCTGTCTCAAGTTTTGGACTGCGCAGTCCAAACGATTTGTCATCGGATATGGGCACCCTACCGCTCGGAGAGGTTCACCCGGGTTTTCTTCCGACTGCATTTGGTGAACACTAAAACATTTTGTTATTAAAATATATACAGTGGAGGTTGTTGACCACTTTTCATCCTTAGTCAGTAGCGAATTTCGATAGGTGCCCAAAGCTTTGCATAAACTCGATTGAATTTTTAGAGAATTTGTTTGGGTATCAGAATGCAAAAATCCATGGGAAACAGTCAGAACTTCTCATACAATTTTTGATCACTTATCTTTGTTATTGACCAGATGGGAATGAATGCAGACCTAATCATGAAGTCGTCTTTGGATAGATGGCACCATCGATTAGATGTAGGGGCGGATTCCCTGACAGGAAGGGTGTGGTTTCTTTCTCCCAAGAACTAATGGAGGCAATGACAGGAAAGAAGGAATGGAAGAAGGTAGAGATCGGACAAAGAACCTGTATCCAGGGAGTGTAGGGGTTGATGTGAGGGATGGGTTTGATGCGAGGAGTGGGGTTGATGTAGTGGGGCGGGGGAGAGGGGGGGGGGTTGATGTTGCGGGGTGTTCTCTGATGAAAAATCGTTTCCCCTCCATTAATCTCCTAGACAGCGGCAAGGACGCTACCAGTCTGGGCTCTATGTTCGCGGTAGAATAGAGGAGGAGACACGCTGTCTGGGGAGGGGGGGTTCACATCAAAATAAAAATGGAGTAAGGAAGAAAATGTAATTCTTACCACAATGGGGTTTAAGATAATGAAATAAAGAGCATCGAAGTTGACCAATGACAGATAAAACACAAACTTCTGAAATAGCGAAAAAAATACATACAGAACCCTTGAAAGTCCCCGGAACGACCTTCTGTGCAAAATGCCAACATATATAGCAATCAACAATAGTGTAATCAGAACTACGAAAACATAGCATATATATATACATATATACATATATATATATATATATATATATATATATATATATATATATATATATATATAGCAATCAGCAATAGTGTAATCAGAACTACGAAAACATAGCATATATATATATATATAGCAATCAGCAATAGTGTAATCAGAACTACGAAAACATAGCATATATATATATATATATATATATATATATATAGCAATCAACAATAGTGTAATCAGAACTACGAAAACATAGCATATATATATATATATATATATATATATATATATATATATAGCAATCAGCAATAGTGTAATCAGAACTACGAAAACACAGCATATATATATATATATATATATATATATATATATATATAGCAATCAGCAATAGTGTAATCAGAACTACGAAAACATAGCATATATATATATATATATAGCAATCAACAATAGTGTAATCAGAACTACGAAAACATAGCATATATATATATAGCAATCAGCAATTTGTGAAGGGACTGGACGTTTTTCATTTACCTAATCAATCCAATGTTCGCAGAATATTTTTTGTAAAGGAATGGAGGAGACTGACAACGTCCAAATATATTAATATGTTGTTGTTTTTTTTTAAAGGTATTAATTTTTTTTGTTTGAGACCAAACTATTCAAAACTATTGCCAATACTTGCAACTAGTCATCCTTCCTGAATATCAAGACCTAAGGAGTCTGACTACTTGTTAATGACTACCATCCGTAGTCTCGTTGTATTTCACAGGGTTGTAGGTCGGACTATGAGGAAGTTCCCGGGTTAATAGGATACCTGTAGCTTCGGGTCGTAATAATTGCAGGAGTTTGCCGCGTCCAAAGCCGCAGGGCCTCGTTAGGACGACGCACTCATCGAGAACAATGGCCGGTACTCCATCAAGCTTCCGCAGATCTTGGAGGGCTGTAAACCAGATCTACCGCCGGAATTAAGGGAGATGGACTGTCAGCAGAACACACCAAAAGGACGTAAAATTGGAGTGAAAAATTCCAATTCTTGCCTAATTGTTCCTACTTTCTACCTCTCAGTCGATAAAATAATACAGATATTTGAGAAAAATTAAGTGCGGAATGCCTAATATGATTGAAAATTCCAATTCTTGCCTGATTGTTCCTACTTTCTACCTCTCAGTCGATAAAATAATGCAGATAATCGAGAAAAATTAAGTGCGGAATGCCTAATATGATTGAAAATTCCAATTCTTGCCTAATTTTTCCTACTTTCTACCTCTCAGTCGATAAAATAATACAGATAATCGAGAAAAATTAAGTGCGGAATGCCTAATATGATTGAAAATTCCAATTCTTGCCTAATTTCTCCTACTTTCTACCTCTCAGTCGATAAAATAATACAGATATTTGAGAAAAATTAAGTGCGGAATGCCTAATATGATTGAAAATTCCAATTCTTGCCTGATTGTTCCTACTTTCTACCTCTCAGTCGATAAAATAATACAGATAATCGAGAAAAATTAAGTGCGGAATGCCTAATATGATTGAAAATTCCAATTCTTGCCTAATTTTTCCTACTTTCTACCTCTCAGTCGATAAAATAATACAGATAATCGAGAAAAATTAAGTGCGGAATGCCTAATATGATTGAAAATTCCAATTCTTGCCTAATTTCTCCTACTTTCTACCTCTCAGTCGATAAAATAATACAGATATTTGAGAAAAATTAAGTGCGGAATGCCTAATATGATTGAAAATTCCAATTCTTGCCTGATTGTTCCTACTTTCTACCTCTCAGTCGATAAAATAATACAGATAATCGAGAAAAATTAAGTGCGGAATGCCTAATATGATTGAAAATTCCAATTCTTGCCTAATTTTTCCTACTTTCTACCTCTCAGTCGATAAAATAATACAGATAATCGAGAAAAATTAAGTGCGGAATGCCTAATATGATTGAAAATTCCAATTCTTGCCTAATTTCTCCTACTTTCTACCTCTCAGTCGATAAAATAATACAGATATTTGAGAAAAATTAAGTGCGGAATGCCTAATATGATTGAAAATTCCAATTCTTGCCTGATTGTTCCTACTTTCTACCTCTCAGTCGATAAAATAATACAGATAATCGAGAAAAATTAAGTGCGGAATGCCTAATATGATTGAAAATTCCAATTCTTGCCTAATTTCTCCTACTTTCTACCTCTCAGTCGATAAAATAATACAGATATTTGAGAAAAATTAAGTGCGGAATGCCTAATATGATTGAAAATTCCAATTCTTGCCTGATTGTTCCTACTTTCTACCTCTCAGTCGATAAAATAATACAGATAATCGAGAAAAATTAAGTGCGGAATGCCTAATATGATTGAAAATTCCAATTCTTGCCTAATTTTTCCTACTTTCTACCTCTCAGTCGATAAAATAATACAGATAATCGAGAAAAATTAAGTGCGGAATGCCTAATATGATTGAAAATTCCAATTCTTGCCTAATTTCTCCTACTTTCTACCTCTCAGTCGATAAAATAATACAGATATTTGAGAAAAATTAAGTGCGGAATGCCTAATATGATTGAAAATTCCAATTCTTGCCTGATTGTTCCTACTTTCTACCTCTCAGTCGATAAAATAATACAGATAATCGAGAAAAATTAAGTGCGGAATGCCTAATATGATTGAAAATTCCAATTCTTGCCTAATTTTTCCTACTTTCTACCTCTCAGTCGATAAAATAATACAGATAATCGAGAAAAATTAAGTGCGGAATGCCTAATATGATTGAAAATTCCAATTCTTGCCTAATTTCTCCTACTTTCTACCTCTCAGTCGATAAAATAATACAGATATTTGAGAAAAATTAAGTGCGGAATGCCTAATATGATTGAAAATTCCAATTCTTGCCTGATTGTTCCTACTTTCTACCTCTCAGTCGATAAAATAATACAGATATTTGAGAAAAATTAAGTGCGGAATGCCTAATATGATTGAAAATTCCAATTCTTGCCTAATTTCTCCTACTTTCTACCTCTCAGTCGATAAAATAATACAGATATTCGAGAAAAATTAAGTGCGGAATGCCTAATATGATTGAAAATTCCAATTCTTGCCTGATTGTTCCTACTTTCTATCTCTCAGTCGATAAAATAATACAGATAATCGAGAAAAATTAAGTGCGGAATGCCTAATATGATTGAAAATTCCAATTCTTGCCTAATTTCTCCTACTTTCTACCTCTCAGTCGATAAAATAATACAGATATTTGAGAAAAATTAAGTGCGGAATGCCTAATATGATTGAAAATTCCAATTCTTGCCTGATTGTTCCTACTTTCTACCTCTCAGTCGATAAAATAATACAGATATTCGAGAAAAATTAAGTGCGGAATGCCTAATATGATTGAAAATTCCAATTCTTGCCTGATTGTTCCTACTTTCTATCTCTCAGTCGATAAAATAATACAGATAATCGAGAAAAATTAAGTGCGGAATGCCTAATATGATTGAAAATTCCAATTCTTGCCTAATTTTTCCTACTTTCTACCTCTCAGTCGATAAAATAATACAGATATTCGAGAAAAATTAAGTGCGGAATGCCTAATATGATTGAAAATTCCAATTCTTGCCTGATTGTTCCTACTTTCTACCTCTCAGTCGATAAAATAATACAGATATTTGAGAAAAATTAAGTGCGGAATGCCTAATATGATTGAAAATTCCAATTCTTGCCTAATTTTTCCTACTTTCTACCTCTCAGTCGATAAAATAATACAGATAATCGAGAAAAATTAAGTGCGGAATGCCTAATATGATTGAAAATTCCAATTCTTGCCTAATTTCTCCTACTTTCTACCTCTCAGTCGATAAAATAATACAGATATTTGAGAAAAATTAAGTGCGGAATGCCTAATATGATTGAAAATTCCAATTCTTGCCTAATTTTTCCTACTTTCTACCTCTCAGTCGATAAAATAATACAGATAATCGAGAAAAATTAAGTGCGGAATGCCTAATATGATTGAAAATTCCAATTCTTGCCTAATTGTTCCTACTTTCTACCTCTCAGTCGATAAAATAATACAGATATTCGAGAAAAATTAAGTGCGGAATGCCTAATATGATTGAAAATTCCAATTCTTGCCTAATTTCTCCTACTTTCTACCTCTCAGTCGATAAAATAATACAGATATTTGAGAAAAATTAAGTGCGGAATGCCTAATATGATTGAAAATTCCAATTCTTGCCTGATTGTTCCTACTTTCTACCTCTCAGTCGATAAAATAATACAGATAATCGAGAAAAATTAAGTGCGGAATGCCTAATATGATTGAAAATTCCAATTCTTGCCTAATTTCTCCTACTTTCTACCTCTCAGTCGATAAAATAATACAGATATTTGAGAAAAATTAAGTGCGGAATGCCTAATATGATTGAAAATTCCAATTCTTGCCTGATTGTTCCTACTTTCTACCTCTCAGTCGATAAAATAATACAGATATTTGAGAAAAATTAAGTGCGGAATGCCTAATATGATTGAAAATTCCAATTCTTGCCTGATTGTTCCTACTTTCTATCTCTCAGTCGATAAAATAATACAGATAATCGAGAAAAATTAAGTGCGGAATGCCTAATATGATTGAAAATTCCAATTCTTGCCTAATTTTTCCTACTTTCTACCTCTCAGTCGATAAAATAATACAGATAATCGAGAAAAATTAAGTGCGGAATGCCTAATATGATTGAAAATTCCAATTCTTGCCTAATTTCTCCTACTTTCTACCTCTGAGTCGATAAAATAATACAGATATTTGAGAAAAATTAAGTGCGGAATGCCTAATATGATTGAAAATTCCAATTCTTGCCTGATTGTTCCTACTTTCTACCTCTCAGTCGATAAAATAATACAGATAATCGAGAAAAATTAAGTGCGGAATGCCTAATATGATTGAAAATTCCAATTCTTGCCTGATTGTTCCTACTTTCTACCTCTCAGTCGATAAAATAATACAGATATTTGAGAAAAATTAAGTGCGGAATGCCTAATATGATTGAAAATTCCAATTCTTGCCTAATTTCTCCTACTTTCTACCTCTCAGTCGATAAAATAATACAGATAATCGAGAAAAATTAAGTGCGGAATGCCTAATATGATTGAAAATTCCAATTCTTGCCTAATTTTTCCTACTTTCTACCTCTCAGTCGATAAAATAATACAGATAATCGAGAAAAATTAAGTGCGGAATGCCTAATATGATTGAAAATTCCAATTCTTGCCTAATTTTTCCTACTTTCTACCTCTCAGTCGATAAAATAATACAGATATTTGAGAAAAATTAAGTGCGGAATGCCTAATATGATTGAAAATTCCAATTCTTGCCTAATTTCTCCTACTTTCTACCTCTCAGTCGATAAAATAATACAGATATTCGAGAAAAATTAAGTGCGGAATGCCTAATATGATTGAAAATTCTAATTCTTGCCTGATTGTTCCTACTTTCTATCTCCCAGTCGATAAAATAATACAGATAATCGAGAAAAATTAAGTGCGGAATGCCTAATATGATTGAAAATTCCAATTCTTGCCTAATTTTTCCTACTTTCTACCTCTCAGTCGATAAAATAATACAGATATTCGAGAAAAATTAAGTGCGGAATGCCTAATATGATTGAAAATTCCAATTCTTGCCTGATTGTTCCTACTTTCTACCTCTCAGTCGATAAAATAATACAGATATTTGAGAAAAATTAAGTGCGGAATGCCTAATATGATTGAAAATTCCAATTCTTGCCTAATTTTTCCTACTTTCTACCTCTCAGTCGATAAAATAATACAGATAATCGAGAAAAATTAAGTGCGGAATGCCTAATATGATTGAAAATTCCAATTCTTGCCTAATTTCTCCTACTTTCTACCTCTCAGTCGATAAAATAATACAGATATTTGAGAAAAATTAAGTGCGGAATGCCTAATATGATTGAAAATTCCAATTCTTGCCTAATTTTTCCTACTTTCTACCTCTCAGTCGATAAAATAATACAGATATTTGAGAAAAATTAAGTGCGGAATGCCTAATATGATTGAAAATTCCAATTCTTGCCTAATTTCTCCTACTTTCTACCTCTCAGTCGATAAAATAATACAGATAATCGAGAAAAATTAAGTGCGGAATGCCTAATATGATTGAAAATTCCAATTCTTGCCTAATTTTTCCTACTTTCTACCTCTCAGTCGATAAAATAATACAGATAATCGAGAAAAATTAAGTGCGGAATGCCTAATATGATTGAAAATTCCAATTCTTGCCTAATTTTTCCTACTTTCTACCTCTCAGTCGATAAAATAATACAGATAATCGAGAAAAATTAAGTGCGGAATGCCTAATATGATTGAAAATTCCAATTCTTGCCTAATTTTTCCTACTTTCTACCTCTCAGTCGATAAAATAATACAGATAATCGAGAAAAATTAAGTGCGGAATGCCTAATATGATTGAAAATTCCAATTCTTGCCTAATTTTTCCTACTTTCTACCTCTCAGTCGATAAAATAATACAGATAATCGAGAAAAATTAAGTGCGGAATGCCTAATATGATTGAAAATTCCAATTCTTGCCTAATTTTTCCTACTTTCTACCTCTCAGTCGATAAAATAATACAGATAATCGAGAAAAATTAAGTGCGGAATGCCTAATATGATTGAAAATTCCAATTCTTGCCTAATTTTTCCTACTTTCTACCTCTCAGTCGATAAAATAATACAGATAATCGAGAAAAATTAAGTGCGGAATGCCTAATATGATTGAAAATTCCAATTCTTGCCTAATTTTTCCTACTTTCTACCTCTCAGTCGATAAAATAATACAGATAATCGAGAAAAATTAAGTGCGGAATGCCTAATATGATTGAAAATTCCAATTCTTGCCTAATTTTTCCTACTTTCTACCTCTCAGTCGATAAAATAATACAGATAATCGAGAAAAATTAAGTGCGGAATGCCTAATATGATTGAAAATTCCAATTCTTGCCTAATTTCTCCTACTTTCTACCTCTCAGTCGATAAAATAATACAGATATTTGAGAAAAATTAAGTGCGGAATGCCTAATATGATTGAAAATTCCAATTCTTGCCTGATTGTTCCTACTTTCTACCTCTCAGTCGATAAAATAATACAGATAATCGAGAAAAATTAAGTGCGGAATGCCTAATATGATTGAAAATTCCAATTCTTGCCTAATTTTTCCTACTTTCTACCTCTCAGTCGATAAAATAATACAGATAATCGAGAAAAATTAAGTGCGGAATGCCTAATATGATTGAAAATTCCAATTCTTGCCTAATTTCTCCTACTTTCTACCTCTCAGTCGATAAAATAATACAGATATTTGAGAAAAATTAAGTGCGGAATGCCTAATATGATTGAAAATTCCAATTCTTGCCTGATTGTTCCTACTTTCTATCTCTCAGTCGATAAAATAATACAGATAATCGAGAAAAATTAAGTGCGGAATGCCTAATATGATTGAAAATTCCAATTCTTGCCTAATTTTTCCTACTTTCTACCTCTCAGTCGATAAAATAATACAGATAATCGAGAAAAATTAAGTGCGGAATGCCTAATATGATTGAAAATTCCAATTCTTGCCTAATTTCTCCTACTTTCTACCTCTCAGTCGATAAAATAATACAGATAATCGAGAAAAATTAAGTGCGGAATGCCTAATATGATTGAAAATTCCAATTCTTGCCTAATTTCTCCTACTTTCTACCTCTCAGTCGATAAAATAATACAGATATTCGAGAAAAATTAAGTGCGGAATGCCTAATATGATTGAAAATTCCAATTCTTGCCTAATTTTTCCTACTTTCTACCTCTCAGTCGATAAAATAATACAGATAATCGAGAAAAATTAAGTGCGGAATGCCTAATATGATTGAAAATTCCAATTCTTGCCTAATTTTTCCTACTTTCTACCTCTCAGTCGATAAAATAATACAGATAATCGAGAAAAATTAAGTGCGGAATGCCTAATATGATTGAAAATTCCAATTCTTGCCTGATTGTTCCTACTTTCTACCTCTCAGTCGATAAAATAATACAGATAATCGAGAAAAATTAAGTGCGGAATGTCTAATATGATTGAAAATTCCAATTCTTGCCTAATTTTTCCTACTTTCTACCTCTCAGTCGATAAAATAATACAGATATTCGAGAAAAATTAAGTGCGGAATGCCTAATATGATTGAAAATTCCAATTCTTGCCTAATTTCTCCTACTTTCTACCTCTCAGTCGATAAAATAATACAGATATTTGAGAAAAATTAAGTGCGGAATGCCTAATATGATTGAAAATTCCAATTCTTGCCTGATTGTTCCTACTTTCTACCTCTCAGTCGATAAAATAATACAGATAATCGAGAAAAATTAAGTGCGGAATGCCTAATATGATTGAAAATTCCAATTCTTGCCTAATTTTTCCTACTTTCTACCTCTCAGTCGATAAAATAATACAGATATTCGAGAAAAATTAAGTGCGGAATGCCTAATATGATTGAAAATTCCAATTCTTGCCTAATTTCTCCTACTTTCTACCTCTCAGTCGATAAAATAATACAGATAATCGAGAAAAATTAAGTGCGGAATGCCTAATATGATTGAAAATTCCAATTCTTGCCTAATTTCTCCTACTTTCTACCTCTCAGTCGATAAAATAATACAGATATTCGAGAAAAATTAAGTGCGGAATGCCTAATATGATTGAAAATTCCAATTCTTGCCTAATTTCTCCTACTTTCTACCTCTCAGTCGATAAAATAATACAGATATTTGAGAAAAATTAAGTGCGGAATGCCTAATATGATTGAAAATTCCAATTCTTGCCTAATTTCTCCTACTTTCTACCTCTCAGTCGATAAAATAATACAGATATTTGAGAAAAATTAAGTGCGGAATGCCTAATATGATTGAAAATTCCAATTCTTGCCTAATTTCTCCTACTTTCTACCTCTCAGTCGATAAAATAATACAGATATTCGAGAAAAATTAAGTGCGGAATGCCTAATATGATTGAAAATTCCAATTCTTGCCTAATTTCTCCTACTTTCTACCTCTCAGTCGATAAAATAATACAGATATTTGAGAAAAATTAAGTGCGGAATGCCTAATATGATTGAAAATTCCAATTCTTGCCTGATTGTTCCTACTTTCTACCTCTCAGTCGATAAAATAATACAGATAATCGAGAAAAATTAAGTGCGGAATGCCTAATATGATTGAAAATTCCAATTCTTGCCTGATTGTTCCTACTTTCTACCTCTCAGTCGATAAAATAATACAGATAATCGAGAAAAATTAAGTGCGGAATGCCTAATATGATTGAAAATTCCAATTCTTGCCTAATTTTTCCTACTTTCTACCTCTCAGTCGATAAAATAATACAGATAATCGAGAAAAATTAAGTGCGGAATGCCTAATATGATTGAAAATTCCAATTCTTGCCTAATTTCTCCTACTTTCTACCTCTCAGTCGATAAAATAATACAGATATTTGAGAAAAATTAAGTGCGGAATGCCTAATATGATTGAAAATTCCAATTCTTGCCTGATTGTTCCTACTTTCTACCTCTCAGTCGATAAAATAATACAGATATTCGAGAAAAATTAAGTGCGGAATGCCTAATATGATTGAAAATTCCAATTCTTGCCTAATTTTTCCTACTTTCTACCTCTCAGTCGATAAAATAATACAGATAATCGAGAAAAATTAAGTGCGGAATGCCTAATATGATTGAAAATTCCAATTCTTGCCTAATTTTTCCTACTTTCTACCTCTCAGTCGATAAAATAATACAGATAATCGAGAAAAATTAAGTGCGGAATGCCTAATATGATTGAAAATTCCAATTCTTGCCTGATTGTTCCTACTTTCTACCTCTCAGTCGATAAAATAATACAGATAATCGAGAAAAATTAAGTGCGGAATGCCTAATATGATTGAAAATTCCAATTCTTGCCTAATTTCTCCTACTTTCTACCTCTCAGTCGATAAAATAATACAGATATTTGAGAAAAATTAAGTGCGGAATGCCTAATATGATTGAAAATTCCAATTCTTGCCTGATTGTTCCTACTTTCTACCTCTCAGTCGATAAAATAATACAGATAATCGAGAAAAATTAAGTGCGGAATGCCTAATATGATTGAAAATTCCAATTCTTGCCTAATTTTTCCTACTTTCTACCTCTCAGTCGATAAAATAATACAGATATTCGAGAAAAATTAAGTGCGGAATGCCTAATATGATTGAAAATTCCAATTCTTGCCTAATTTCTCCTACTTTCTACCTCTCAGTCGATAAAATAATACAGATAATCGAGAAAAATTAAGTGCGGAATGCCTAATATGATTGAAAATTCCAATTCTTGCCTAATTTCTCCTACTTTCTACCTCTCAGTCGATAAAATAATACAGATATTCGAGAAAAATTAAGTGCGGAATGCCTAATATGATTGAAAATTCCAATTCTTGCCTAATTTCTCCTACTTTCTACCTCTCAGTCGATAAAATAATACAGATATTTGAGAAAAATTAAGTGCGGAATGCCTAATATGATTGAAAATTCCAATTCTTGCCTAATTTCTCCTACTTTCTACCTCTCAGTCGATAAAATAATACAGATATTTGAGAAAAATTAAGTGCGGAATGCCTAATATGATTGAAAATTCCAATTCTTGCCTAATTTCTCCTACTTTCTACCTCTCAGTCGATAAAATAATACAGATATTCGAGAAAAATTAAGTGCGGAATGCCTAATATGATTGAAAATTCCAATTCTTGCCTAATTTCTCCTACTTTCTACCTCTCAGTCGATAAAATAATACAGATATTTGAGAAAAATTAAGTGCGGAATGCCTAATATGATTGAAAATTCCAATTCTTGCCTGATTGTTCCTACTTTCTACCTCTCAGTCGATAAAATAATACAGATAATCGAGAAAAATTAAGTGCGGAATGCCTAATATGATTGAAAATTCCAATTCTTGCCTGATTGTTCCTACTTTCTACCTCTCAGTCGATAAAATAATACAGATAATCGAGAAAAATTAAGTGCGGAATGCCTAATATGATTGAAAATTCCAATTCTTGCCTAATTTTTCCTACTTTCTACCTCTCAGTCGATAAAATAATACAGATAATCGAGAAAAATTAAGTGCGGAATGCCTAATATGATTGAAAATTCCAATTCTTGCCTAATTTCTCCTACTTTCTACCTCTCAGTCGATAAAATAATACAGATATTTGAGAAAAATTAAGTGCGGAATGCCTAATATGATTGAAAATTCCAATTCTTGCCTGATTGTTCCTACTTTCTACCTCTCAGTCGATAAAATAATACAGATAATCGAGAAAAATTAAGTGCGGAATGTCTAATATGATTGAAAATTCCAATTCTTGCCTAATTTTTCCTACTTTCTACCTCTCAGTCGATAAAATAATACAGATATTCGAGAAAAATTAAGTGCGGAATGCCTAATATGATTGAAAATTCCAATTCTTGCCTAATTTCTCCTACTTTCTACCTCTCAGTCGATAAAATAATACAGATATTCGAGAAAAATTAAGTGCGGAATGCCTAATATGATTGAAAATTCCAATTCTTGCCTAATTTCTCCTACTTTCTACCTCTCAGTCGATAAAATAATACAGATATTTGAGAAAAATTAAGTGCGGAATGCCTAATATGATTGAAAATTCCAATTCTTGCCTGATTGTTCCTACTTTCTACCTCTCAGTCGATAAAATAATACAGATAATCGAGAAAAATTAAGTGCGGAATGCCTAATATGATTGAAAATTCCAATTCTTGCCTAATTGTTCCTACTTTCTACCTCTCAGTCGATAAAATAATACAGATAATCGAGAAAAATTAAGTGCGGAATGCCTAATATGATTGAAAATTCCAATTCTTGCCTAATTTCTCCTACTTTCTACCTCTCAGTCGATAAAATAATACAGATATTTGAGAAAAATTAAGTGCGGAATGCCTAATATGATTGAAAATTCCAATTCTTGCCTGATTGTTCCTACTTTCTACCTCTCAGTCGATAAAATAATACAGATATTTGAGAAAAATTAAGTGCGGAATGCCTAATATGATTGAAAATTCCAATTCTTGCCTAATTTCTCCTACTTTCTACCTCTCAGTCGATAAAATAATACAGATATTCGAGAAAAATTAAGTGCCTAATATGATTGAAATTGTTCCCAAGAATACTATATATATATATATATATATATATATATATATATATCGCGTATACAAATTTAATAAACTGGTAGCAATATTGAATACTCAAGCGAGACAACATACAGAGGGAAGTCATACGCCCAGTTCAAGCTTGGTCGTCCAGCTATCGAGATATGATGCGAAATCAAGTACCGTTAAGTTGTTTGAGAATGGGCCGTTAAGTTGTTGAAGTCACACACTCTTCTTTAAGGAGTTAAACTGAATAAAAAAAAATACTTTTGTACAGTATAACATATATCGAACATTTAATGTTCAAGGACCTTGATTTTGCGTCGATGTGGTGAAACAGACCTTGGATTCGAATTCAACAACCCTCGAAACCATGGATGCTCTAGTTATTTCTGCTTTAACGACTTCATACGAAATTGGACCTTCAAACAGAGATGGGCATAATTGTATTTTATAAATAAAAATACGAATTTATTCGTACTTCATATATTTGTGAATACGAATGTATTTATATTCGTATTCACAAATATATGAAGTAGGAATAAATTCGTATTTTTATTTATGAATAAAATTATGCCCATCTCTGCCTTTAAATGCTCTTAAACCTGACTTGCTGGGGTGAAACGGATTCCGGATTAGGATACAGCGCACAGTGTCACGAGTATATGGGGTAAGAAATCAAAAATCGTATTTTTGTCTAGACTAGGATTATTATTTTTTCTGTTATTAAAAAACTCGAACATGGAGAAAAAAGAAGTTTTGACTTAAGAAAATAATTTATTATTGTATAAACTTACATAAAATGTATATGGGAACATATGCTATTTGCGAACTTATAAAAATTATATAAAGAAATTTTACTAATAAAAAAACTTATTCCTTCTCAGAATCGCTTCATTATAAACAAATACTATCATTTTTATTTAAAATTAAGTATGATAAAACTTTTGATTTAATTTTGTTTTCGATTTTGGAGCTAACATTACTTAAATTTTATTTATTTAAATTTAAATTGCGACATATCTTACTAAAAGTTGACAAGTATAGATCTGATGGGAGGAGAAGCATTTTCATTAAATCCATATTTGTATGAATACAAGAAGGAGTTAATGAAAGCCATTGGAATATAATACCATGAATAATGCTTCAGATATAATTCTTAAGTCTCACCAATTTATTCCCTTAATTTCGGCATATTAATTGATTTACCACTAGAAACCATTTTCAAAATAATGTCCTAATTAATGATTAATTTTATCTCCAGTCCAGTAATTTCGCTGATTAATTTAGGATTGTCAAAAAATATGGGGGCGGTTTTACTGTCGTTAGTATAAAGCTTTGGTGTATCAATTAATAAGTCCATTTTCTCCTTGGAAAGAAATAAGCTTAGTGGAAAACTCTATTTCGCCTGAAGATTTCTTCGGTACAATATCCGCAACTCGTCTATTTCATGTAGAGTATGATGCTACCACGAAACTTACTTGCGGTCTTCCACGTGAAGGACCTGCTTGATTATTACCTCGTCAACATATTTTAAAATCGCCATCGGAATGTTTAATGTTTATATTCTGCCAATCTTCGGATTTTGCTTCAAATTTCCCTGAAAACCTGTAACAGCGGCGCCAATTCTGTTGAATATCCAAGCAAAACAATCTCAATTATTTTTCTTATATTCTCTTTAACTTTAACCAAATATTCAGATAAATTATATTCTCCTTAACTTTATACTAACATTCAGATAAATTATATTCTCCTTAACTTTATCCTAACATTCAGATAAATTATATTCTCCTTAACTTTAACCAAACATTCAGATAAATTATATTCTCCTTAACTTTATCCTAACATTCAGATAAATTATATTCTCCTTAACTTTAACCAAACATTCAGATAAATTATATTCTCCTTAACTTTAACCAAACATTCAGATAAATTATATTCTCCTTAACTGTATCCTAACATTCAGATAAATTATATTCTCCTTAACTGTATCCTAACATTCAGATAAATTATATTCTCCTTAACTTTATCCTAACATTCAGATAAATTATATTATCCTTAACTTTAACCAAACATTCAGATAAATTATATTCTCCTTAACTTTAACCAAACATTCAGATAAATTATATTCTCCTTAACTTTAACCAAACATTCAGATAAATTATATTCTCCTTAACTGTATCCTAACATTCAGATAAATTATATTCTCCTTAACTTTATCCTAACATTCAGATAAATTATATTCTCCTTAACTTTAACCAAACATTCAGATAAATTATATTCTCCTTAACTTTATCCTAACATTCAGATAAATTATATTCTCCTTAACTTTAACCAAACATTCAGATAAATTATATTCTCCTTAACTTTAACCAAACATTCAGATAAATTATATTCTCCTTAACTGTATCCTAACATTCAGATAAATTATATTCTCCTTAACTGTATCCTAACATTCAGATAAATTATATTCTCCTTAACTTTATCCTAACATTCAGATAAATTATATTCTCCTTAACTTTAACCAAACATTCAGATAAATTATATTCTCCTTAACTTTAACCTAACATTCAGATAAATTATATTCTCCTTAACTGTATCCTAACATTCAGATAAATTATATTCTCCTTAACTTTATCCTAACATTCAGATAAATTATATTCTCCTTAACATTATCCGAACATTCAGATAAATTATATTCTCCTTAACTGTATCCTAACATTCAGATAAATTATATTCTCCTTAACTTTATCCTAACATTCAGATAAATTATATTCTCCTTAACTGTATCCTAACATTCAGATAAATTATATTCTCCTTAACTTTATCCTAACATTCAGATAAATTATATTCTCCTTAACTTTAACCAAACATTCAGATAAATTATATTCTCCTTAACTTTAACCAAACATTCAGATAAATTATATTCTCCTTAACTGTATCCTAACATTCAGATAAATTATATTCTCCTTAACTTTATCCTAACATTCAGATAAATTATATTCTCCTTAACATTATCCGAACATTCAGATAAATTATATTCTCCTTAACTTTATCCGAACATTCAGATAAATTATATTCTTGCAGGATTCTATCAAATAAAGCATCGTATCTAGTGTTTGGTTCATTACTGCGCCAGACGTCGTTAAGATTTCATTAGTTATGAACTAAAAACCACAATATCTGTGTAAGAAGCAGCCAAAAGCAGGTAAACTAGGTATCAAAATAATCGTGAAGCAATGTACTATTTATGGTTAAAGTATGAAAAAACCCGTTATTTTACGTTTTTTCTTAAATCATTTCCAAAGTGAAAAAATGATGAGAATTTCTTAAATATTTAAAACACCATAACTTCTCCATTTTTGCACTGTTGGCCAAAACTAGTCAACCAACAATTCACTTAGGACTGACACTTGAACATGTTAGAAGAAGAATGAAAATGCCCAAGTAATAAGATTGGAACAGCCAAAGTAAATATTTACTAACCGAACCAGTTCTTATATTTGCATTAGTATCAACAATTCAAGTTAATCCTTAGCTTTTAGTCTTTGTATTTATCTTCTAATTTTCATGTTTTCTTTCTGTTCTAAGGTTCTAATTTTAATATTGACCATCAAAAAGTTCTTTTTCAAACTTCATTTTTCTTATTTTTGAACACTGCTCGTGACACTGTGCAGCGTGTCGAAATACATAAGAATATATGTATAGCTGTCTTTGGAAAATAATACTCTTTTGTGTCTGTGTTATTGTTTATCCCACCCTGATGTGTTTTTAGTGTGTTTAGTGTTCAGTTCACTAAAATTTTAGAGGTTTGCACATTGGCCCTTTTTGTTCCAGGGTACAGAATGAGTAGTTATAACCAAAGTATGTTGCAAAATTGATATTATGGACTATACATAAGTATATTATTTTATTTTTTTTTTATTCAGAATTTACAACAATGTAAAAATACATTACTAGTAAAATGATACTTGTGAATAAGTCCTGAAGCTAGTGAGTAGACAAGCTGCACAGGTGCAGTACCCACAAGGCAGAGAGATTAATATTGTAGTAACTACCCCTGGAGCTGGTCTCTAGGCCAGTTACGCTTCAGACGGCGAATAGGGTTGTTTGGGATTAGATGTGATGATAGGGAGTTAATTAAAGAATTTGGATGACCGTGTAATTTTGAATGAAATTTTTTATATACTTGTTTTGATAAGGGTTGGATAAATGGAATATGGAGGTCGTTGTGAAGAGTCAAATTGGATACAAAGAATGGAGCGTCGACTATTGTACGGAGGATTTTAGATTGCAATGATTGAATTTTGTAGGAGTTTGAGGGCATTGTGGATCCCCAGAGCTCTATGCCATAAGTACATATAGGTCTGAGTATTGTCATGTAAATGAGTCTTTAGTTCTTAAGTGTAAGGTGTGATCGTCGGTCGAGTAAGTGTAGTAGAAGTCTGTACCGTCGGTTGAGTTCTTGTCTCTTCTCAGTAATGTGCAGTATATTATTTAAATTTTAAAAGACTATTAAATCGAATAGTGTTTCGGACAAGATTTTTTTTGCTTTTTAAAGGGTTGTAGGACTAAAAAAGTATAAAACACAGCCGGCAAGAGAGTACCGTCATTTTGTTTTTGCGGCCCACTGACTTGATGTGGGTCGGGTTGGCAGGCCTGAGGGGAGGTTTTCCCCTTGGGGGTTGGATGCCCTGATGTTTTGCCGGGAAACAATCAGCTGTGGGAATGTGTTCCTACGAGCCACTTCATTATTTAGGCGGGAAATAACCCCAGCTACATCTCACTTCTTATCACGGCTTAACTTCCTCAGCCTGTTTTTAGCATGTTTACCCCTTATGATAACGTTGTTTTGATAAACAGAATATACTTTTCGGAGCTCCTGAAAGCTCGGTAAAATTGAAATAGAGCAAAAGTATGCATTCCTTATTGTTGTTGTCGAGTTTCAATATTGCTTTCTTTGTAAATTGAGAAAGTGAATTGTGACTGTAATTATGCAATTATAAGTATATAGAAATATATATATATATATATATATATATATATATATATATATATATATATCTTAAAATTTATTGTGTTAAATATTTCGAGATAAAGCTTAAATGAAATATCAGTAAAAATACAAAATGAAATGCTTCAACCAATTTCCAAAGGTGTAAAAATTGAAATCTGAGAAATTAAATGGTTTTTATTTTTTGATTTTTTGATGAGTTCTAGTTTTTGTTAAAATATCATTAATAGTTTTACCTGTCTGCTAGTTTGACCAAGTTTAAGCATTTTATTTTTGTTTAGGCACAACAATTGTATATTATAATAGGGGGGGGGGACTATGAACTACGACTTCTATGAATATGAATTTTTATTTAAAAAATAGTATCTAATAAGACCATTTTCCAATATATTACTTCCTTAATTTATCGAACATCTTCGTTGCTGTTTTGCTCCGATTTGCATATTCGAAAGTTTGACATGGTAGGGACGATATTATTGATTAAAATGTTGAATTGTGAATTATTTACACCATTTTCAAAAAAAAAAAAAGCTCAAAGACTTTCTGATCGACCCTATACTTTAATTTTTAGTTTTTCCACTGGCCTGGAAACTACTGGATCGTAGTGCTGGAAGTGGTTGGTTGCAGAGGCCGGACCCTTGTTAATCTTGCAGACTGTTTACTCAGTCGAGTACTTCGTGAAGTTGCTGCATATTTCAGGGCAGACAGGAGGACACAACTTCACCATCTCACACCTCTACTACAGGCTTCACTCAATCTACAAAACCCAACTTCAGCATCGCTTCGGCTAGGAAGATAGACAACTATATATTCAAACATTCGGGAAATTTCTCTATTTAAGGCAAGTAGTTTACACGTTTTATTTTAGCACTTTCCGAATAATTCCGAAGCATTTTTTTCCAGTTTAATATTCATTGAGCTTCTAAAAAAGTTAAAATAAAATAATTATAATGAGTAATCTAGTCAACTACATGTTTATGCGACATATATTATCAAAAATAACGTTGGTTCAAATTTGTATATATATATATATATATATATATATATATATATATATATATATATATATATATATATTTGTCTGTTCGCGGCATAGCTCAGAGAGTAATGGTCAGATTTTGATGAAATTTGGTACAAAAATCTTTCGTCTAATTTAAAAGGTCAAGTTCGTTAACCAGAAGAATTTGCCCACTGGAAGATGGCGTTTGGGGCGAAATTCGCGCAAAAAAAATCGTAACGCTTACGTTTTTGAGTTCATAAGCTTGTAAGTACTCGTTTTATAGGCTTCTTGGGCTAGGAAAACGAATGAAACCATTTTCAAGGCGATAGCTTTAACCGTTTTCGAGAAAATTGGACACAACTTCGCCATATCACACCTCCACTACAGGTTCACTCAATCTGCAAAACCCAACTTCAGCATTGCTTCGGCTAGGAAGATAGACAACTATAAATTGAAATATCAGGAAAATTTCTCTATTTAAAGCAAGTAGTTTTCACGTTTTATTTTAGCACTTTCCGAATACATTTTTTCCGTTTAATATTCATTGAGCCTCTGAAAAAGTTAAAATAAAATAATTGTTGTAATGAGTAATCTAGTCAACTACATGTTTATGAAGAAATTTTTCAAAAATTCCGTCATGAGTCCAACCTCAATAGCTACTTTCCTTCGGAGGAAAGTGCTAAAAGTAACCTCATGCAACATAACTAAGACCTACCAAGTTTCATTCCGAAATTCCAACAACTCTAGGAGGAAAAGGGGGTGGACACCCTGTATATATATATATATATATATATATATATATATATATATATATATATATATATATATATATAACGAAGCTTTTCATTCGTGCTAATCTAACAAGGGATATGTGTAAAAACTAAGCTAGGTAATTCAGTTCTCTCCGTAAAGATATTATTAATATGGTTAGATATTAAACCGTTATTTTTACTTCCTTGCAACGAAACTCCGTACATATCATGCCAACTAATGGGGAAAATGTGTTAGAAAAAAGATAAAAAAAGTCCGACTCGCAGGAACTGCGTCATCTTAGCGCGGTTCCATTCATATCCCTAGTGTTATTTTGTAGACTTAGAATAGAAACAGTTATTACTTTGTTTGGATCATTCCTAATGTAAACAAATATGAAAAAAAAAACAAGATTTTCGGCTAGGGATGAAACTATCCTAAGCAGAAATTACTCTTTCTGCCGTCCCAAGTTTCGGTCTACGAAGACTCTTCTACGAATATATTTCTAATTTACTTAACTTGCAGTGCTAACATATCCATTTTACTTTTAAATGCAATTAAACAAAATAAAATTGTACATGAAAATGAGAAAGTAGTGTTATTTTTTATTGAACTACGGCCACATTCAACCACAAAATATAATTATATTTCTAGTATAGAATTTGGCTGCATGACTTCCTACAGGTAAAGGTAACTGTCAGCTGTCCTAGAATGCTTGATGAGAACAATGAATCTTGATTTATGAAGTGCAATAAAAGCCTACCTGAACCGGCCCACTACCTCGACCCGGACTGACCCTACACGGAGAATATTTACGTTTTCAGTTCTGTTACAGGTTCAAAGAATTTGTTTTTATTCCCCTGTTTTATTGAGAAATACATCCTCCTCCTAGAAGCAATAACAAAATAACAATAAATAAAAACAGACAAAAAGAACCGTATAAATAAACGAAATCATTTATCGTTTATCAAACTTCTAAGTTATATGTACTTATTTCTCGGTTTGACATCGCCTAATCAAAACTTTCTTCAGAACCTGTTTTCTAGAGCATTTAGTAAGCTTTCGAATGGTAACCATCCGTTTACCAATATTCTCAACCGTTTTCGAGATATTAAGGAAAGTATACGAAGTTTCCAAAGCTTTTCATCTCTATTAATAAATTATTTTAATTTAACCCTTCCTTAACTCCAAACGTAAGTAAATTTTCAGCATACTAGTTTTGATGAAATTAGAACATGCAGAAAATGTTTCAACTGAATCCCATAATTCGAAGTACCAAAATCAAAGACAAAAAGAACAGTTCGAATAAGCGAAATCAATTACTTAAAAGTTTTAAGCACTTATTTCTCCGATTGAGATCGCTTATTCAAAACTTTCTTTAGAACCTTTCTTGTAGACCATTTAGTAAGCTTTCGAATGGTATCCTTTCGCTTCCCAAGATTTTCAACCGTTTTCGAGATATTAAGAAATTATACGAAGTTCCCAAAACTTTTTATTATTTCTGACAACAGAAAATTGGTCTCATTTTACCTATCCTGTTTTACACACACATAAATTTTCCTTACAAATACAACATAAGAAATTACAAAAATAAAAAGCAATAAAAAACCAAGGGAAAGAGACAAAAATTACAAAAAGAACGACAAAAACCCGTTCATAAGAACAAAACAGACGTATTTGAAGTTTTAAGCACTTATTTCTCCGATTGACATAACCTAATCAAAAATAGTTTCAGAATCATTTTTGTAGAGAATTTAGTAAGCTTTCAAATAGTTTGAATCCACTTACCACGATTTCCCAACCGTGTTCGAGATATTAATGAAAGTATACGAAGTTTCCAAAACTTTTCATGTCTGTTCATAAAATATTTTATTCTAACCCTTCCTTAACTCCAAACGTAACATAACTTTCAACATATTAGTTTTAATGAAAGTAGAACATGCAGATAATGTTTCAACTGAATCCCGTTATTCTAAGTACCCAAACCAAAAACGGTATTCAAAAACTATTTTTCCAATTTTCTCGACAACGGTTAAAGCAATCGCTTTGAAAATGGTTTCATTCGTTTTCCTAGCCCAAGAAGCCTATAAAACGAGTACTTACAAGCTTATGAACTCAAAAACGTAAGCGTTACGATTTTTTATGCGCGAATTTCGCCCCAAACGCCATCTTCCAGTGGGCGGATTTTGCTGGTTAACGAACTTGACCTTCAAATTGGACGACAGATTTTTGTACCAAATTTCATCAAAATCGGACCATTCGTCTTCTACCTAGAGAGCGAACAGACAAATATATATATATATATATATATATATATATATATATATATATACAAATTTGAACCAACGTTATTTTTGGTTTCTAGGGGTTCTGAAACGCGAAATTTTCTAGTCGGCACTTCCGGATTGTTTCATTGTATCAACCTTATAAGCGGGGTTCCTCCCTATGGGGGAGGGAGGAACCGCGCTAAAAAGTGACCTCAGTCCATTGCATGGGCGTATATAGAAAATAATTTCGGAGGGGGCTGGGAAAATTTCGGGAGGGAGGGGGCTGCAGCCCCCTCCCTCCCCTTATATACGCCCATGGTCCATTGGAAGTAATATTAGGATTTACCCTAGATTACAATTAAATAAATAAAAAATGAGTCTGTTATTCAAAACAAACATAATAGAGCAACCAAACTTATCTTTATTTTTATATATCCTTACTGCTTTAACTACGGCTAGTTTTTTTTTATAAAATAACACAAACATTTCAAATTGAGAAGATATGGTCGACCGTTCAGAAGTAGGAAGCGTAGATCGTCGGGGTTTCGGTCAGTGTTCTTATTCTATAAAACACATTTTATTTGCTAAAATGTATATTTATTGCCGCCAACGTTTCGGCTTGCTATACAAGCCATCTTCAGGGCTGTAAAAACATATATGGTATAACAATGGTAAGGACAGAAACAATAACAAAAAACAACAAAAAAAGGCTAGAAACATTAACATAAATATGAGTACCTATATGCTTGAAAATATAAATATAAATATATATATATGTATATATATATATATATATATATATATATATATATATATATATATATATATACAGGGTGTCCCGTAAATGTCTAGTCATATTGTGAGGGGTGATAGAGGACCTTTAGTGGAACAAAAAATGTTCTATGACGATTTCCCGAATTCTCGCCCATAAGGGAGAAAACGTCGTTTTATTGTTTTTTCGAGACAAACGTGGTTTTTAGAAGAATAATCGTTGTAGCTCCGTCCTAGGTGGTACTACTAGAAAGGGGGCGAAACCTATCGAAAGCTGAGTAAATTTACTATAAGACTAGTTGAAAGTAAACGTAAAAATGAATGAATGTAAGTATGTATATCTTACCAAAACAAAGCTATTCTAAATTTCGTGACATTTTATTGATATTTCTTTCCAGCGTTACTCCTCAATGGGCAGGATCTGTGATTTCCGGCTATTAGAAAAACTTGCTCATTTAACCAGCTTTCCATTCATGTATCACAACCCTGTGTTATTGAAGTATTTGAACGGTTTAAGAACAAAAGTTTTTTAAAAAACATGGATCTGTGAAAATAAAATTATATTTTTTTGTTCAGTTTATTCAAAAAGCTGAAGAGAAATATTTATTTTTATAAATGTTTACATAATAATAAATAAATATTTGCTTAAAACAATAAAAAAAATTACTTCCACGAATATAAAAAAAAATTCCTAAAACAGTAAATAAATAAAATACACATTTATTTTGAATTTATTAATTCAGGTAACTAATACTGGGTCCAGGTGGCGGCCATTAAGGAACCCCAACTATACATTAACCTCAAAAATTATTATTTTTACCTAGATCATGCATTTGAACACATTTTTACAGGACTATGTATGTCTTATTTATGAGGGATAGAATTTGTAATTACCAAAATCAATTCAAGGTAAAGCATTTGTTTTAAAAAATATAAATACCTGTAAAAATGTGTTCAAATGCGTGATCTAGGTAAAAATAGTAATTTTTGAGGTTAATGTATGGTTGGTGTTCCTTAATGGCCGCCAACTGGACCCAGTATTAGTTACCTGAATTAATAAATTCAAAATAAATGTGTATTTTATTTATTTAATGTTTTAGGATTTTTTTTTATATTCGTGGAAGTAATTTTTTTTATTCTTATAAGTAAATATTTACTTAATATTTATGTAAACATTTATAAAAATAAATATTTCTCTTCAGATTTTTGAATAAACTGAAGAAAAAAATGTAATTTTCTTTTCACAGATCCATGTTTTTTTTAAAGCTTTTGTTCTTAAACCGTTCAAATACTTCAATAACACAGGGTTCTGATACATGAATGGAAAGCTGGTTAAATGAGAAAGTTTTTCTAAAACCCGGAAATCACAGACCCCGCCCATTGAGGAGTAACGCTGGAAAGAAATATCAATAAAATGTCAGGAAATTTAGAATAGCTTTCTTTTGGTAAGATATACATACTTACATTCATTTATTTTTACGTTTACTCCCAACTAGTCTTATAGTAAATTTACTCAGCTTTCGATAGGTTTCACTTGCTTTCTAGTAGAACCACCTGGGACGTAGCTACAACGATTATTCTTCTAAAAACCACGTTTGTCTCGAAAAAACAATAAAACGACGTTTTCTCCCTTAGGGGCGAGAATTCGGGAAATCGTCATAGAACATTTTTTGTTCCCCTAAGGGTCCTCTATCACCCCTCACAATATGACTAGACATTTACGGGACACCCTGTATATATATAGTATAATAATAGCAATATATTTATTTATATTGCTATTATTATACTATATAAATATATATATATATATATATATATATATATATATATATACATATATATATATATTTATATTTATATTTTCAAGCATATAGGTACTCATATTTATGTTAATGTTTCTAGCAATAGGTATGTCACTATACAGGTATATTTATTTATATTGCTATTATTATACTATATATATATATATATATATTGTTTCTGTCCTTACCATTGTTATACCATATATGTTTTTACAGCCCTGAAGATGGCTTGTATAGCAAGCCGAAACGTTGGCGGCAATAAATATACATTTTAGCAAATAAAATGTGTTTTATTGAATAAGAGCACTGACCGAAACCCCGACGATCAACGCTTCCTCCAAACATTTGAAAAGTTTCTGAAAGAGCATGGTTTTCCTTATCATTTAATATAAAACTGAGAAGGGAGAAATTATTATCTGAATTATTCATGTCAGTTTCTTCCACTAAATCTCTTTTGATGTCATAATATCTCTTCATTAAGGATTCACTTCTCTCTTTATCTTGGACCCTTTTTAGCATATTTTAAATTTTACATGTCTGTATATACTGTATGAACAGTTTGTTCAGAAGCAACTCGTTTTACTCATGAATATGAATGGGATCCGTGGGGGGTCTTTCTTATCTTTAATTCTTGAAAAACATACTTCATTTCGAAAAGTAGAGGAAGTTGTTTCTCGAATCCGTGATTTCGATAAGCACAGAATATTGGGACTTATTTCTCGAATAAAATAATCTAACTTTGCACACTTCATGAGCTCAGAAAGCCCGACTCACAGGAAGTTACCTACTCTTCTTAAATAAAATAATCAGGAATAAAAGTGCAAATACCAAGTGCTGTCTTTACTCATGAATTTTCTGTGTTATAAAATAATAATTTTTGGGATATTTCTAGAAAAATATATAAACAATATATATACATATATAGTATATTAGACTATCCTCAATTATGATTACATGAGGACGAGAGAACTTTCTAACAAGAAGTGATCCTGAAGATGTATGAAATGACACGTAACATGTCAGCCGACACCAAGCTTTCGATATATATATATACGTAGGCGACTTTGGCTCATTATCACTTGATTCATGTTCTGTAGGAAATAAGTTTGAAACTCGATTGCACACTGAAAACGTCTTGTTACAGGGTCGTCGTTCGAGCCTCGGACTCGTTTCCCTAGGCCAGGTATAGACACACTTTGACGTGTTGTGTGCAAAATAACGTCGGATATTGACGTAGTGTTTTTAAATTTGTGCCATTTTGATAGTTAGTTAAGGATTTCAAAGATAATATCAATTTTTTTCTCCCCCCTGACGATTTCTGCATGTTACGGTTTAACCATTTTTGTTTCGATGACAGTACTACTTGTTGCCTTAAGAATATGAGTTAAATATGTCGCATAAACATGTAGTTGACTAGATTACTCCACACAACAATCATTTTATTATATTAAAATGAGGTATATTTAATTTAAATTTCCTTTTCGCATTTACAATTCGCACAATCATAGTTTAATTTTTTTCTATATTATATGGCGAGAATAGATAATCATAATAAAAAAAAACAAATTTTTATTTAAAATTCATATTATTAAAAGTGACGGAGGCCCGGTGGCCGTGAGTGGTAAGGCGTGAGCCATTAACACTCTGTGCCAAGGGTCGTGGGTTCCATTCCCACTATGGGGTGGTGGCTTTTCTTTAGAAAGAAGACAAGGAATCAGCCCTATCCTGGCTAGAAAAGTTTGGTAACCTATACATAACCCGTCCTAAAATTCCTAGTTAATAATAATGGACGTGAAAATTTAAATAAATAAAATATTAAAAGTGACCTACATCTTTTAAATCTACTAATACCTTTTCTTGGACATTAGGCTAGATAAAACTTAAGTATACAGCCATTACTATAGGAAGGCAAACCTTTTACTACGAGGGCTACGTCCAAACTCAAGTATACAGCGAGTACTATAGGAAGGCAAACCTTTTACTACGAGGGCTACGTCCAAACTCAAGTATACAGCCATTACTATAGGAAGGCAAACCTTTTACTACGAGGGCTACGTCCAAACTCAAGTATACAGCGAGTACTATAGGAAGGCAAACCTTTTACTACGAGGGCTACGTCCAAACTCAAGTATACAGCGAGTACTATAGGAAGGCAAACCTTTTACTACGACGGCTACGTCCAAACTCAAGTATACAGCGAGTACTATAGGAAGGCAAACCTTTTACTACGAGGGCTACGTCCAAACTTAAGTATACAGCGAGTACTATAGGAAGGCAAACCTTTTACTACGAGGGCTACGTCCAAACTCAAGTATACAGCCAGTACTATAGGAAGGCAAACCTTTTACTACGAGGGCTACGTCCAAACTCAAGTATACAGCGAGTACTATAGGAAGGCAAACCTTTTACTACGACGGCTACGTCCAAACTTAAGTATACAGCGAGTACTATAGGAAGGCAAACCTTTTACTACGAGGGCTACGTCCAAACTCAAGTATACAGCGAGTACTATAGGAAGGCAAACCTTTTACTACGAGGGCTAAGTCCAAACTTAAGTATACAGCGAGTACTATAGGAAGGCAAACCTTTTACTACGAGGGCTACGTCCAAACTTAAGTATACAGCGAGTACTATAGGAAGGCAAACCTTTTACTACGAGGGCTACGTCCAAACTGAAGTATACAGCGAGTACTATAGGAAGGCAAACCTTTTACTACGAGGGCTACGTCCAAACTTAAGTATACAGCGAGTACTATAGGAAGGCAAACCTTTTACTACGAGGGCTACGTCCAAACTTAAGTATACAGCCAGTACTATAGGAAGGCAAACCTTTTACTACGAGGGCTACGTCCAAACTGAAGTATACAGCCAGTACTATAGGAAGGCAAACCTTTTACTACGAGGGCTACATCCAAACTTAAGTATACAGCCAGTACTATAGGAAGGCAAACCTTTTACTACGACGGCTACGTCCAAACTCAAGTATACAGCCAGTACTATAGGAAGGCAAACCTTTTACTACGAGGGCTACGTCCAAACTCAAGTATACAGCGAGTACTATAGGAAGGCAAACCTTTTACTACGAGGGCTACGTCCAAACTTAAGTATACAGCGAGTACTATAGGAAGGCAAACCTTTTACTACGAGGGCTACGTCCAAACTCAAGTATACAGCGAGTACTATAGGAAGGCAAACCTTTTACTACGAGGCTACGTCCAAACTGAAGTATACAGCCAGTACTATAGGAAGGCAAACCTTTTACTACGACGGCTACGTCCAAACTCAAGTATACAGCCAGTACTATAGGAAGGCAAACCTTTTACTACGAGGGCTACGTCCAAACTCAAGTATACAGCGAGTACTATAGGAAGGCAAACCTTTTACTACGAGGGCTACGTCCAAACTTAAGTATACAGCCAGTACTATAGGAAGGCAAACCTTTTACTACGAGGGCTACGTCCAAACTCAAGTATACAGCGAGTACTATAGGAAGGCAAACCTTTTACTACGAGGGCTACGTCCAAACTCAAGTATACAGCGAGTACTATAGGAAGGCAAACCTTTTACTACGAGGGCTACGTCCAAACTCAAGTATACAGCCAGTACTATAGGAAGGCAAACCTTTTACTACGCGGGCTACGTCCAAACTCAAGTATACAGCGAGTACTATAGGAAGGCAAACCTTTTACTACGAGGGCTAAGTCCAAACTTAAGTATACAGCGAGTACTATAGGAAGGCAAATCTTTTACTACGAGGGCTACGTCCAAACTTAAGTATACAGCGAGTACTATAGGAAGGCAAACCTTTTACTACGAGGGCTACGTCCAAACTTAAGTATACAGCGAGTACTATAGGAAGGCAAACCTTTTACTACGAGGGCTACGTCCAAACAGTAAAGTTATGCTGACTCCTTTAATTTGTCTTAGTATTCCTGACAAGAGATCAGTGACCGTGAACTCGGTAAAACATTTTTTGTAAAGAAATTAGTAATTTTTGGTAAAAAAAAACACTATATATCCTAATAATTGTCAATACAAGAGTATTGATTTTTCTAGAAATATCTAAAGAGAGAATTGTACTATTCCTGGATACTGACAGGCTGTGAATGTGATGGGTTGTATCTCGGCCGTCCGATACAATTCTGAAAACAATAGACGTGTATCTGCACGTGCCAGCTGATGTGGTATCTATATCGGCATACACGTGTACTAGTTGGAGGTATACTGGATTACATGATCCCATTGACAATGTCCTCAATGTTTCACTATATATATATATATATATATATATATATATATATATATATATATATATATATGTTTTCGTTTTGTAAGTGCCATAAAGGCAGAAGAATAATACATTTCTTCCTAAAAGATTTTTTATTTTCAGTCATGGTTGGTGAATATTATTTAAACCTATAACATGTTTTTTGTTAGTTTTTGGATGTTTTAATTCAAGATTAGAAAATATTTGTTAAAATAAAAATAATGTAGGTATATTAAAAGAAATTATATCAATGAATACTAATAATAATAATATGGAATTTCGACTTAGATTTGGCTTGTGTCCGTTTTCTGTGAGTTGTTGCGCTTTTAAAAAGTAAAATTGTTTCTAATGATAATTCCTCACTGTTATCTATTCATATGATAAAAATGTATTGGATCGCTGTCTGTACATGAAAGATTATTGGGACCTTTATCAACGCATTAGCAAAACAATGATTAAGTAAAGATGGAATGGTTGGGATTCGGCTAAATAAACCTCAATATGATTTTTGTTTAAAAAAATCTATATTTCGGACGTTTCGGCTACTCATTGGTAGCCTTCGTCAGCTAAAATGACAAAAAAAGAAATTAATACAAAAACAAAAAAAATTATGATTGTGATAGGTAACAGAACTATAAATACAATTAACTTATAAAAGAACATATCGTCTTAAATTCTTAGAATGAAAAAGTGAATAGGTACAATAATTGATTTTAATAGTAATTAGTAACATTAATTGATATTACAAAGAAATTTCTTTGTAAAATTAATTAAAGTTACTATTAGCTACTACATTTGTCATTGGTATGTAGTATCTTATTTCTTTGTAAAATTAATTAAAGTTACTAATTACTATTAAAATCAATTCCTATTCACTTTTTCCTTCTAAGAATTTAAGACGATATGTTCTTTTATAAGTTAATTGTATTTATAGTTCTGTTACCTATCACAATCATAATTTTTTTTGTTTTTGTATTAATTTCCTTTTTTGGTCATTTTAGCTGACGAAGGCTACCAATGAGTAGCCGAAACGTCCTAAATATAGATTTTTTAAAACAAAATCATATTGAGGTTTATTTAGCCGAATCCCAACCATTCCATCTTTACTTATCACCTCGACGGCTAACTATCTAATCATCATGACAAAACAAGGATTGCTAGAATTTGTGTCTGCGAGTGATTCTACAGTAAAATAGCACTTTTGGTGAAAACCTTTATCAAGGCAATAGCACCCAAAACAAGGATTGCTAGAATTCGTGTCTGCGAGTGATTCTACAGTAAAATAGCACTTTTGGTGAAAACCTTTATCAAGGCAATAGCACCCAAAACAAGGATTGCTAGAATTTGTGTCTGCGAGTGATTCTACAGTAAAATAGCACTTTTGGTGAAAACCTTTATCAAGGCAATAGCACCCAAAACAAGGATTGCTAGAATTCGTGTCTGCGAGTGATTCTACAGTAAAATAGCACTTTTGGTGAAAACCTTTATCAAGGCAATAGCACCCAAAACAAGGATTGCTAGAATTCGTGTCTGCGAGTGATTCTACAGTAAAATAGCACTTTTGGTGAAAACCTTTATCAAGGCAATAGCACCCAAAACAAGGATTGCTAGAATTCGTGTCTGCGAGTGATTCTACAGTAAAATAGCACTTTTGGTGAAAACCTTTATCAAGGCAATAGCACCCAAAACAAGGATTGCTAGAATTCGTGTCTGCGAGTGATTCTACAGTGGAATAGCACTTTTGGTGAAAACCTTTATCAAGGCAATAGCACCCAAAACAAGGATTGCTAGAATTCGTGTCTGCGAGTGATTCTACAGTGAAATAGCACTTTTGGTGAAAACCTTTATCAAGGCAATAGCACCCAAAACAAGGATTGCTAGAATTCGTGTCTGCGAGTGATTCTACAGTGAAATAGCACTTTTGGTGAAAACCTTTATCAAGGCAATAGCACCCAAAACAAGGATTGCTAGAATTCGTGTCTGCGAGTGATTCTACAGTGAAATAGCACTTTTGGTGAAAACCTTTATCAAGGCAATAGCACCCAAAACAAGGATTGCTAGAATTCGTGTCTGCGAGTGATTCTACAGTGAAATAGCACTTTTGGTGAAAACCTTTATCAAGGCAATAGCACCCAAAACAAGGATTGCTAGAATTCGTGTCTGCGAGTGATTCTACAGTGAAATAGCACTTTTGGTGAAAACCTTTATCAAGGCAATAGCACCCAAAACAAGGATTGCTAGAATTCGTGTCTGCGAGTGATTCTACAGTAAAATAGCACTTTTGGTGAAAACCTTTATCAAGGCAATAGCACCCAAAACAAGGATTGCTAGAATTCGTGTCTGCGAGTGATTCTACAGTGAAATAGCACTTTTGGTGAAAACCTTTATCAAGGCAATAGCACCCAAAACAAGGATTGCTAGAATTCGTGTCTGCGAGTGATTCTACAGTGAAATAGCACTTTTGGTAAAAAACCTTTATCAAGGCAATAGCACCCAAAACAAGGATTGCTAGAATTCGTGTCTGCGAGTGATTCTACAGTAAAATAGCACTTTTGGTGAAAACCTTTATCAAGGCAATAGCACCCAAAACAAGGATTGCTAGAATTTGTGTCTGCGAGTGATTCTACAGTAAAATAGCACTTTTGGTGAAAACCTTTATCAAGGCAATAGCACCCAAAACAAGGATTGCTAGAATTCGTGTCTGCGAGTGATTCTACAGTAAAATAGCACTTTTGGTGAAAACCTTTATCAAGGCAATAGCACCCAAAACAAGGATTGCTAGAATTCGTGTCTGCGAGTGATTCTACAGTAAAATAGCACTTTTGGTGAAAACCTTTATCAAGGCAATAGCACCCAAAACAAGGATTGCTAGAATTCGTGTCTGCGAGTGATTCTACAGTATAATAGCACTTTTGGTGAAAACCTTTATCAAGGCAATAGCACCCAAAACAAGGATTTCTAGAATTCGTGTCTGCGAGTGATTCTACAGTGAAATAGCACTTTTGGTGAAAACCTTTATCAAGGCAATAGCACCCAAAACAAGGATTGCTAGAATTCGTGTCTGCGAGTGATTCTACAGTAAAATAGCACTTTTGGTGAAAACCTTTATCAAGGCAATAGCACCCAAAACAAGGATTGCTAGAATTCGTGTCTGCGAGTGATTCTACAGTGAAATAGCACTTTTGGTGAAAACCTTTATCAAGGCAATAGCACCCAAAACAAGGATTGCTAGAATTCGTGTCTGCGAGTGATTCTACAGTGAAATAGCACTTTTGGTGAAAACCTTTATCAAGGCAATAGCACCCAAAACAAGGATTGATAGAATTCGTGTCTGCGAGTGATTCTACAGTAAAATAGCACTTTTGGTGAAAACCTTTATCAAGGCAATAGCACCCAAAACAAGGATTGCTAGAATTCGTGTCTGCGAGTGATTCTACAGTGAAATAGCACTTTTGGTGAAAACCTTTTTCAAGGCAATAGCACCCAAAACAAGGATTGCTAGAATTCGTGTCTGCGAGTGATTCTACAGTGAAATAGCACTTTTGGTGAAAACCTTTATCAAGGCAATAGCACCCAAAACAAGGATTTCTAGAATTCGTGTCTGCGAGTGATTCTACAGTGAAATAGCACTTTTGGTGAAAACCTTTATCAAGGCAATAGCACCCAAAACAAGGATTGCTAGAATTCGTGTCTGCGAGTGATTCTACAGTGAAATAGCACTTTTGGTGAAAACCTTTATCAAGGCAATAGCACCCAAAAAAAGGATTGCTAGAATTCGTGTCTGCGAGTGATTCTACAGTAAAATAGCACTTTTGGTGAAAACCTTTATCAAGGCAATAGCACCCAAAACAAGGATTGCTAGAATTCGTGTCTGCGAGTGATTCTACAGTAAAATAGCACTTTTGGTGAAAACCTTTATCAAGGCAATAGCACCCAAAACAAGGATTGCTAGAATTCGTGTCTGCGAGTGATTCTACAGTAAAATAGCACTTTTGGTGAAAACCTTTATCAAGGCAATAGCACCCAAAACAAGGATTGCTAGAATTCGTGTCTGCGAGTGATTCTACAGTAAAATAGCACTTTTGGTGAAAACCTTTATCAAGGCAATAGCACCCAAAACAAGGATTGCTAGAATTCGTGTCTGCGAGTGATTCTACAGTAAAATAGCACTTTTGGTGAAAACCTTTATCAAGGCAATAGCACCCAAAACAAGGATTGCTAGAATTCGTGTCTGCGAGTGATTCTACAGTAAAATAGCACTTTTGGTGAAAACCTTTATCAAGGCAATAGCACCCAAAACAAGGATTGCTAGAATTCGTGTCTGCGAGTGATTCTACAGTGAAATAGCACTTTTGGTGAAAACCTTTATCAAGGCAATAGCACCCAAAACAAGGATTGCTAGAATTCGTGTCTGCGAGTGATTCTACAGTAAAATAGCACTTTTGGTGAAAACCTTTATCAAGGCAATAGCACCCAAAACAAGGATTGCTAGAATTCGTGTCTGCGAGTGATTCTACAGTATAATAGCACTTTTGGTGAAAACCTTTATCAAGGCAATAGCACCCAAAACAAGGATTGCTAAAATTCGTGTCTGCGAGTGATTCTACAGTAAAATAGCACTTTTGGTGAAAACCTTTATCAAGGCAATAGCACCCAAAACAAGGATTGCTAGAATTCGTGTCTGCGAGTGATTCTACAGTAAAATAGCACTTTTGGTGAAAACCTTTATCAAGGCAATAGCACCCAAAACAAGGATTGCTAGAATTCGTGTCTGCGAGTGATTCTACAGTATAATAGCACTTTTGGTGAAAACCTTTATCAAGGCAATAGCACCCAAAACAAGGATTTCTAGAATTCGTGTCTGCGAGTGATTCTACAGTGAAATAGCACTTTTGGTGAAAACCTTTATCAAGGCAATAGCACCCAAAACAAGGATTGCTAGAATTCGTGTCTGCGAGTGATTCTACAGTAAAATAGCACTTTTGGTGAAAACCTTTATCAAGGCAATAGCACCCAAAACAAGGATTGCTAGAATTCGTGTCTGCGAGTGATTCTACAGTGAAATAGCACTTTTGGTGAAAACCTTTTTCAAGGCAATAGCACCCAAAACAAGGATTGCTAGAATTCGTGCCTGCGAGTGATTCTACAGTGAAATAGCACTTTTGGTGAAAACCTTTATCAAGGCAATAGCACCCAAAACAAGGATTTCTAGAATTCGTGTCTGCGAGTGATTCTACAGTGAAATAGCACTTTTGGTGAAAACCTTTATCAAGGCAATAGCACCCAAAACAAGGATTGCTAGAATTCGTGTCTGCGAGTGATTCTACAGTGAAATAGCACTTTTGGTGAAAACCTTTATCAAGGCAATAGCACCCAAAACAAGGATTTCTAGAATTCGTGTCTGCGAGTGATTCTACAGTGAAATAGCACTTTTGGTGAAAACCTTTATCAAGGCAATAGCACCCAAAACAAGGATTTCTAGAATTCGTGTCTGCGAGTGATTCTACAGTGAAATAGCACTTTTGGTGAAAACCTTTATCAAGGCAATAGCACCCAAAACAAGGATTTCTAGAATTCGTGTCTGCGAGTGATTCTACAGTGAAATAGCACTTTTGGTGAAAACCTTTATCAAGGCAATAGCACCCAAAACAAGGATTTCTAGAATTCGTGTCTGCGAGTGATTCTACAGTGAAATAGCACTTTTGGTGAAAACCTTTATCAAGGCAATAGCACCCAAAACAAGGATTGCTAGAATTCGTGTCTGCGAGTGATTCTACAGTAAAATAGCACTTTTGGTGAAAACCTTTATCAAGGCAATAGCACCCAAAACAAGGATTGCTAGAATTCGTGTCTGCGAGTGATTCTACAGTAAAATAGCACTTTTGGTGAAAACCTTTATCAAGGCAATAGCACCCAAAACAAGGATTGCTAGAATTCGTGTCTGCGAGTGATTCTACAGTAAAATAGCACTTTTGGTGAAAACCTTTATCAAGGCAATAGCACCCAAAACAAGGATTGCTAGAATTCGTGTCTGCGAGTGATTCTACAGTGAAATAGCACTTTTGGTGAAAACCTTTTTCAAGGCAATAGCACCCAAAACAAGGATTGCTAGAATTCGTGTCTGCGAGTGATTTTACAGTGAAATAGCACTTTTGGTGAAAACCTTTATCAAGGCAATACCACCCAAAACAAGGATTGCTAGAATTCGTGTCTGCGAGTGATTCTACAGTGAAATAGCACTTTTGGTGAAAACCTTTATCAAGGCAATACCACCCAAAACAAGGATTGCTAGAATTCGTGTCTGCGAGTGATTCTACAGTGAAATAGCACTTTTGGTGAAAACCTTTATCAAGGCAATAGCACCCAAAACAAGGATTTCTAGAATTCGTGTCTGCGAGTGATTCTACAGTGAAATAGCACTTTTGGTGAAAACCTTTATCAAGGCAATAGCACCCAAAACAAGGATTGCTAGAATTCGTGTCTGCGAGTGATTCTACAGTGAAATAGCACTTTTGGTGAAAACCTTTATCAAGGCAATAGCACCCAAAACAAGGATTTCTAGAATTCGTGTCTGCGAGTGATTCTACAGTGAAATAGCACTTTTGGTGAAAACCTTTATCAAGGCAATAGCACCCAAAACAAGGATTTCTAGAATTCGTGTCTGCGAGTGATTCTACAGTGAAATAGCACTTTTGGTGAAAACCTTTATCAAGGCAATAGCACCCAAAACAAGGATTTCTAGAATTCGTGTCTGCGAGTGATTCTACAGTGAAATAGCACTTTTGGTGAAAACCTTTATCAAGGCAATAGCACCCAAAACAAGGATTTCTAGAATTCGTGTCTGCGAGTGATTCTACAGTGAAATAGCACTTTTGGTGAAAACCTTTATCAAGGCAATAGCACCCAAAACAAGGATTGCTAGAATTCGTGTCTGCGAGTGATTCTACAGTAAAATAGCACTTTTGGTGAAAACCTTTATCAAGGCAATAGCACCCAAAACAAGGATTGCTAGAATTCGTGTCTGCGAGTGATTCTACAGTAAAATAGCACTTTTGGTGAAAACCTTTATCAAGGCAATAGCACCCAAAACAAGGATTGCTAGAATTCGTGTCTGCGAGTGATTCTACAGTAAAATAGCACTTTTGGTGAAAACCTTTATCAAGGCAATAGCACCCAAAACAAGGATTGCTAGAATTCGTGTCTGCGAGTGATTCTACAGTGAAATAGCACTTTTGGTGAAAACCTTTTTCAAGGCAATAGCACCCAAAACAAGGATTGCTAGAATTCGTGTCTGCGAGTGATTTTACAGTGAAATAGCACTTTTGGTGAAAACCTTTATCAAGGCAATAGCACCCAAAACAAGGATTTCTAGAATTCGTGTCTGCGAGTGATTCTACAGTGAAATAGCACTTTTGGTGAAAACCTTTATCAAGGCAATAGCACCCAAAACAAGGATTGCTAGAATTCGTGTCTGCGAGTGATTCTACAGTGAAATAGCACTTTTGGTGAAAACCTTTATCAAGGCAATAGCACCCAAAACAAGGATTTCTAGAATTCGTGTCTGCGAGTGATTCTACAGTGAAATAGCACTTTTGGTGAAAACCTTTATCAAGGCAATAGCACCCAAAACAAGGATTTCTAGAATTCGTGTCTGCGAGTGATTCTACAGTGAAATAGCACTTTTGGTGAAAACCTTTATCAAGGCAATAGCACCCAAAACAAGGATTTCTAGAATTCGTGTCTGCGAGTGATTCTACAGTGAAATAGCACTTTTGGTGAAAACCTTTATCAAGGCAATAGCACCCAAAACAAGGATTTCTAGAATTCGTGTCTGCGAGTGATTCTACAGTGAAATAGCACTTTTGGTGAAAACCTTTATCAAGGCAATAGCACCCAAAACAAGGATTGCTAGAATTCGTGTCTGCGAGTGATTCTACAGTAAAATAGCACTTTTGGTGAAAACCTTTATCAAGGCAATAGCACCCAAAACAAGGATTGCTAGAATTCGTGTCTGCGAGTGATTCTACAGTAAAATAGCACTTTTGGTGAAAACCTTTATCAAGGCAATAGCACCCAAAACAAGGATTGCTAGAATTCGTGTCTGCGAGTGATTCTACAGTAAAATAGCACTTTTGGTGAAAACCTTTATCAAGGCAATAGCACCCAAAACAAGGATTGCTAGAATTCGTGTCTGCGAGTGATTCTACAGTAAAATAGCACTTTTGGTGAAAACCTTTATCAAGGCAATAGCACCCAAAACAAGGATTGCTAGAATTCGTGTCTGCGAGTGATTCTACAGTAAAATAGCACTTTTGGTGAAAACCTTTATCAAGGCAATAGCACCCAAAACAAGGATTGCTAGAATTCGTGTCTGCGAGTGATTCTACAGTAAAATAGCACTTTTGGTGAAAACCTTTATCAAGGCAATAGCACCCAAAACAAGGATTGCTAGAATTCGTGTCTGCGAGTGATTCTACAGTAAAATAGCACTTTTGGTGAAAACCTTTATCAAGGCAATAGCACCCCAAAACAAGGATTGCTAGAATTCGTGTCTGCGAGTGATTCTACAGTAAAATAGCACTTTTGGTGAAAACCTTTATCAAGGCAATAGCACCCAAAACAAGGATTGCTAGAATTCGTGTCTGCGAGTGATTCTACAGTAAAATAGCACTTTTGGTGAAAACCTTTATCAAGGCAATAGCACCCAAAACAAGGATTGCTAGAATTCGTGTCTGCGAGTGATTCTACAGTAAAATAGCACTTTTGGTGAAAACCTTTATCAAGGCAATAGCACCCAAAACAAGGATTGCTAAAATTCGTGTCTGCGAGTGATTCTACAGTAAAATAGCACTTTTGGTGAAAACCTTTATCAAGGCAATAGCACCCAAAACAAGGATTGCTAGAATTCGTGTCTGCGAGTGATTCTACAGTAAAATAGCACTTTTGGTGAAAACCTTTATCAAGGCAATAGCACCCAAAACAAGGATTGCTAGAATTCGTGTCTGCGAGTGATTCTACAGTATAATAGCACTTTTGGTGAAAACCTTTATCAAGGCAATAGCACCCAAAACAAGGATTTCTAGAATTCGTGTCTGCGAGTGATTCTACAGTGAAATAGCACTTTTGGTGAAAACCTTTATCAAGGCAATAGCACCCAAAACAAGGATTGCTAGAATTCGTGTCTGCGAGTGATTCTACAGTAAAATAGCACTTTTGGTGAAAACCTTTATCAAGGCAATAGCACCCAAAACAAGGATTGCTAGAATTCGTGTCTGCGAGTGATTCTACAGTGAAATAGCACTTTTGGTGAAAACCTTTTTCAAGGCAATAGCACCCAAAACAAGGATTGCTAGAATTCGTGTCTGCGAGTGATTCTACAGTGAAATAGCACTTTTGGTGAAAACCTTTATCAAGGCAATAGCACCCAAAACAAGGATTTCTAGAATTCGTGTCTGCGAGTGATTCTACAGTGAAATAGCACTTTTGGTGAAAACCTTTATCAAGGCAATAGCACCCAAAACAAGGATTGCTAGAATTCGTGTCTGCGAGTGATTCTACAGTGAAATAGCACTTTTGGTGAAAACCTTTATCAAGGCAATAGCACCCAAAACAAGGATTTCTAGAATTCGTGTCTGCGAGTGATTCTACAGTGAAATAGCACTTTTGGTGAAAACCTTTATCAAGGCAATAGCACCCAAAACAAGGATTTCTAGAATTCGTGTCTGCGAGTGATTCTACAGTGAAATAGCACTTTTGGTGAAAACCTTTATCAAGGCAATAGCACCCAAAACAAGGATTTCTAGAATTCGTGTCTGCGAGTGATTCTACAGTGAAATAGCACTTTTGGTGAAAACCTTTATCAAGGCAATAGCACCCAAAACAAGGATTTCTAGAATTCGTGTCTGCGAGTGATTCTACAGTGAAATAGCACTTTTGGTGAAAACCTTTATCAAGGCAATAGCACCCAAAACAAGGATTGCTAGAATTCGTGTCTGCGAGTGATTCTACAGTAAAATAGCACTTTTGGTGAAAACCTTTATCAAGGCAATAGCACCCAAAACAAGGATTGCTAGAATTCGTGTCTGCGAGTGATTCTACAGTAAAATAGCACTTTTGGTGAAAACCTTTATCAAGGCAATAGCACCCAAAACAAGGATTGCTAGAATTCGTGTCTGCGAGTGATTCTACAGTAAAATATCACTTTTGGTGAAAACCTTTATCAAGGCAATAGCACCCAAAACAAGGATTGCTAGAATTCGTGTCTGCGAGTGATTCTACAGTGAAATAGCACTTTTGGTGAAAACCTTTTTCAAGGCAATAGCACCCAAAACAAGGATTGCTAGAATTCGTGTCTGCGAGTGATTTTACAGTGAAATAGCACTTTTGGTGAAAACCTTTATCAAGGCAATAGCACCCAAAACAAGGATTTCTAGAATTCGTGTCTGCGAGTGATTCTACAGTGAAATAGCACTTTTGGTGAAAACCTTTATCAAGGCAATAGCACCCAAAACAAGGATTGCTAGAATTCGTGTCTGCGAGTGATTCTACAGTGAAATAGCACTTTTGGTGAAAACCTTTATCAAGGCAATAGCACCCAAAACAAGGATTTCTAGAATTCGTGTCTGCGAGTGATTCTACAGTGAAATAGCACTTTTGGTGAAAACCTTTATCAAGGCAATAGCACCCAAAACAAGGATTGCTAGAATTCGTGTCTGCGAGTGATTCTACAGTAAAATAGCACTTTTAGTGAAAACCTTTATCAAGGCAATAGCACCCAAAACAAGGATTGCTAGAATTCGTGTCTGCGAGTGATTCTACAGTAAAATAGCACTTTTGGTGAAAACCTTTATCAAGGCAATAGCACCCAAAACAAGGATTGCTAGAATTCGTATCTGCGAGTGATTCTACAGTAAAATAGCACTTTTGGTGAAAACCTTTATCAAGGCAATAGCACCCAAAACAAGGATTGCTAGAATTCGTGTCTGCGAGTGATTCTACAGTAAAATAGCACTTTTGGTGAAAACCTTTATCAAGGCAATAGCACCCAAAACAAGGATTGCTAGAATTCGTGTCTGCGAGTGATTCTACAGTAAAATAGCACTTTTGGTGAAAACCTTTATCAAGGCAATAGCACCCAAAACAAGGATTGCTAGAATTCGTGTCTGCGAGTGATTCTACAGTAAAATAGCACTTTTGGTGAAAACCTTTATCAAGGCAATAGCACCCAAAACAAGGATTGCTAGAATTCGTGTCTGCGAGTGATTCTACAGTAAAATAGCACTTTTGGTGAAAACCTTTATCAAGGCAATAGCACCCAAAACAAGGATTGCTAGAATTCGTGTCTGCGAGTGATTCTACAGTAAAATAGCACTTTTGGTGAAAACCTTTATCAAGGCAATAGCACCCAAAACAAGGATTGCTAGAATTCGTGTCTGCGAGTGATTCTACAGTAAAATAGCACTTTTGGTGAAAACCTTTATCAAGGCAATAGCACCCAAAACAAGGATTGCTAGAATTCGTGTCTGCGAGTGATTCTACAGTAAAATAGCACTTTTGGTGAAAACCTTTATCAAGGCAATAGCACCCAAAACAAGGATTGCTAAAATTCGTGTCTGCGAGTGATTCTACAGTAAAATAGCACTTTTGGTGAAAACCTTTATCAAGGCAATAGCACCCAAAACAAGGATTGCTAGAATTCGTGTCTGCGAGTGATTCTACAGTAAAATAGCACTTTTGGTGAAAACCTTTATCAAGGCAATAGCACCCAAAACAAGGATTGCTAGAATTCGTGTCTGCGAGTGATTCTACAGTATAATAGCACTTTTGGTGAAAACCTTTATCAAGGCAATAGCACCCAAAACAAGGATTTCTAGAATTCGTGTCTGCGAGTGATTCTACAGTGAAATAGCACTTTTGGTGAAAACCTTTATCAAGGCAATAGCACCCAAAACAAGGATTGCTAGAATTCGTGTCTGCGAGTGATTCTACAGTAAAATAGCACTTTTGGTGAAAACCTTTATCAAGGCAATAGCACCCAAAACAAGGATTGCTAGAATTCGTGTCTGCGAGTGATTCTACAGTGAAATAGCACTTTTGGTGAAAACCTTTTTCAAGGAAATAGCACCCAAAACAAGGATTGCTAGAATTCGTGTCTGCGAGTGATTCTACAGTGAAATAGCACTTTTGGTGAAAACCTTTATCAAGGCAATAGCACCCAAAACAAGGATTTCTAGAATTCGTGTCTGCGAGTGATTCTACAGTGAAATAGCACTTTTGGTGAAAACCTTTATCAAGGCAATAGCACCCAAAACAAGGATTGCTAGAATTCGTGTCTGCGAGTGATTCTACAGTGAAATAGCACTTTTGGTGAAAACCTTTATCAAGGCAATAGCACCCAAAACAAGGATTTCTAGAATTCGTGTCTGCGAGTGATTCTACAGTGAAATAGCACTTTTGGTGAAAACCTTTATCAAGGCAATAGCACCCAAAACAAGGATTTCTAGAATTCGTGTCTGCGAGTGATTCTACAGTGAAATAGCACTTTTGGTGAAAACCTTTATCAAGGCAATAGCACCCAAAACAAGGATTTCTAGAATTCGTGTCTGCGAGTGATTCTACAGTGAAATAGCACTTTTGGTGAAAACCTTTATCAAGGCAATAGCACCCAAAACAAGGATTTCTAGAATTCGTGTCTGCGAGTGATTCTACAGTGAAATAGCACTTTTGGTGAAAACCTTTATCAAGGCAATAGCACCCAAAACAAGGATTGCTAGAATTCGTGTCTGCGAGTGATTCTACAGTAAAATAGCACTTTTGGTGAAAACCTTTATCAAGGCAATAGCACCCAAAACAAGGATTGCTAGAATTCGTGTCTGCGAGTGATTCTACAGTAAAATAGCACTTTTGGTGAAAACCTTTATCAAGGCAATAGCACCCAAAACAAGGATTGCTAGAATTCGTGTCTGCGAGTGATTCTACAGTAAAATAGCACTTTTGGTGAAAACCTTTATCAAGGCAATAGCACCCAAAACAAGGATTGCTAGAATTCGTGTCTGCGAGTGATTCTACAGTGAAATAGCACTTTTGGTGAAAACCTTTTTCAAGGCAATAGCACCCAAAACAAGGATTGCTAGAATTCGTGTCTGCGAGTGATTTTACAGTGAAATAGCACTTTTGGTGAAAACCTTTATCAAGGCAATAGCACCCAAAACAAGGATTTCTAGAATTCGTGTCTGCGAGTGATTCTACAGTGAAATAGCACTTTTGGTGAAAACCTTTATCAAGGCAATAGCACCCAAAACAAGGATTGCTAGAATTCGTGTCTGCGAGTGATTCTACAGTGAAATAGCACTTTTGGTGAAAACCTTTATCAAGGCAATAGCACCCAAAACAAGGATTTCTAGAATTCGTGTCTGCGAGTGATTCTACAGTGAAATAGCACTTTTGGTGAAAACCTTTATCAAGGCAATAGCACCCAAAACAAGGATTGCTAGAATTCGTGTCTGCGAGTGATTCTACAGTGAAATAGCACTTTTGGTGAAAACCTTTATCAAGGCAATAGCACCCAAAACAAGGATTTCTAGAATTCGTGTCTGCGAGTGATTCTACAGTGAAATAGCACTTTTGGTGAAAACCTTTATCAAGGCAATAGCACCCAAAACAAGGATTTCTAGAATTCGTGTCTGCGAGTGATTCTACAGTGAAATAGCACTTTTGGTGAAAACCTTTATCAAGGCAATAGCACCCAAAACAAGGATTTCTAGAATTCGTGTCTGCGAGTGATTCTACAGTGAAATAGCACTTTTGGTGAAAACCTTTATCAAGGCAATAGCACCCAAAACAAGGATTTCTAGAATTCTTGTCTGCGAGTGATTCTACAGTGAAATAGCACTTTTGGTGAAAACCTTTATCAAGGCAATAGCACCCAAAACAAGGATTGCTAGAATTCGTGTCTGCGAGTGATTCTACAGTAAAATAGCACTTTTGGTGAAAACCTTTATCAAGGCAATAGCACCCAAAACAAGGATTGCTAGAATTCGTGTCTGCGAGTGATTCTACAGTAAAATAGCACTTTTGGTGAAAACCTTTATCAAGGCAATAGCACCCAAAACAAGGATTGCTAGAATTCGTGTCTGCGAGTGATTCTACAGTAAAATAGCACTTTTGGTGAAAACCTTTATCAAGGCAATAGCACCCAAAACAAGGATTGCTAGAATTCGTGTCTGCGAGTGATTCTACAGTGAAATAGCACTTTTGGTGAAAACCTTTATCAAGGCAATAGCACCCAAAACAAGGATTTCTAGAATTCGTGTCTGCGAGTGATTCTACAGTGAAATAGCACTTTTGGTGAAAACCTTTATCAAGGCAATAGCACCCAAAACAAGGATTTCTAGAATTCGTGTCTGCGAGTGATTCTACAGTGAAATAGCACTTTTGGTGAAAACCTTTATCAAGGCAATAGCACCCAAAACAAGGATTTCTAGAATTCGTGTCTGCGAGTGATTCTACAGTGAAATAGCACTTTTGGTGAAAACCTTTATCAAGGCAATAGCACCCAAAACAAGGATTTCTAGAATTCGTGTCTGCGAGTGATTCTACAGTGAAATAGCACTTTTGGTGAAAACCTTTATCAAGGCAATAGCACCCAAAACAAGGATTGCTAGAATTCGTGTCTGCGAGTGATTCTACAGTAAAATAGCACTTTTGGTGAAAACCTTTATCAAGGCAATAGCACCCAAAACAAGGATTGCTAGAATTCGTGTCTGCGAGTGATTCTACAGTAAAATAGCACTTTTGGTGAAAACCTTTATCAAGGCAATAGCACCCAAAACAAGGATTGCTAGAATTCGTGTCTGCGAGTGATTCTACAGTAAAATAGCACTTTTGGTGAAAACCTTTATCAAGGCAATAGCACCCAAAACAAGGATTGCTAGAATTCGTGTCTGCGAGTGATTCTACAGTAAAATAGCACTTTTGGTGAAAACCTTTATCAAGGCAATAGCACCCAAAACAAGGATTGCTAGAATTCGTGTCTGCGAGTGATTCTACAGTAAAATAGCACTTTTGGTGAAAACCTTTATCAAGGCAATAGCACCCAAAACAAGGATTGCTAGAATTCGTGTCTGCGAGTGATTCTACAGTAAAATAGCACTTTTGGTGAAAACCTTTATCAAGGCAATAGCACCCAAAACAAGGATTGCTAGAATTCGTGTCTGCGAGTGATTCTACAGTAAAATAGCACTTTTGGTGAAAACCTTTATCAAGGCAATAGCACCCCAAAACAAGGATTGCTAGAATTCGTGTCTGCGAGTGATTCTACAGTAAAATAGCACTTTTGGTGAAAACCTTTATCAAGGCAATAGCACCCAAAACAAGGATTGCTAGAATTCGTGTCTGCGAGTGATTCTACAGTAAAATAGCACTTTTAGTGAAAACCTTTATCAAGGCAATAGCACCCAAAACAAGGATTGCTAGAATTCGTGTCTGCGAGTGATTCTACAGTAAAATAGCACTTTTGGTGAAAACCTTTATCAAGGCAATAGCACCCAAAACAAGGATTGCTAGAATTCGTGTCTGCGAGTGATTCTACAGTAAAATAGCACTTTTGGTGAAAACCTTTATCAAGGCAATAGCACCCAAAACAAGGATTGCTAGAATTCGTGTCTGCGAGTGATTCTACAGTAAAATAGCACTTTTGGTGAAAACCTTTATCAAGGCAATAGCACCCAAAACAAGGATTGCTAGAATTCGTGTCTGCGAGTGATTCTACAGTAAAATAGCACTTTTGGTGAAAACCTTTATCAAGGCAATAGCACCCAAAACAAGGATTGCTAGAATTCGTGTCTGCGAGTGATTCTACAGTAAAATAGCACTTTTGGTGAAAACCTTTATCAAGGCAATAGCACCCAAAACAAGGATTGCTAGAATTCGTGTCTGCGAGTGATTCTACAGTAAAATAGCACTTTTGGTGAAAACCTTTATCAAGGCAATAGCACCCAAAACAAGGATTGCTAGAATTCGTGTCTGCGAGTGATTCTACAGTAAAATAGCACTTTTGGTGAAAACCTTTATCAAGGCAATAGCACCCAAAACAAGGATTGCTAGAATTCGTGTCTGCGAGTGATTCTACAGTAAAATAGCACTTTTGGTGAAAACCTTTATCAAGGCAATAGCACCCAAAACAAGGATTGCTAGAATTCGTGTCTGCGAGTGATTCTACAGTAAAATAGCACTTTTGGTGAAAACCTTTATCAAGGCAATAGCACCCAAAACAAGGATTGCTAGAATTCGTGTCTGCGAGTGATTCTACAGTAAAATAGCACTTTTGGTGAAAACCTTTATCAAGGCAATAGCACCCAAAACAAGGATTGCTAGAATTCGTGTCTGCGAGTGATTCTACAGTAAAATAGCACTTTTGGTGAAAACCTTTATCAAGGCAATAGCACCCAAAACAAGGATTGCTAGAATTCGTGTCTGCGAGTGATTCTACAGTAAAATAGCACTTTTGGTGAAAACCTTTATCAAGGCAATAGCACCCAAAACAAGGATTGCTAGAATTCGTGTCTGCGAGTGATTCTACAGTAAAATAGCACTTTTGGTGAAAACCTTTATCAAGGCAATAGCACCCAAAACAAGGATTGCTAGAATTCGTGTCTGCGAGTGATTCTACAGTAAAATAGCACTTTTGGTGAAAACCTTTATCAAGGCAATAGCACCCAAAACAAGGATTGCTAGAATTCGTGTCTGCGAGTGATTCTACAGTAAAATAGCACTTTTGGTGAAAACCTTTATCAAGGCAATAGCACCCAAAACAAGGATTGCTAGAATTCGTGTCTGCGAGTGATTCTACAGTAAAATAGCACTTTTGGTGAAAACCTTTATCAAGGCAATAGCACCCAAAACAAGGATTGCTAGAATTCGTGTCTGCGAGTGATTCTACAGTAAAATAGCACTTTTGGTGAAAACCTTTATCAAGGCAATAGCACCCAAAACAAGGATTGCTAGAATTCGTGTCTGCGAGTGATTCTACAGTAAAATAGCACTTTTGGTGAAAACCTTTATCAAGGCAATAGCACCCAAAACAAGGATTGCTAGAATTCGTGTCTGCGAGTGATTCTACAGTAAAATAGCACTTTTGGTGAAAACCTTTATCAAGGCAATAGCACCCAAAACAAGGATTGCTAGAATTCGTGTCTGCGAGTGATTCTACAGTAAAATAGCACTTTTGGTGAAAACCTTTATCAAGGCAATAGCACCCAAAACAAGGATTGCTAGAATTCGTGTCTGCGAGTGATTCTACAGTAAAATAGCACTTTTGGTGAAAACCTTTATCAAGGCAATAGCACCCAAAACAAGGATTGCTAGAATTCGTGTCTGCGAGTGATTCTACAGTAAAATAGCACTTTTGGTGAAAACCTTTATCAAGGCAATAGCACCCAAAACAAGGATTGCTAGAATTCGTGTCTGCGAGTGATTCTACAGTAAAATAGCACTTTAGGTGAAAACCTTTATCAAGGCAATAGCACCCAAAACAAGGATTGCTAGAATTCGTGTCTGCGAGTGATTCTACAGTAAAATAGCACTTTTGGTGAAAACCTTTATCAAGGCAATAGCACCCAAAACAAGGATTGCTAGAATTCGTGTCTGCGAGTGATTCTACAGTAAAATAGCACTTTTGGTGAAAACCTTTATCAAGGCAATAGCACCCAAAACAAGGATTGCTAGAATTCGTGTCTGCGAGTGATTCTACAGTAAAATAGCACTTTTGGTGAAAACCTTTATCAAGGCAATAGCACCCAAAACAAGGATTGCTAGAATTCGTGTCTGCGAGTGATTCTACAGTAAAATAGCACTTTTGGTGAAAACCTTTATCAAGGCAATAGCACCCAAAACAAGGATTGCTAGAATTCGTGTCTGCGAGTGATTCTACAGTAAAATAGCACTTTTGGTGAAAACCTTTATCAAGGCAATAGCACCCAAAACAAGGATTGCTAGAATTCGTGTCTGCGAGTGATTCTACAGTAAAATAGCACTTTTGTGAAAACCTTTATCAAGGCAATAGCACCCAAAACAAGGAATGCTAGAATTCGTGTCTGCGAGTGATTCTACAGTAAAATAGCACTTTTGGTGAAAACCTTTATCAAGGCAATAGCACCCAAAACAAGGATTGCTAGAATTCGTGTCTGCGAGTGATTCTACAGTAAAATAGCACTTTTGGTGAAAACCTTTATCAAGGCAATAGCACCCAAAACAAGGATTGCTAGAATTCGTGTCTGCGAGTGATTCTACAGTAAAATAGCACTTTTGGTGAAAACCTTTATCAAGGCAATAGCACCCAAAACAAGGATTGCTAGAATTCGTGTCTGCGAGTGATTCTACAGTAAAATAGCACTTTTGGTGAAAACCTTTATCAAGGCAATAGCACCCAAAACAAGGATTGCTAGAATTCGTGTCTGCGAGTGATTCTACAGTAAAATAGCACTTTTGGTGAAAACCTTTATCAAGGCAATAGCACCCAAAACAAGGATTGCTAGAATTCGTGTCTGCGAGTGATTCTACAGTGAAATAGCACTTTTGGTGAAAACCTTTATCAAGGCAATAGCACCCAAAACAAGGATTGCTAGAATTCGTGTCTGCGAGTGATTCTACAGTAAAATAGCACTTTTGGTGAAAACCTTTATCAAGGCAATAGCACCCAAAACAAGGATTGCTAGAATTCGTGTCTGCGAGTGATTCTACAGTAAAATAGCACTTTTGGTGAAAACCTTTATCAAGGCAATAGCACCCAAAACAAGGATTGCTAGAATTCGTGTCTGCGAGTGATTCTACAGTGAAATAGCACTTTTGGTGAAAACCTTTATCAAGGCAATAGCACCCAAAACAAGGATTGCTAGAATTCGTGTCTGCGAGTGATTCTACAGTAAAATAGCACTTTTGGTGAAAACCTTTATCAAGGCAATAGCACCCAAAACAAGGATTGCTAGAATTCGTGTCTGCGAGTGATTCTACAGTAAAATAGCACTTTTGGTGAAAACCTTTATCAAGGCAATAGCACCCAAAACAAGGATTGCTAGAATTCGTGTCTGCGAGTGATTCTACAGTAAAATAGCACTTTTGGTGAAAACCTTTATCAAGGCAATAGCACCCAAAACAAGGATTGCTAGAATTCGTGTCTGCGAGTGATTCTACAGTAAAATAGCACTTTTGGTGAAAACCTTTATCAAGGCAATAGCACCCAAAACAAGGATTGCTAGAATTCGTGTCTGCGAGTGATTCTACAGTAAAATAGCACTTTTGGTGAAAACCTTTATCAAGGCAATAGCACCCAAAACAAGGATTGCTAGAATTCGTGTCTGCGAGTGATTCTACAGTAAAATAGCACTTTTGGTGAAAACCTTTTTCATTTTCTTTGTTTGATTTTTAGCTGAGAGATAATAAAGCCTGTCTAACTTAATATTATCAAAGCATTGGTCAATTAATTTGCATGGCCTAAGTGGCCAAAAAGCAGCCATTTTGTTTTTGGGTTGCAGGGGAGTGAGAATAAGAGTAAAAAAACAATATTTCTTAGCAATATATGTTTCTAACTGCCATTCTGAAGATATAGCATGATATATTAAACCGAGGAAATGACAAAAGCATTGACAAAAACTCTTTTTGGGATAATATAATATAATTAAACAATATATACTGACAGGGTAGTGATAAACATTTAATCCTCACCTCCATGTTGAGAAAACGTGAAAAAAAGCACATTTGTGTCAATTATTTTTATTTAATAAATTAACAGAACAAAAGCTAATACTACTAGGCCAAAGGTTTCTGTATAAATTGCCAATTTAAGTCTTGTTTTTGAATATCAATTTCATGTGCCTTAGTGTTGTACTATAATTGACAGGGGAGTGAGAAACAGGGCAGGGATAATTTTGAGGTTTGGATCACCTGTAGCACACCCTGTTTACAATGAAAAGCTTTTAATGACATCTAAATAAAGTGTTTTGTGTGGTACTTATCAAACAATGTTATCAAATCACGAGAATAAAAATCAACTGATTTTTTATGAAGAGCAGGGGAGTGATAAACAATTTTTACAACTCGTCATTTTACTTGAAAAAAACTTTCAAAGCAGATCCTCTCTTTCCAGAAATCAAAATCGAAATGAAATAATTTGTTTTTATGTACAATGAGATTCTAAATTAGCTGACTGAAAAATAAAAAAGCCACGTTTACGCTCCACAAATGTTGTGTTTTCATTGTGACAGGGGAGTGATAAAATGTTGAGTTTTCATTGTGACAGGGGAGTGATAAAATGTTGAGTTTTCATTGTGACGGGGGAGGGATAAAATGTTGAGTTTTCATTGTGACAGGGGAGTGATAAAATGTTGAGTTTTCATTGTGACAGGGGAGGGATAAAATGTTGAGTTTTCATTGTGACGGGGGAGGGATAAAATGTTGAGTTTTCATTGTGACAGGGGAGTGATAAAATGTTGAGTTTTCATTGTGACAGGGGAGGGATAAAATGTTGAGTTTTCATTGTGACGGGGGAGGGATAAAATGTTGAGTTTTCATTGTGACAGGGGAGGGATAAAATGTTGAGTTTTCATTGTGACAGGGGAGGGATAAAATGTTGAGTTTTCATTGTGACAGGGGAGTGATAAAATGTTGTGTTTTCATTGTGACAGGGGAGTGATAAAATGTTGTGTTTTCATTGTGACAGGGGAGTGATACAATGTTGTGTTTTCATTGTGACAGGGGAGTGATAAAATGTTGTGTTTTCATTGTGACAGGGGAGTGATACAATGTTGTGTTTTCATTGTGACAGGGGAGTGATAAAATGTTGTGTTTTCATTGTGACAGGGGAGTGATAAAATGTTGTGTTTTCATTGTGACAGGGGAGTGATAAAATGTTGTGTTTTCATTGTGACAGGGGAGTGATACAATGTTGTGTTTTCATTGTGACAGGGGAGTGATAAAATGTTGTGTTTTCATTGTGACAGGGGAGTGATAAAATGTTGTGTTTTCATTGTGACAGGGGAGTGATACAATGTTGTGTTTTCATTGTGACAGGGGAGTGATAAAATGTTGTGTTTTCATTGTGACAGGGGAGTGATCAAATGTTGTGTTTTCATTGTGACAGGGGAGTGATAAAATGTTGTGTTTTCATTGTGACAGGGGAGTGATAAAATGTTGTGTTTTCATTGTGACAGGGGAGTGATAAAATGTTGTGTTTTCATTGTGACAGGGGAGTGATAAAATGTTGTGTTTTCATTGTGACAGGGGAGTGATAAAATGTTGTGTTTTCATTGTGACAGGGGAGTGATAAAATGTTGTGTTTTCATTGTGACAGGGGAGTGATAAAATGTTGTGTTTTCATTGTGACAGGGGAGTGATAAAATGTTGTGTTTTCATTGTGACAGAGGAGTGACAAAATGTTGTGTTTTCATTGTGACAGGGGAGTGATAAAATGTTGTGTTTTCGTTGTGACAGGGGAGTGATAAAATGTTGTGTTTTCATTGTGACAGAGGAGTGATAAAATGTTGTGTTTTCATTGTGACAGAGGAGTGATAAAATGTTGTGTTTTCATTGTGACAGGGGAGTGATAAAATGTTGTGTTTTCATTGTGTCAGGGGAGTGATAAAATGTTGTGTTTTCATTGTGACAGGGGAGTGATAAAATGTTGTGTTTTCATTGTGACAGAGGAGTGATAAAATGTTGTGTTTTCATTGTGACAGGGGAGTGATAAAATGTTGTGTTTTCATTGTGACAGGGAGTGATAAAATGTTGTGTTTTCATTGTGACAGAGGAGTGACAAAATGTTGTGTTTTCATTGTGTCAGGGGAGTGATAAAATGTTGTGTTTTCATTGTGACAGGGGAGTGATAAAATGTTGTGTTTTCATTGTGACAGGGAGTGTTAAAATGTTGTGTTTTCATTGTGACAGAGGAGTGACAAAATGTTGTGTTTTCATTGTGTCAGGGGAGTGATAAAATGTTGTGTTTTCATTGTGACAGGGGAGTGATAAAATGTTGTGTTTTCATTGTGACAGGGAGTGATAAAATGTTGTGTTTTCATTGTGACAGAGGAGTGATAAAATTTTGAGTGACAGACATTAGTGAAGCTTTTCTCATCCTTTAGGAGAATATTTTTTAGTTTTCTCTCTTCCAGCTACATTCGTGAAGGAATAATGAAAATAAATACTCTAACAAAAACTTGCTGCAAGTTACTGTAGGCCTAATAAAATCAAGGAGAGTAACAAACCTGAGTAGCATGACAGGGAAGGGGAGTGAGAATTAGGGTTTGCATAACCTCCAGCTCCAGATCAAAGGTTGGTACACATTATCCAGTCCTAGGTATGATTTAAAATTGTTTTGTATCATCTTACTAGAAAGGAAAAATATTAATATTTTCAATACGGACTGAATACTTGACAAAAACCAAAAAGTGCTACTTTTCTGTAGAACCGCCTCTATATGTCTGTGCACGCTAATCTCAGAAACGGCTTATCCGATTTAGTTGCGGTTTTCACTAATATATTGTGGTAAGCTTAACTTAACATATAGTTTTTGTTTCTTGTCATTCGGTTTATAAATTTAAAACTTATACGAATCGCGTCGGCGTTTGTATGTTGTAGCCGAGAGCACTCACTTCCCCGATTTAACCTCCACAGATATCTATGATGCTGTCATGACGAATTGTGGAGAAGTCTTCATCGATCCTTCAGCTGGCGTACCTTTAAGTACTTTTCCAAGGAATGTAGCTATATGGTTGCACCCATGAAAGAAATTTTGAAAAAAATCTTGAAATCTTCATAGAATAAGCCCTGTTATAATATATATATATATATCTATATATATATATATATATATATATATATATATATATACATGTTATAAAAATGTAACGGATCGCTGTCTGTACATGGAAGATACATGAGTGAAAATATTATTGGGGGCCTTTATCAACGCTATAGCACCCGAAAAATGATTATTAGAATTTTATCTGTTTCTCTTGTTGTCTGATTGTCAATATATATATATATATATATATATATATATATATAAATCAGTCCCGTAACAGGCCACGAGGGCCCTGAGGGGCAGATACTGTAGGGGTATCTGATGATCATGACCATACGGCACACTAGGGAGATAGTGTGGTCAGTACTATGCTCCGGCCGCCTGATTTTCCCTTGCTGCTTCGACTAGTAGGGTCATTAGCACCAAGGTACCCATTAATAAATTAATTAAAGACTGGGTTGGCCTAGGGACGGCCAGGGAGGCCGAATTCAACCGGTGAACGAAGACACTAGAAGAAAAACATCTTTAGTGCTTGCTCGGGATTTGAACTGAGGTCCTCCAGCATATGAGGCCAGTGCTCTACCACTGAGGTAACCTCGACCCCATATATATATAAATATTGAATAATTCCTGTAAATTAGGTTTTTTTTTTTAAATACCCAAAGGACGGTGTTTATTATCCAAAAGATACATCCATAATATGCTGTCAAAAGTCACTATCCACGCGGACAAAGTCGCGAGCACAGCTAGTCTCCTATATATGACTGGCGGTATTGTCTAAAAATTTGAAAGGTAAGGCAATGTTTTATAAATAAGAGGTTTATAAATAATTTTTCCACATTACATAAATATTTCATTTGGTTTTAAAACATGAGTTTTATTTGTGTGGTATATTTTTGAATGAATGAATGAATGAAAAAAAAAACTTTATTCTGGGACTTCGTCCCATAAGAATAAAAATAAGTACAAAATAAACAATAAATAAATTTAACCTAAAAATATAAATATGAATAAAGAAAAACAAAAGTATAAAAGAACAAAACAAAAAAAGCAACTAATACAAATATTATATGTGAAGCCTTAAATAATAAAATGAAATATAAGTAAATATGTACATTCATTGGAATGGGGCAATGATGATACAATGTTCAGAGGGGGATGGGAATAAAATTAAAGAGTTTAAATAAACAAATAAATATTAAAAAGTTTAATAAATATTAAAGGAATGGGGGCTATAAAAAGATATAAACTAGGAAAATGCATAAAAACGAGAAAAAAAAAAGGCAGGAAATTCTAGACACCAAGTTACTTATATAAATATTAGCAGGAGCCATTTCCAGTATCTAGTAGGTAGGACCGTGGATGATTTGATGTACGTTTTTATTAATTCTTTTATGAGTGGAACATTAATAGCTACAATGAATACTTTTAACTGTGTGCTTAAACTTTAAGTAGGAAATAGCAAGAGGATCGATGAAGTTATGTTTTGCTTTGGTGTAAAGTTTGTAAAGGAGCTTTGAGTAAGTATAGCCCTGCGTAGGTGGCCAAACATGGCAGTCCTGCCTATTTACTCACACTAAGAGAGGGGCCTTTGATACGAAACTTAGCCAAAGCCCAGTTGAAACTCGTTTGCTTAACATTTCAATCCAAATTTGCTTAAGAACTATAGTCTTCCGCTCCCTTACGGCTCCGAGTTCTATCCTAAACAATATATAGAGTACAAGACATGTTTCCTTTAGCCCTTCCTTTGTGATTGAACATGGTATTATAAACCCTGAATTTCAGTAGAATTTCAAAATTTAGATTCTTAGCTCATTAGGAGTTAAGCATCTAATTCCAAGTAATTTTCTTGAAATTATAAATCACAAATAAATCAATATTTTTCAATACTTTATATCAAACGTTTTTTTATGGGATGTTAAAGTATACAAAACAAATACGTTTCAATTCTTCGAAAAAAATAACGGCGGCGCTGAGTCTGACAAACGGAAACCCTCTTTTTTCGTGGGCGATAGTCTGCAGGGAGCAATTTGTAATCTAGAACGAAAAAAATAAAATTATTTCGAAAAAATAAGGTTTTTAAGAAATATTAATTTTGTCGAAAATAGTGAACAATTATTAATTTTCTTAATAATAATAAACTAAAAATATACAACTTTTGGTCCGCTTTACGTTTGTTAACATTTATCTAAAACACATTTTCAACACTTTATTGCTAATTCAGGATAAACTATTTAGTTGTCCACTGCATCCCTTGAAGCCCCTGTGATGACGGATCCCTTGAAGGCCCTGTGATGGCGGATCCCTTGAAGCCCCTGTGATTGCGGATCCCTTGAAGCCCCTGTGATTGCGGATCCCTTGAAGCCCCTGTGTTGGCGGATCCCTTGAAGGCCCTGTGATGGCGGATCCCTTGAAGCCCCTGTGATGGCGGATCCCTTGAAGCCCCTGTGATGGCGGATCCCTTGAAGCCCCTGTGATTGCGGATCCCTTGAAGGCCCTGTGATGGCGGATCCCTTGAAGGCCCTGTGATGGCGGATCCCTTGAAGGCCCTGTGATGGCGGATCCCTTGAAGCCCCTGTGATTGCGGATCCCTTGAAGCCCCTGTGATTGCGGATCCCTTGAAGCCCCTGTGTTGGCGGATCCCTTGAAGGCCCTGTGATGGCGGATCCCTTGAAGCCCCTGTGATGGCGGATCCCTTGAAGCCCCTGTGATGGCGGATCCCTTGAAGGCCCTGTGATGGCGGATCCCTTGAAGCCCCTGTGATTGCGGATCCCTTGAAGCCCCTGTGATTGCGGATCCCTTGAAGCCCCTGTGTTGGCGGATCCCTTGAAGGCCCTGTGATGGCGGATCCCTTGAAGCCCCTGTTATGGCGGATCCCTTGAAGCCCCTGTGATGGCGGATCCCTTGAAGCCCCTGTGATGGCGGATCCCTTGAAGCCCCTGTGATGGCGGATCCCTTGAAGCCCCTGTGATTGCGGATCCCTTGAAGCCCCTGTGTTGGCGGATCCCTTGAAGGCCCTGTGATGGCGGATCCCTTGAAGGCCCTGTGATGGCGGATCCCTTGAAGCCCCTGTGATTGCGGATCCCTTGAAGCCCCTGTGATGGCGGATCCCTTGAAGCCCCTGTGTTGGCGGATCCCTTGAAGGCCCTGTGATGGCGGATGCCTTGAAGCCCCTGTGATGGCGGATCCCTTGAATCCCCTGTGATTGTGGATCCCTTGAAGCCCCTGTGATGGCGGATCCCTTGAAGGCCCTGTGATGGCGGATCCCTTGAAGGCCCTGTGATGGCGGATCCCTTGAAGCCCCTGTGATTGCGGATCCCTTGAAGCCCCTGTGATGGCGGATCCCTTGAAGCCCCTGTGTTGGCGGATCCCTTGAAGGCCCTGTGATGGCGGATCCCTTGAAGCCCCTGTGATGGCGGATCCCTTGAATCCCCTGTGATTGCGGATCCCTTGAAGCCCCTGTGATGGCGGATCCCTTGAAGGCCCTGTGATTGCGGATCCCTTGAAGGCCCTGTGATGGCGGATCCCTTGAAGGGCCTGTGATGGTGGATCCCTTGGAGCCCCTGTGATTGCGGATCCCTTGAAGCCCCTGTGATTGCGGATCCCTTGAAGGCCCTGTGATGGCGGATCCCTTGAAGCCCCTGTGATGGCGGATCCCTTGAAGGCCCTGTGATTGCGGATCCCTTGAAGGCCCTGTGATGGCGGATCCCTTGAAGGCCCTGTGATGGCGGATCCCTTGAAGGGCCTGTGATGGTGGATCCCTTGGAGCCCCTGTGATTGCGGATCCCTTGAAGCCCCTGTGATTGCGGATCCCTTGAAGGCCCTGTGATGGCGGATCCCTTGAAGCCCCTGTGATGGCGGATCCCTTGAATCCCCTGTGATTGCGGATCCCTTGAAGCCCCTGTGATGGCGGATCCCTTGAAGGCCCTGTGATTGCGGATCCCTTGAAGGCCCTGTGATGGCGGATCCCTTGAAGGCCCTGTGATGGCGGATCCCTTCAAGGCCCTGTGATTGCGGATCCCTTGAAGCCCCTGTGATTGCGGATCTCTTGAAGGCCCTGTGATGGCGGATCCCTTCAAGGCCCTGTGATGGCGGATCCCTTCAAGGCCCTGTGATGGCGGATCCCTTGAAGGCCCTGTGATGGCGGATCCCTTGAAGGCCCTGTGATGGCGGATCCCTTGAAGGCCCTGTGATGGCGGATCCCTTGAAGCCCCTGTGATGGCGGATCCCTTGAAGCCCCTGTGATGGCGGATCCCTTGAAGGCCCTGTGATGGCGGATCCCCTCTTTTCTTGGCTTGGAGATATACTGAAGACAGTAGCGTGTTGTCGTTTGTGTGTACCATATTTTCTAGATAGGCTCATCTGAACTGTCTGATACAACGCCAATATCCCCATAAGTATTCTTGTTTCATTTAATTTTTCTCATTTTAATTCTATTTTTTGTGTTTCATTGGAACATTCTGGATATTTTATTGATCTATATTATGACCGTGAAATTTTTGAAAATACGGGTATTAAAAAAAAAAGCTGCTAAAATTTATTATAATACACATAAAATTGGTGTTGATATGGTTGACTAACTGTGTTCTTGGCACGAGGGGTTGGACGATGGACAACGGTAGTATTAGTTTCTAAATTTTACTGGGATAAATTCGCAGATCATTGACGTTGGAAATGGTAATCAAACCAACCGTTAGGATGTCTTTCTTAGCTTGAATGACAAGTCCATCGCGAATGCTTTTTGAGTCAATCTCAAGAAATAACTTTCAAAATAAAACTATTCGCAAATTTTGTATCAGTAAATAGGGAACTAAATAAAAATGTAATGAATAATTATCTAAAATCCATTTGATCGAAAACTAGGCCAGAATAACCCCCCTCAGCAGCTTCTTTTATCGTAATAACTTCCTGCAAGCGCCAAGAGCCGGCTTTATCAAAGGGACGCAGTGTTCTTATCAAAGAAAAACTGCGTGTTTTATCCCCCCCCCCGTTTTTCTAGAAATTACTGATTTTTCTTCCCACTTATGATAGATCAACTGAGAAAAACGGAGCTGAAACATTATCCGCAATATAATTATAATAATTCCTCTTGAATTATGATATTTATGAGGCAGAATTCTCAAATATTTTGGGCAAATTCGAAATACATTTACATAATTGCAGTAAATTTACAAATATCGCCAAATCTCGAAGGCACAGAATCTGATACAAAATTCTGTTGATTTTTATATCTGAAAATATATGTATATCCGACTCTAAGACAACTTGGGCATGTAATAATATTTCCCCAAAATTTGATGATTTTATTTGAAGAATCTTTTAAAAAGTGCAACCTCAATAGATCCATGTTAATGTGTTAGCAAGAGCCCCTAGACACCCGGGCCGAGGATTGTAGTAATAATGAAAACTGTTGAAGTCCTTGAAACAAACAGACATTCAGCCCTCCAATTACCTCGAGAACACTTTACTACAATTCATCTTTACACTTCTCTTCTTTTACTTTTTTCTTCTTTCTTTTACGTTTTTTTTTTTTAACTTTTGTTTTTGTGTTATATAAAAATAACAGAGAAAATTTAAAATGTCCGAGAGAAAAACTAAGGACATTTTCAGGCGTCTTAAAACCGTGTTTACATTTAACAAAGAGCAACACTTACATTAAAAACAAAACAACAACAAAACAAGAAGACAGAATACAACACTTCCCGCTGACCTGGATTTCAAATATTGCTAGGCGGTATAATGTAATTGGTGTGAAAATATACTTGGAAATAATGAAAATAGTCCAGTCGGAGAAGTACACACAGAGAAAGTTACGCTTTCAAAATTACGGATACGACATCCGTGGACCCAAAACTACCTCACGACGAAACATCAAGGCCGACATACATATGTTGCAATAGAGAAGAAAACAATAAAATAAACCAATATATATATATATATATATAAAATAATTTAAGAAAAATAATGAAAAATAAGATGAAAACAATTTGACACACAATAATATCCCAAAAGCATATTTTTCTTATTTATATTAATTTTAATGTCCATTATAATTAAGTCAGGGTTAATTTTACTACGATGTATGTATATGGGTTTGAGTAGGATTAATCAGTAGACCAACTAGAAATAAATAATAACGAATGATAAATAATGAATGACGAATAATTCTGTGAATAAGATAATTCAGTGAATTATTCATCATTCACTAAAAATTTATTTGAATAATCATTCGAATACTACCTTATTCGGATAATGCCCAACACTGATGCATATTAAGCCGCTTATCGAGCGCGGGAAAATATAGAGCTTTTCCCGCCCTTTATAGAGATGATAGGAGCCCTCTTATCAATTCTGTTATCAGATTAAACTCCGTATTCCAGTTAGCACATAGTCTCCACGATGTCAAGTACCTAAGGGGATTTGAACTGTGAACTTCCCAACACTGATGCATATTAAGCCGCTTATCGAGCGCGGGAAAATATAGAGCTTTTCCCGCCCTTTATAGAGATGATAAGAGCCCTCTTATCAATTCTGTTATCAGATTAAACTCCGTATTCCAGTTAGCACATAGTCTCCACGATGTCAAGTACCTAAGGGGATTTGAACTGTGAACTTCCCAACACTGATGCATATTAAGCCGCTTATCGAGCGCGGGAAAATATAGAGCTTTTCCCGCCCTTTATAGAGATGATAGGAGCCCTCTTATCAATTCTGTTATCAGATTAAACTCCGTATTCCAGTTAGCACATAGTCTCCACGATGTCAAGTACCTAAGGGGATTTGAACTGTGAACTTCCCAACACTGATGCATATTAAGCCGCTTATCGAGCGCGGGAAAATATAGAGCTTTTCCCGCCCTTTATAGAGATGATAGGAGCCCTCTTATCAATTCTGTTATCAGATTAAACTCCGTATTCCAGTTAGCACATAGTCTCCACGATGTCAAGTACCTAAGGGGATTTGAACTGTGAACTTCCCAACACTGATGCATATTAAGCCGCTTATCGAGCGCGGGAAAATATAGAGCTTTTCCCGCCCTTTATAGAGATGATAGGAGCCCTCTTATCAATTCTGTTATCAGATTAAACTCCGTATTCCAGTTAGCACATAGTCTCCACGATGTCAAGTACCTAAGGGGATTTGAACTGTGAACTTCCCAACACTGATGCATATTAAGCCGCTTATCGAGCGCGGGAAAATATAGAGCTATTCCCGCCCTTTATAGAGAAGATAGGAGCCCTCTTATCAATTCTGTTATCAGATTAAACTCCGTATTCCAGTTAGCACATAGTCTCCACGAGGTCAAGTACCTAAGGGGATTTGAATTGTGAACTTCCCAACACTGATGCATATTAAGCCGCTTATCGAGCGCGGGAAAATATAGAGCTATTCCCGCCCTTTATAGAGAAGATAGGAGCCCTCTTATCAATTCTGTTATCAGATTAAACTCCGTATTCCAGTTAGCACATAGTCTCCACGAGGTCAAGTACCTAAGGGGATTTGAACTGTGAACTTCCCAACACTGATGCATATTAAGCCGCTTATCGAGCGCGGGAAAATATAGAGCTATTCCCGCCCTTTATAGAGAAGATAGGAGCTCTCTTATCAATTCTGTTATCAGATTAAACTCCGTATTCCAGTTAGCACATAGTCTCCACGATGTCAAGTACCTAAGGGGATTTGAACTCCTTAGGCACTATAATTAAAAATGTTAAGAGTTATTTAATAGGATAGTGTGAATTTCGTTCCGAAAACTCTTGTGTAGATAAATAGAAGAACAATATATGTAAGCGTAGTTTACAACAGAATGTAATAAAAAAAATCCGGCTATCAGGAAGAGCGTCTTTTTGGAGTGTTTTCACTTAGTTCCATTACTTCCAGTGATTTGCAGAACTTAGAACTATTTCACCTCTAAATATTTCAACTAATGGAAGGGTCTTCTCGTCAAGTTGAGGTTGTAAGTTGTTTCATATTTATAACATTTTCCCCTCAGGATCACCAAAAGTATGCCAATCATGTAGAGAAACATAAAATTTGTGATATATTATAGTAAAATGTTTATTTTTTTTTACCTTCCGTCTGTAACAAAAATTAATTTTTTTTTTTATTCTGTTATGGACTGCTGTAAAGTCAAATCATTACATCCTCATATAAAAAAATATTATGAACTTTCATTTACTTTTCCATATGAGTACAACTTCAAATGTTAATTAACAATAATTCTATGATAAAGAATAAATATAATTAAATAATATGATTTAACTATTTCGAATGGAATAAAAATAAAATCAAAGGCTAACCTGTTTAGAATGATGGTATCTATGAGATCTTGGTCCCTCTGACTGGTGACCGAAGCTAGATGCCCACCGTTTGATGCACAGGTAGCCTCCGCTCCAGTCCAGGTCTGTTGGTCCGATGACAGGAACAGACACACTACTTGTGAAGCTACACCAGGCCAGGGACAGGCACCGGCAACCTCGGAGTCTCCCACGGCCTCGTAACTACAAAACAAAAAGATGGGAAACCTATATAAATATATATATATATATATATATATATATATATATATATATATATATATATATATATGGGCGCCTTTAAACGGAAAGGAATCAAGTGCCATCTGTTCATTCTTTAGAGAATTGGGTTAAAAGTTTTTATGGGTCTTAAATTCCTTTATTATCTGAAATGTTTCATTCATATATATATATATATATATATATATATATATATATATATTCATATATATATATATTCATATATATATATATATATATATATATATATATATATATATATATTCATATATGTATTTTTCAGATAGATTGTAGAAAACTAAATAGCTCTTATATAAAAAATTGTTTGATGAAATATAATTTTAGATCTATAATTCATTTTTGAAGATGCACAGATAGCAAGTTTTGAACTGATCTTGTCGAAAATGGTGGAGTCCCTTTGGGAATTCACATGTAATCTTCTGAATTTGCAATAAAGGGAGTTTTTCCTGAAAAAAAAAGGTAATTAAATATTTCTAGGGGTGCTGATTTTAAATCTGCTATTATTTTTGGTGTAAAAAAAAATTATATTGCTAGTTTACTTGAAAACGTGAGCATATTTTTTTATTTATTTGACGAAATATAAATTATTGTTTAATGATTGTATTTTTCCTTTAATCTACCCTTAAAAACAAATAAATTGTTGAAACACTTGTGTCGATATCATTTTCTAAACTCGAGAAATAAAATAAAGCTTTTTAAACCTATTTTATTTTATTTCTCGGCTCCTAATGCGCATTGGACGGAACGCCCGGACACATGTCGACTATTTTTCGACGCAGAATCACCAGAAAAAAATAGGTTAAATTGGTGACCCCACCACCGTATAGTCCCCTTGTTGGAAGAATTAGCTCACTGTGGTTATCGTCCAAGATACGAAGCAGAATATAAATAAATAATACCATAGCGATACCTTAAAATACCTTATGAATTTAATTACCTCTTTTCAGGAAAAACTCACTTTTTTCAAATTTACAAGAAAAAAAGTGAATTCCCAACGTGATTATCGCATGCACCATTTTCGACAGGCTCAATTCAAATAAAACCTTCCTACCTGTGTTCCTATCTTCAAAAATGAATTATAGATCTAAAATTATATTTCCTCAAAAACTTTTTCATATAAGAGCTATGTAGGTTTCTACATTCTATCTGAAAAATACAACTACATTCATACGTTCCTTTTGAAAAAATGAATTCGTGGTGTAAATAGCCCCCTTCCTGTATCAAGCGGAAGTTGATTTTACAGTTTTTTGTATTTATCAAGAGTGATATCAGGATTTGAAAAAAAATGTCAGATATATTAAATAGATGTGATTTTGTTATACATTGATGGTGCTTATAGATCAATTGGAGTCTTGTTTAAATATCTAGTAGTGATTTCACCAAGAGACTTGTAAGTCATGTTTAAATTTGATGTCAAATACTGAGGGCTTACAAACTACGTTCCGCCCTAAATTGGTCAAATCAGATCTGCATGATGTCCATCAAATAACCACACGACACATTCGTTTGACAAATCACAAATACCGATGTATTCTAGTTTATACTCAACCTCATGAAATGCTGCTGACATTTTGGGTCTCGATGGATGCGAGATTAACCGAGAATATTAGCTCGTCATGCATGGAATTGAGTCCCGATCCATCGGGTTTACATTATGGTAGTATGCTTCAAAGCACAGCATGACAAGTTAATTCCTCAATAGTTAAGGCAGTATAATATAGTTCTATAAAATGTTTTTTTGGTGGTCCATAAATAGATTTGATTAAAATTCCGCATTGTGGCCCAAAAGTGTCGAAACAAGAATCATACTGACTGTTGCCCAAAACTCTCCTTATACACGAATCCCTCCACATCTTTCTGCACAACAGATAACAGGACACAGCTTATTCTGTCAACAATAGTTGTTCCAAACATTCAAAGATGCCTAAACGAATGTTTTCTTAATTTCTTTAAAATACAGATGTATTTACTATCAAAGCCTTGTTGATCGTCTCGACAAATTAATTCTTTACATTTAGTCCGAGAGCCAGTAACCGCACGGTTCATCAAGCGTTTTATGCACCTTGAAATAATATATGTCTTGGGTAGATAAGAAGGTAAGTATGTGTTTCCTGGACATACCTTGGAACACCAGGTACTGCGCATAGGGGAAAGGAGCAAAAAAAATATTTCCCAAAAATAGTTTTAATTAGAAGCCAACTATCTTTAATGTAAAATTAAGACAATTTTACAATGAATAATAAATATGACAGACACTTTTAAGGGGTATAACACGTAAAAAAAAAAAAAAAACTTAATTGTTTTTATTCCCATATTTAATGAGAGTTTTAGTCGAGCTGCCATTTAAACCAGAACAGCTGTGCAAGATCATATGAGCAAGAACCAATGAGAGCACAGAGAATAACCAAAACTGCGCGGTGCTGTCATTCACTCTTACGGTTACGCGCAGTGTATTGCAGTCTATCATATTTAACATTTATTTTTATGATTCCTGATAATGAAACCCCACAAAACTGTCTGCACTTTTGTAATTATTTTCAAATATGTTTATTAAAGACACTGTTTAAATCGCAGCGTGAATAAAGAACCTCCTTTAATATTAAAAATAAAAACTAGGTACTTTTTTTTTTTTTTTTTTTTTTTTTTTTTTTAAATTTTAACCCCCTTAAAAGTGCCTGCCTTATTTATTATTAATTTTAAAATTGCCTTAATTTCCAATTTTTTTTTCATTAATAATAGTTGGCTTCTGAATAAAACTCTACTTTTGGGCAATATTGTTTTGCTCCTTTCCCCAGTGTGCAGTAGCTGGTGTTCCAAGGTATGTCCAGGAAACACATATTTACCTTCTCATCTACCTAAGAGGTACATTATAGCAAAATTTCAGGGTGCATAAAACACTTCATGAAAAGTGCGTTACCGGCTCTCCGACTAATTTGGATTTCATTAATATTGTACAAATTTCTGAATATTTCATCATTCTCTCAGGATTTCTAGGAAGAAGGATATCTTGGTTTCAACATTATCCCGATTTATTAGCAATATTTCAGAGGGGATGAGGTCAGGGCAAATTAGCTAATCTGATTGCCCCCAATTTACTAGGGCGTTGGTCGATTTAAAGACAAACAATAAATAAAGAGTTTAGTAATTAATATTGGTATTGATGGGATTGCTGAAAAAACCGTAATGAGGGAATGAGATCAAACAGGTGGCAGCATCAAAGGATCATATTTACACTCAGCCATTTACCGTTCTCTCTCGTTCAATCATTTACTTCTCTCCCAACATTTCATATTTCACCTCTCAATCTCTCTCTCTCTCTCTCTCTCTCTCTCTCTCTCTCTCTCCTCTCTCTCTCTCTCTCTCTCTCTCTCTCTCTCTCTCTCTCTCTCTCTCTCTCTCTCTCTCTCTCTCTCTCTCTCTCTCTCTCTCTTTCTCTCTCTCTCTCTCTCCTCTTTTACCCCAACCGGCAATCACTATCTCTCTCACTATCTCTCTCACTCTCTCTCTCTCTCTCTCTCTCTCTCTCTCCTCTATTACCCCCCTTCGGCAATCACTCTCTCTCACCTCTATTACCCCTCCTTGTAATCACTGACTCTCTCTAGGACATTTCTCATCAGCAATTCTGAATTACGACTTGGCTTGGAGGTCGTAAGCGACTTTCTAACGGGAAAGAGGAAACACGCTAAATGTAAATATTAGTGGTTCGAATGCATGAAGGCCCATGAAATCGTTAGGGTAATTGTAGTCCTGAACTGAGTTGATTATATAAATCATTCGTTAATAATAACAGTGTGATTACTCGTGAATCAGCTGTTCGTGCTTCGTGGGTATAAGCGCGCCAAAACTCATGATCGTGTCGCCCGAACTTCCTGTTCCCTCCATTAATCGGCCCTTGGACCGCGACAAAAAAAAACTTGCATCTATCGGGTTAATAATTTCCAATGTCCTTTTTCCAAATAAATAAGTATTTATCTACTCCATGTTTATTCTTCATTATATGTTTATTATTATTATGTTTTAAACTGTCGTCATATCGTGACCTGGAAATTCTCACGAGAAATTTCGACACCTCACTGGTTTGTATATATATGCTGTCCCGTATATGGGGGCCACAAAGCACATATCTTTTAAATCGTTGGAGAATATAGGGGTTTTTCAATGTGCTAAAAACGAATCTGACATCCGTTTTTAAATAAAAAATTGTTTTACATACTCGATTCTATAGAATTTTTTGGAGAATGACTGTAGAAGTCATTCTCCCAAAATATTCCATATACCTACATTTAAAAAGGTATTGATTTAAAAAAAAAATTTTGATTTGAAAACTGATGTCAGATTCGTTTTTAGCACATTGAAACCCCCCTAAATTTAAATTTTGGGAATATTACAAAAATAAAAAAAGAATGTATTTAAGGGCACACCCTTAAAATTTTGTTAAAGATTCACCAATCCGGCCATATTTCAAAGAATATTTACACGATTCAAACCAAACTTGGAGGGTCGATAAAGGCCTTAATGTGCAACATGTTCTTTCAATCGGGGTGTTTCTACGAGTTCTGGGATTGAGGTTATGTGCAAAAACGTTTGCATTTTATTTTTATTTTGAGAACCATTTTTTGCAAGTATCTTTTCAGATAATACAATAGTCATTTATATGGTTAGAAAAATGAGTGTATTTTCTTTTAAACGATTTCAATGAGGTAAAAATCGGATTATCTCAGAGGGAGATATTGAATTTCAAAACGACACGTTACTTTTTCGCTTACAAATATTTAGCCTCTTCCAGACTGGGAAAAATCATTAGTTTTTGTTTTCGTGGTAGGCGGAAGATCAATTAATAAAAACTTCACCATACAGTATCACCAACTTTATTCCGTCCCTACATGTTTCACACCTTTATTGGTGCCTCTTCAGGGGAAAAATTACATATATAAAACTTACAGCCTCAATCTGAGGAGGATAACCTTCCACCAGTACGGCCACGTCTAGAATGATCATGGTCTGAAAGAATCCAAAATGGCGAAATATAATCAGCTGATCCATAATCGATTTGTCAAACATTTAAAATTTAAAATTAATTTCCAGAAGAAATATAGTCTTAAAAATTAAAACCATCTTCCCACCTTCATCGTTATTTTTTGTTTTCAATGATATTCACTATATTAGGGTTCCTTGGGGTGCTGATTTTAAATCTGCTAATAGTTTTGGTGTAAAAAAATGTATAATACTAGTTTACTTGAAAACGTTAGCATATTTTTGAATTTATTTGCCGATGTATAAATTATTGTTTAACAATTATATTTTTCTTTTAATCTACTCTATAAAACGAATGAATTGGTGAAAGAATCATGTCGATATTTTCTAAACTCGATATATAAAATAAAGCACTTCCAACCTATTTTATTTTATTCCCCTGCTCCTAAGGCGCATTGGACGGAACGCTCGGACAACAAGTGTCGACTATTTTTCGATGTAGAATCACCAGAAAAAATTTGGTCCAGATCGGTGACCCCATCCCTGTATACTCCCCTTGTAAGTAAACGCCTAAATTGGTGTGAATAAGCGAAAGTAAATACTTCCGCGGCGAGTAAATACTTGTAGATTTGCAAGTTCACCTGACCCCAGACTTGCCAGTCCATACTTGCGTTTCGAGATGGCTGCATAGTTAAGGAAACGATGTACAATTACGTATTCAGGGGTTTTTGGGGTCGCTGATTACGAATTCGTTATCAGAATTTAAAAACATCAAAATATGGCGTCTTTTTATACGAAAAAACGTGAAGAAAATTAAAAAAGTTGCCAATTGGTCTAACTTATTGTTTTGTGATTATTAGGGTCTGTGAAATTTATCGAAAATGAAAAAAAAAATTGCGGAATGCAATATGGCGTCGTTTTATACGAAAACACTTGGTAAAAATGAAATAAAAATTTAACCATTGATCTTAAACTTACCGTTTTGTGATTATTAGAGTCTGTGATTACGTATTGATCAAAAATGCCAACTCAATGATGAAAAAACCCTAACTAAAAAACCCTCCCTTTTTTTATAGAAACTTTTTTATTCGACTTTTGGCCGCATTTTAGGCATTCCGTCCCACTCTGCTGCGTGGTGCCAAACATTACAGAAACCGGCGAGATATAAGTCCCGATCTATCTAACAAGAGACTAGTACGGTTCGAGAGTGAGAGGGTCTATTTTATTAGGAGCTACTTTCTCGATGACAACACCTAAGCTCGAGGTGGTTGTTAGTGGCAAGAACAAAATGGAACTTTTTTTTTAGCTTGTCATCACTTGAGTTTTGTTAATTTTGTATTAAGTCCAGAAGGAAATTATGGGGTCTATGTGCGGATTCTCCTTTTCTTTTGCATATTAATCATAAACCAGATAATGTACCTATTATGTATCATCGATAACAAACAGCTAATTACCTGAAGATTTGTCTAGTGTGATCAAAACTGTAAAATCTAGTTTTTGCTATAACCACTTTTATTCAACTTTGACTCCATTTTTTGAGTTTGTTGCATAGTTCCCTTGACCTCTGTGTTCCTCAAATGAGGAGCTTAGTATCAAAGTTGGACAACTCCATTTTTTTCAGTTTTGAGATTTTTGTCGATTCTTAAGTGGATTTTTATGCTGCATTCGATTTTACAACTGTTTTTCATTAAAAATGGACAGAAAATAGGTGAAATAGCGTTTATTTCAACCGTTCAGAATCAAAATATGGACAATTCCAACATAGTTTGGTTTCAAAAAATGACAACTCCAGCCAATGAAAAGCTTGCATTCATGCAATCTGCTCCCAACATGCACTGCAAATCCATCATGGCTGAATGTTTATAGTTACTTGTAATAAGTGCATTTGGCGATAATTCTTATTAATAACTAGCTGTTATCCGGCACACTGTGGTTCCGAATGCCGGATTTTGGGACAAAACTTCTAGGTACTTGAATCTTTCTGATTTAGGTATGATTTTTGAAGAATTTATTTTGTGCCGAGTCGAATGAGACCACTACCAATTCTATAGAATAATTATTTTATTAATAAACGGGCTTTATATAACAACAACCGTGAAAAACAGCCGGTATTTAATTTAAAATATTCATACTTTACTCAAGTGGTAGAGCTATGTATCCTTCCAAATATATTTTCAAGACCTCAGGTGAATTAATTAACAGCTAATGTGGTACTGGTAACTGTTCTCGACATATTCCTCTTTATTTAAATTTTCGTGTATAACAAATAAATATTGACAGTTTCACACTGGATATTAAATAGATCTCATCGTTAATGTTCAGTTATTTGCTATTAAAAACTTTTCAACAACTCTCTCCAGAAAATAATAATGGTTAACTCGTTTTTAATAAAATAATCGCATCGCTAATTGATAACTTTATTTTATTAGCTGTGCACAGGTATGGCTGAGTACGGCGATGAAAATTATAGCACAGCCACTTCAATACATGTAGTTATAGGTAAAACTGTGCGAAGAGGATAGCTAAGTACCACTTTTTCTAAACTTAATAAAATAAGGATAATTTAGTTTCATTTCAGTTTTGTCAAACTGTATTTAAATAACATTTTTCATGTAATTTTTAACTATATAATATTGATTTAATACATTAGACATAATTACATTATATTAAAACACCCTCGCGCATACCAAATTCATATTTGTTTGGTTTCAAAAAAGGATATGTTCAATTTTCAAATGGCTCCCTTTGGTTTCAAAAACAGACAACTCCATGACTTGGTTTCAAACATGGACAACTCCACTATTTAAAGTGTAATTACGGCCTTAATACTTATATAATTTTGTAGTGCCTTTGAAATAATGTTTCTAAGGCCTATAAGAATAACATATAAAAAAGTCACCATGATACTGACATCAATATAGTAGATATGGTTTTTTCCCTCTCCTGTAAAAAAATCAAAAGTGTAGTTGTCCAACTTTGATACTAAGCTCCTCAAATAGTTTTACTAAAAGCTCGGTAACTGTTACATTTAATTTCTTACCAATACGTTCGTTTTAGCGTCGGCCTGGCAATCAGATATCTATTTCGGAAGACTGAAAGAGTTCTTGTAATGTCTGAAACCTTGTGCTTAATGTCAACCGAGAGAACTCCTTGTAGAAATCGAAAGGTTTAATCTTGACAGAAGGACGGTAATCCTTACCAAGTTCCTTGCTTCTGCAATTCCAGAGCTTTATTTTACTGACAGGCTAACCAAAGCCTATCTTAATGTTTCAAATTGTTCTGATTCTTGATTCTGTTGGAAAAATTCTGTTATTTATTCATTTTTTCTCGGAGCTCATTTCTTATCTTGTATTTTTTCCTTATCTTGCAAATGGGTTTCTTTGTAATACCAATCTTATTACCAAAGTTTACGGATCTTTTGTTTTTCCGGGGCGGTTCTTTTTTCAACAAGCCTTCGCCAGAAAATGTTGCATATAGCATTCTATGAACCAGGAAAATCGGCACATCTTGAAGGGTGGTTTATTCCCGACACAAGTAATTAAAGCCTTCTACGGACAGAATTGTTGCTATATTGCATTTAAACTCGTCATCCATCTTGCTCATCTCAAGAGAAAGACATGTTGTAAACCAAATCAGTCCATGTAGGCTTATACCGGAATCAAATTATTAATTTTTCCGGAAGGGCTCTTCTTTTTTTACTATTTTGCAACGAAACTTGGTATATATCATACCCAACGAATGAGGAACATGTGACTTCAAAAAAAAAAAAAATCAAAATCAAAATTAGTTTCACCAAAACAGGAAACAACCAAAAATTGTTTCTCATTTCTCGTTTTATGTTCTACCGGTAAATTGTTATTACTGCTAAAATCAATTTAAAAACGCCCCAATCGCAGAAACTGTTACAGATATCGCCTTAACAATGGTTTCATTCATTTTCCTAAGTTAGAAAATTGATAAAGGCAAATCCCTCCTCTTAAACCAAACGGGAAGTACCGATTAGAAAATTTCATGTTTCAAAACCTATAGATCAAACAAAAAAAGATAGTTGATTTTTTTTTCTGTTTAATGTGTTGTCAACCACTATGAGGTCATGAAACACAGGATTATAGGTGGATATTTATATAAAATAATTTTATCGGTGTCACGCGAAGTTAACAAGAAGATGTGAGGGGATAGGAGTTAATAATTTTATTTTAAAAGTTTTTATTTATTTTATTTAATTATTTTTTGTTATTATTATTTTTTTTAATGATATTTGGTGATTTGATTTAAATATTTTTATTTATTTTTTATGATATTTACTAAGGCTTTCATTACTTAGAGTTTAATATATTTATACACACATACACACTCACACACACACTCACACACACACACACACACACACACACACACACACACACACACACACACACACACACACATCTTATTTATTTATATATTTTTAGATATTATTTATAAATTCAGTTGACGTTAAGAATTGGAACAGCTTATCAATCTGGTTGGGACGATCCGCTAAAATTTCGTCAATTCTAGTTGAAATTTGTGTATATGTAAATGGGTTCTAACTAGTGTTGTAAAAGAGCGCGCCTTTAAGGCTAGAAGGCGCGGCTCCAAAAAGCTCGAGCTCTCAGAGCTTGGACAGGGCTCGATAGAAGGCGCGAGCCTTGAAGGCTCGGCTTGATAGAAGGCGCAAGCCTTGAAGGCTCGCCTCGGGAGAAGGCGCATGCTTTGAGGCCTTTTACTTTTCATTTCCAAAATGGCGGACGGCGGGCAAACAGCTGTTTCATGAAATATACTTTGGTAGATTCGTCCAAAATTGTTTCCGCCACACTGAAATAACTCGCTAGCAATTATCATGACATCGATAAACTACATTATATGGATCACTAATCGGTTAAAAATAGTAACTTTTTCTTAAAAATAAATTCGATTAGACGGTGATGGCAGCACAGTCATACTTCTTAACTGTATGACACTGTCATACTTTTATCTCCCTTAAATAATAAAAGTCCATACAATTTTTCATTCAGATTTTAATCCATAAGAATACAGAATTTAAAAAATCAGCTAATTAAAGCACTTTATTTAGCGTAATCATTAACGTTATAAACTGAACTCTGTTGAATTCTAATAAATTACAAATGAAGCAAAATAAGAATTATCAGAGATAACAGCTAAATTACCTCCCTTTGTAAATAAAGATGCCGTAAAAAATTTAAATTTATTATTGTTAAATAAATGGTGAGAAATGTCACAAAAAAATCGAAATGAATAAAATGTAATGATTATAGAGTAAGTAATTATTGTATATAGATAATCTAGTAAAGCACTAGAAAGGGTTTACTATAACCGTGCTTGTCGAAGCTCTACCTTCCCAGGGCTCCAAGGCCAGCCTTCAAGGCTCCAGGGAGAACCTTGCCGAACCTTCAGGGCTTGATAAGGTTAGGATGGAGTCTCACTCCGGAGCCTTCATCGAGCCCTCATAGCTCGGGCTGTGGAGGTTAGGTTCAAGGTTCAGGCCTGAATCCTCTAGTCAGGGCTCGCTTTTAACAACACTAGTTCTGACACGTGAAAGTTTCTAGTCGGCACTTCCGGTTGACGTCATAAGTGGGTTTACTCCCTCTGAACTTGTTTCTTCTTTCAGTTATTATCGGTATTCAGGTAGGAATTTAGATATTTAGTATTTAGATAATGCCTTCAAGGAAACAGGACACTATATAGGGCACAGACGGTTAATCGAATCAAAACATATCTAACTCTCTATGGAACAAAATATCCATCCGATGGGTTATTCAATCACGATTGTCTCGTAAAATATTCAAGCTGAGACGCTGAACTTGGTCTCATCGTAAAGATGATTTAATAAGACATAACGTTTATATTCAGGTGTGTTTTCGCAAAACGCTTCGTTTAAGCGATAAATCAGGATTAGACCAAAAAAAGTCCGTCACGCAGGAGCTGCATAACTAAGCACTTTCCTCAGAATTTTTTTAGTGTAGACTAGATTACTGAATAATTTGCTGTAAATAACCTACTTAAATAAAATAAAAACGTGAATAGTTCTGCTCATTTACATTTCTTATGAGAACTGTTCAATTATTAATTTTGTAAATAATTTCCTTCCAGAGTTAATACATGATACTGTACTGCTTAATAAATACACAAAAACTCCACATTCCGTCTTTTGGTCTGACGCAGGTACAGTCCCATTGGCGGGAGATAGCGCTCCTTGTAGCGCCTTTGGGAACCTACGTCTGGCTGGCTAATTGTAATGAAACAGACTTTAAAGTAAACCCTCCTTTCCAATAGACCGATTTACTTCATTTTTACAACACTTCTTTCTCATGAGATACCCACGACGCATACCGCGTTTCGTTACAATACAGCAGAAATTACGACCGTTATGAGTATATTAGTACTTTAGGTCCTGAGTAAACCCCCCCCCCCCCTCCAAATAACCCGGTTTAGTTTATTTTTACAACCCATTTTTCTCTGTTGATTACCACCACGAAGACCAAGTTTCGTTGAAATGTAACAAAAATTACGGCTGGCAGTGGCAAATTGGTATTGTGGGTCCGGAGTAAACCCCCCCTTCTAATGAACCGATTTAGTTTATTTTTACAACGGATTTCTCTCTTTAGATCAAAATAACGAATACCGAGTTTCGTTGAAATATAACAAAAACTACGGCTGGTATGGTCAAATTAGTGTTTTGGGTCCGGGGTAACCCCCCCCCCCCCCCCTGTGGACCGATTTTGGTGGTTAACGAACTCGTTCAATCGTTAGCTATTTGAACGCTGTATACCACGTTTCATGAAGAAAAAAACAAAAACTCTGGCCACTATCGTGTTAACAGACACATATATACATATATATATAGATATAGATATATATAAATTTTAACGGGGGTCATTTTCGGTGTCTACTAGGTAGGATCGATAATGATTCGAAGAAATGTTTCAAAAATTCCGTCATGAGTCCAACCTCAATAGCTACTTTCCTTCGGAGGAAAGTGCTAAAAACACAAACGATAAAATCGCAAAAGGATTTTTTGTATTAGTTTTTCTATTCCCCATCGACATACGAAGTCTGTCGGTTTATGACTGTGACACCTTGTATATAAACAGCCACGGAGCTTCGAGAAGAGAGCACTGAAGTTGACACTTTTGCAAAGACAGCTGGAACTAGACGAAACATCGGCAAACATAACGTTGTATATTTAAGATATGATAAATGATTTACCTGATAATGAGCGTAGGATAGGAAGAAAGCCCTTCAGGAGCCTGTACCCTGAGCTTGAGGATGTTCGCCGTTGATAGAGCCTGTAGCTGCCTGAGCCCTCCAGACACAGCACAGTGCTTCCAGGCCCTGCCTTGTTCCCACACTTCAACAACCAGACCAGGGCAGTCCTCGTCCAGGCCGGAAGTCTGGGCGTCGAGGGGCTCCCAGAAGTCGCGGTAGTACTCCTTGCCTAAAAACAGAGAAAAAAAAAATACCGAACGTTTTATTGGCACAGTATTTTTAGGAAACTTAGATTCATTTTAAAATGGATACCTTCCAAGAGATATTTTTTTTTTAAATTTATATATTTATTTTTAATTTCCAACAATGCATAAAATACATTTTGCATGAATGTAGATTAGCTGGGATGCTGCATAGATTAGCTGGGATGCTGCATAGATTAGCTGGGATGCTGCATAGATTAGCTGGGATGCTGCATAGATTAGCTGGGATGCTGCAAAGATTAGCTGGGATGCTGCATAGATTAGCTGGGATGCTGCATAGTTTCAGTAATCACTAGACAGACATGGTTCTTTATTTCACAGTAGATCTTCCAGAGTACCTCACTAGGCCACTAGGCAATTTGATTTTCTAATAAACTAACAAGTACATGTACCCAAACTTATTTTTTCCCTTAAATTAAAACTAACAATAGATGGTGTATTCCTCTATTTTTTTCCACTCATACGTACTTCCACATATATAAACTTACACCTAAATATATTTATTTACAAGTATTCCATACATTAAATCTAACCGTACAAATTATATCTAATGTTTTTTGTTATTCTTGTTTATTATTATTGTTCTAACTTTTATTGTTATTTTTTTTTTTGTATTTATTTTTTATATTTTCTTTTTTTTTATTATTATTTTATTTTTCGATTTTTTTTATTATTATTATTATCATTTTTTATATATGACATTATTTATCATTACATAGTAGGGACGATATGTAAGCATGCTAAGAATTGTTACATAGTAGGGACGATATGTAAGCATGCTAAGAATTGTTACATAGTAGGGACGATATGTAAGCATGCTAAGAATTGTTACATAGTAGGGACGATATGTAAGCATGCTAAGAATTGTTACATAGTAGGGACGATATGTAAGCATGCTAAGAATTGTTACATAGTAGGGACGATATGTAAGCATGCTAAGAATTGTTACATAGTAGGGACGATATGTAAGCATGCTAAGAATTGTTACATAGTAGGGACGATATGTAAGCATGCTAAGAATTGTTACATAGTAGGGACGATATGTAAGCATGCTAAGAATTGTTACATAGTAGGGACGATATGTAAGCATGCTAAGAATTGTTACATAGTAGGGACGATGTGTAAGCATGCTAAGAATTGTTCCTGCGAGTTGGACTATTTTATTATTATTTAGAACAACTTTTTTATTATTATGAATTTTTCCTATCGTTACTAAAAGCTGAATAAGAAAATTGCCAGTTTTTATCTTTGGCTATCTTTCTAAGGCTAAAAATAGTTTTGTCTATTATATGGAAATTTAGCAAAACGTCTCTGATATGCAATAAAAAAGAAAAGAGAAACAATTCCTTCCGAGGCTCAGAATAGGACACAGATAGTCCTGAGAAAGAAAAATAATGGGGAAACTCTAGGAAATGGGATGGAAAGCCCCCGTTAGGGATAGCCCATCCCTGAATCCCTCTCCATCCCTGAATCCCTCTTCAGATATGTCATATTTATTTATGGAATGGAGTTCCGATTGAGGAAAAGGTAGAGGATCCAAGCAGAGGGGGCCTACATATATCCAGCTCATGGAGGCATTTATTTTCTGCAGGAATTCTTCCATAAGAACGGAAAAAACACACTTTCGTAAGTGGATATCCAAATAAGAGAAAGAGAGTTGTTTAAGGTTTATTTTTAGATGGGGAAAACTGGTTTAGGCTTACGTTTTGCCTGTTTTTCGGGGAAAGGAAATAAGTTCAAAAACCTTCAGATCCCAACAAGATCCATTCTTCGAAGACAATATTCTAAGGAAATATTTTACAAAAAGGATTATGTTTTAGAGAATAAATAAATAAATAAATAAATTTTTCATTTCCTAACAAATGTTACCATTATAGTGAGGTTAATGTCCACTTGATCCAAGGTTTATATGTTTATAATTATGTCACATTTGCATAATTTCATAAATTAATTGGAGGTTTTTAGATTTGAATTGAAGGTTTTCATAACTTAATTGAATATTTCCATAAGTTAATTGAAGGTTTTAATAAAAGGTTTTCAAAATTTAATTGAACGTTTCCATTATTGAATAAAAGATTTTCATCATTGAATTGAAGGTTTTAATAATTTAATGGAAGGTTTATCGTATACACTCAAAAATCCCCGACAAACTAAGAAGCTTCATATCCTCGGGTCATCCACCTCAAACCAAACGTTGAAGGCGCCAACTCAAAATCCTCTTACAAAAACTATCAATATCCCCCCAAAAAACTAACGTTGAAAAAAATACTCCAGGCCCCTCACAAAAACAGTTTCCTATGAAAGTTATGATATCATAGCATTGGGCCTAGTTTTAGGACCTTAATACCTTCTCAAGAACCCTTGATAAGTTTTCGTAAAATTATGGCCACTATAACGATCGAATTTATTATAAAATTATTTATATTATATGGTTATTATAAACGATCGGGTTTGTATGAAGTCTACTGTAAGTTAAAACGGCCATCATTTAACGAAAACTGGCCAAGTTGGAAATTTACAAATAACCGAGAGGGTATTATTAGGTTCTTGAGAAGGTATTAAGTGCCTAAATAAACTTGGCCCAATAATATGATATCATAACTTTCAAAGGCAAACCGTTTTTAGGAGGGGCATAAAACTTGAACTCTATTTTTTCAACATTAGTTTCTTTGGTAAGATCCTTTAATCAGAAGTGCCTCTATTCCTTTTAAATTGTGAATAATATATAACAAGGATTTGGTTTTTTCTTTTATGAAAAAATCATATTTTGCGGCTAAAAGAACATTAATACTATTTATAAGCTAATGATGTGGCCTTTATTATCTATTTTCTTGCTCTTCTTTTTTCAATTGGGTTATATATTTTGTTTAATGTTAAAAAAATATCTTTAAGATAAAAATACTTTTATATATCATTATTTATGCACCTGAATTAGATAATATATATATATATATATATATATATATATATATATATATATATATATATATATATATATATATATTTAAGTGTGGTCAAGTACAATTCGTCGTAAGCCCTCCGTAAGTACTTGGCAGCGTCATGGTCGTCGTAGTGGGGTGACATCGTTAGAAGAGTGGATTTTCATGGCACTTTAGTTCGCGAAGAATTAATTTGGCGCTGCTTTCTAAGATGTAATAGATGTTATGTATGTGGACCTTGAGTTTTCTGTGGGACGTAATGCACATATTTTTTTTGTTTTGTTTTTATTGAATATTTACAATCTGTATACATATGTTTACATATCATACAATAAGTAAATATATATCTCCTAAGCTATTGCACATGGAAGAAGAGAGGGGAGAAGGCAGCCATTGCTTAAACTCCCTGTGGAATTAATAATGCTTTATTTAAGTATTAAAGTTGATCTCTAGGCCACTTTCTTTTCAGGCGTCTCGGGGGATTGGAAGGGATCGCATCTGTGGAAAGGGATTGGGCAAGGGGATTGGGATGAAAGGATAGCTTGGAATGAAATGTGGAGAATCGGGTTTTAGCTAATTCAGCGACAAAGGGAATTTCCAGATCTCGGAGGATTGGAAGGGATCGCATCTGTGGAAAGGGACTGGGCAAGGGGATTAGGATGAAAGGATAGCTTGGAATGAAAAGTGGAGAAGCGGGTTTTAGCTAATTCAGCGACAAAGGGAATTTCCAGGTCTCGGGGGATTGGAAGGGATCGCATCTGTGGAAAGGGATTGGGGAAGGGGATTAGGATGAAAGGATAGCTTGGAATGAAAAGTGGAGAAGCGGGTTTTAGCTAATTCAGCGACAAAGGGAATTTCCAGGTCTCGGGGGAGTGGAAGGGATCGCATCTGTGGAAAGGGATTGGGGAAGAGGATTAGGATGAAAGGATAGCTTGGAATGAAAAGTGGAGAAGCGGGTTTTAGCTAATTCAGGGACAAAGGGAATTTCCAGGTCTCGGAGGATTGGAAGGGATCGGATCTGTGGAAAGAGATTGGGCAAGGGGATTGGGATGAAAGGATAGCTTGGAATGCAAAGTGGAGAAGCGGGTTTTAGCTAATTCAGGGACAAAGGGAATTTCCAGGTCTCGGAGGATTGGAAGGGATCGCATCTGTGAAAAGGGATTGGGCAAGGGGATTGGGGTGAAAGGATAGCTTGGAATGAAAAGTGGAGAAGCGGGTTTTAGCTAATTCAGCAACAAAGGGAATTTCCAGGTCTCGGGGGATTGGAAGGGATCGCATCTGTGAAAAGGGATTGGGCAAGGGGATTGGGGTGAAAGGATAGCTTGGAATGAAAAGTGGAGAAGCGGGTTTTAGCTAATTCAGCAACAAAGGGAATTTCCAGGTCTCGGAGGATTGGAAGGGATCGCATCTGTGAAAAGGGATTGGGCAAGGGGATTGGGGTGAAAGGATAGCTTGGAATGAAAAGTGGAGAAGCGGGTTTTAGCTAATTCAGCAACAAAGGGAATTTCCAGGTCTCGGAGGATTGGAAGGGATCGCATCTGTGAAAAGGGATTGGGCAAGGGGATTGGGGTGAAAGGATAGCTTGGAATGAAAAGTGGAGAAGCGGGTTTTAGCTAATTCAGCAACAAAGGGAATTTCCAGGTGTCGGTGGATGATATTACTGCACATTGATACAGATTGAGTATTCGATTCTGAAAGGACCGTAGAGTTTGGTGCGTGGAAGGAGTAAGAAATTTGCATTTTGATTATCCATTGACCTGAATGGTACAGCACTCCGCATACAGTGCAATTATACGGCAAATACACAAGAGTGTGTTAATATTTGTACTCACCTATCTGTATGGTGTATGAGACCCTGTATCCGTAAGGCAGGAGTATGTTGTAGGTGCAGTCTATCTGTGTGGATGGAGAGAGTTCCACGGTAGCGTTCCTCCCCTTGAGCGACAGGTTGTAGCAAGGGTCTACATGTCTGTAGGACAGGGCGAATACCGGCGAACCGAGGAGCCGGATCTCAGGAGGACCGGAAGGGAAGTAGATCTCCCGCTCTTCCGGGGGAAGTTCTTCCAGCTTACCGCAGAGTTTCCTGTGCGGAAGGAGTCGGAGGCTGCCCTGAAACATAACAACTAAATTAAGCCTCCATCGTTGAAATACCATCTCTGTACGTTAACATTAAGTCCTGGTTTCGGAAGATAGTCGAGGCTCGGTCGCCAAATATAACCTTATTCCTTCACCCCCATAGATGGCGGAAAAGCTTGTGCATGCACCTTATTCCTGCATATATATATCCTTGAGGAGTAAAATCTTTCAACATTAAGGACTCCCACAGATGCCGTGGCCATGCTAGTGCTTGGTTCTGTTTCACAAATTGGGACTGTAGGTTTTCCTGATAGGAACATAAGCCCCTGAAAATGTAGCAATAATATATTTATTTATTTATGAGCGACCGTAACTAAGGCGACTCGCTCAGAACAAAAATTACATATATAATATACATACAAAAATTACAGATATAATATACCTACAAAAATTACATATATAATATACATACAAAAATTACATATATAATATACCTACAAAAATTACATATATAATATACATACAAAAATTACATATATACATCTAATCTCATTTTACACATTTTTGTCCAAATATACAAATGGAAATTTATATATTCACATTGGTTAGCAATTCATTATACATCTATTTATAAGAGACTACAATATTACAATATACCTGAATATATGAAAAATCAATATTAAAATAATGCATAAAATTTATACAAATAATCAATTATGACGTAGCAATAAGGTAAAAACATAGGTAAAAAATGTAAGGAAAAAAAGCTAACAAGACTTTTTAATCCTCAGTTGTGGTAATCATTGCTTTTAGGATGAGCCTGTTGGTCGAAATAATAGGAGATTGTTGGGGATATAAATTGTACGTTTGTGGGTCAGAAGGTCCCAACAATAAAATAAAATAAAAAAGTATTCGCTGAATAATATAAATAAAATAATTTCTTTTTCTTTGATAAATAAAATCATAAAGCTTACGTAAAAATAAAAAGCTGTTAATAAGGTAGGGCGTGACGTCACTCAGACTGATACTGGATCTCTATGTGGAGATACTGACAGCCAGAAGCTAGGACCTCGTTGGTACTGCTTGTACTAAGGAAGGTAGTTTATGGTAACCCCTAGTTGCGTGAACTCCAGTGTTCCGCGATGTTGAGCCAGCTTCTGTGGGGTTTGGAATCCAGTTCGCAGAACATAAAACGCTGAGGGACGACACTTTGCTTGATCTGCTGATAAGCCGAATCCTCCTGTTATCTGCTTGCTATATGGACACTTACTGTTAGCTTCTCCCGTGGGAAATCTCCATAAAAACTTCAGTGAAGCGGGGAAAATATAATTTGACTCCGCTGCAATATGTTATCCTCGGGAAAGGAAGCTAAAGCAAACCTCTCAGCCCTCAGCCAGGTCCTGATATTTTTGTCGGTATAAGATATCCATATATTCTAATCATTTGGGGCGGCGACATCAATACCAGCTGCCGAATAATGATGGCAATATCGGGTTTAATGTGATGGAAATTGGTCCGTTGACATTTCCTTCCCCAATACATTTCGGATTTTTCCTTCCTCCAAAAGTCTTTGTTGTATTATACTGTAATGCCCTTGTCGCGGTCTCACTAATTTATAAATAAATATATAATACTGTGTAAAATAAAACTGGAGATATTCCATTGTGTGTCTTTTTTTCTCTTAATGAAGTACCTCCCTACTGGAGCCAGGTGTGACAAACAAGAGAAATACTCAGCGGAGGACACACGTCACCGAATGCATGATAGACTGCCTACATTATAAGCAATACAATAGCCGCGTCATGTAGACAGAGAAGAACAGGAAATGGAAAGAAAGGCAATTGTAGTGAGTTTGGAGCTGGAATGACAGGCCGTGGGTCGGCTGGAGTTATAGGGATGACGTCTATACTGGAGGATGATGGTCTCATCGACGAGCTGTTTTAACGAGAATCCGCCGGGATCACCCCGCTAAAGGCTATCCAGAGGGGAAGAACACTCCACGGGCTACTAAAAGCTTCTCAGTAAATAAAACTCCTACTAAGCTAAAATTTACGATTTTAAAAGGATGCTATAATTTTTAATTACCCATCTCCCACACTCCATTCTCTCTCTCTCTCTCTCTCTCTCTCTCTCTCTCTCTCTCTCTCTCTCTCTCTCTCTCTCTCTCTCTCTCTCTCTCTCTCTCTCTCTCTCTCACTCTCTCCCCCAACTTTACCCCTCTCTCATTTTCCCTCTCCATTTCTCTCACACGCTCTCATTCTCTAAAAGATTCTGTCCCCTCTTTGAAGTTCTGTTTTTATTCTTACACTTTATTCTTACAAAAATAAAATAAAAAACATTACTTTTTTATCTCTAATCTATAGGAGTTTTTGCATACTTTTACTGGATTAATAAAATAGTTTTAACTCACTTTTAATACAACGATTATCCTTATTTTCATTATAAATCTTTATTGGTTTCTTGTGTAGTAGAATGAAGGTCACAACACAGTTATACGTCATTGTAATTGTTTGAGTCAATTTACAGGCTTTTTCAAAGCTCTTTTATGGGAAGCGAACATGTTTATATACAGGGGGATTCAGGTCCAAGTAGCCAAACTCTAGTAGGTGATATCGACATAGAAGCGAACATGTTTATATACAGGGTGATTCAGGTCCAAGTAGCCAAACTCTAGTAGGTGATATCGACATAGAAGCGAACATGTTTATATACAGGGTGATTCAGGTCCAAGTAGCCAAACTCTAGGACGTGATATCGACATAGAAGCGAACATGTTTATATACAGGGTGATTCAGGTCCAAGTAGCCAAACTCTAGTAGGTGATATCGACATAGAAGCGAACATGTTTATATACAGGGTGATTCAGGTCCAAGTAGCCAAACTCTAGTAGGTGATATCGACATAGAAGCGAACATGTTTATATACAGGGTGATTCAGGTCCAAGTAGCCAAACTCTAGTAGGTGATATCGACATAGAAGCGAACATGTTTATATACAGGGTGATTCAGGTCCAAGTAGCCAAACTCTAGGACGTGATATCGACATAGAAGCGAACATGTTTATATACAGGGTGATTCAGGTCCAAGTAGCCAAACTCTAGTAGGTGATATCGACATAGAAGCGAACATGTTTATATACACGGTGATTCAGGTCCAAGTAGCCAAACTCTAGTAGGTGATATCGACATAGAAGCGAACATGTTTATATACAGGGTGATTCAGGTCCAAGTAGCCAAACTCTAGTAGGTGATTGGAACATGTGATTGGAACTCCTTGTGGTAGGCTTTTAGAGCATATTGTGGGACATATGAGTGAGTAACCCATGCATTTTATCTTCTGCTGGACACCAGGCTCCACGTTTCATTTATCTCCAGGCCTCATTTAAATTTTTTTTGCCGTTCAAGTACTGCCATGAGTGCAAGTAACTATATTGTGTATAACTTAAAAATTTGGGAAAAGTTAAGTTTACTATCGCTAAATAAGTTATTGGCAATGGCAGATTACCAAAATTTTGTGTTGTAATTTGATATTGGTGTCTATGCCAGGTTTTGGAATTGTACATGTAGTTGCAATTCAATAATTCTTCACTATGTGTTTACTATGCCAATTTATTGGATAGTTATGGACTTCAGTTTTATCGTCATGTATTATTCCCATGTAATTATTGGCCAGGCCAGACTATGGAATTTTATGAGTTTTTGAGAAGTGTCTTTTCCCAAATTAAATATATTTGATATATATGTGTTTGTGCCTCTATCGAAAGTCTATTTTTGGGCTCCTTCCCAGATTACTGATTGTATCTGGTGTATGTTATATGTTTAAGCTTTTATTGAAAGTCTACATTTGTCTCTTCCCAGTTTAATAATTATACCTGGTGTATGTATATGTATATATATATATATATATATATATATATATATATATATATATATATATATATATATATATATATTTATGCTTTTATTAGGAGTCTATTTTTGTTCTTCCCAGATTACTGATAGTATCCGGTGTACGTGCATATATGTTTATCTATCGGTATCTTTTACTATATTATTCAGTATTTGAATAGTATTAGTCCTTCTTGTGATATTTCTATATATATATATATATATATTTATGCTTTTATTAAGAGTCTATTTTTGTTCTTCCCAGATTACTGATAGTATCTGGTGTACGTGCATATATGTTTATCTATCGATATCTTTTACTATATTATTCAGTATTTGAATAGTATTAGTCCTTCTTGTGATATTTCTATATATATATATATTTATGCTTTTATTAAGAGTCTATTTTTGTTCTTCCCAGATTACTGATAGTATCTGGTGTACGTGCATATATGTTTATCTATCGATATCTTTTACTATATTATTCAGTATTTGAATAGTATTAGTCCTTCTTGTGATATTTCTATATATATATATATATTTATGCTTTTATTAAGAGTCTATTTTTGTTCTTCCCAGATTACTGATAGTATCTGGTGTACGTGCATATATGTTTATCTATCGATATCTTTTACTATATTATTCAGTATTTGAATAGTATTAGTCCTTCTTGTGATATTTCTATATATATATATATTTATGCTTTTATTAAGAGTCTATTTTTGTTCTTCCCAGATTACTGATAGTATCTGGTGTACGTGCATATATGTTTATCTATCGATATCTTTTACTATATTATTCAGTATTTGAATAGTATTAGTCCTTCTTGTGATATTTCTATATATATATATATTTATGCTTTTATTAAGAGTCTATTTTTGTTCTTCCCAGATTACTGATAGTATCTGGTGTACGTGCATATATGTTTATCTATCGATATCTTTTACTATATTATTCAGTATTTGAATAGTATTAGTCCTTCTTGTGATATTTCTATATATATATATATTTATGCTTTTATTAAGAGTCTATTTTTGTTCTTCCCAGATTACTGATAGTATCTGGTGTACGTGCATATATGTTTATCTATCGATATCTTTTACTATATTATTCAGTATTTGAATAGTATTAGTCCTTCTTGTGATATTTCTATATATATATATATTTATGCTTTTATTAAGAGTCTATTTTTGTTCTTCCCAGATTACTGATAGTATCTGGTGTACGTGCATATATGTTTATCTATCGATATCTTTTACTATATTATTCAGTATTTGAATAGTATTAGTCCTTCTTGTGATATTTCTATATATATATATATTTATGCTTTTATTAAGAGTCTATTTTTGTTCTTCCCAGATTACTGATAGTATCAGTAAACTGAGTTGATTCTAGACATAATTTCCAACAAAAAATTCATTTGAATTATGGTCCAATTCCGAAGGGAAAAGCTGTTACGTCTTTTTGTTTATAGCGTAGACATATCCTTTATTGAATCAGAAAGGATTGCTCAAAAACTGTTCAAGATAATTAAATTATAATTATTCTATCATGAAATAGAAAAGAAAATCCTATTAGAAAAGAGTGACTTCATTCACTAAACCCAATGATAGAAGATACTTTTAGGAGGTGAAATAACGAATTGTCTCCTCAACCCCCTAACGGATTATAGATTCACTACTTACAGGAAAACTTTTACATTTAGTAAGCATTATATCTCTGAAAATAAAGTGGAAGGTTACGGAAGGATAGGTTGAACGATTGACTCCCTTTTAAGCAGTATTAGTGGTTCTGCTTATGTATACGAAACTTAAAAAATGACGGGTTGTGAAAATTAATAAGTAAATAAATGGAGGATGTAAGATATATTACCCGCTATTTCTCTCTTAAAGAGCGCACTGCAGGAGTGGTGTATTTATGAAGCCGCTGAACAATACTTATAAGCCTCGTGGCTTGGCTATATGTCAGCTGATTCACTCCGAGTGTATATCCGGGCTAGTGTTTGGCTCGGAGCCAGATCCACAAAGAAGAACCGGCTCTTAGAACTGAATCCATTTTCACCCATCATCTCAAGCCTGGATGGATCGCTTACTCACTCGCCGTCTCTTTTTACTGTATAACCGTATTATTATATTTGAGAGAAGGTAATATTTCAACTTAAAGGGTATTTCGGTACTTACGTATTAGCGTGAAAGCAGGTTAAAGAGGCGGTTCTCGTTCAGAGATCTGGATCATGGATAACGCATTTCTATTGGTCAATCACTATCAGAGATATCATCATCTATTGTGTTTATAGTAGCCATCTTGTCCCCTTTGTCTTTTTAACGCAATTCATTTGTGCTTTATTTACCCACGCAATTGTTGTTGTTTTTTTGTTACGCGATTTCAGTTTCTGTGCGAGATAGCGACATCAGAATAGCTAGGATGAAAGCTACTTTTTCGAAGCGATGCCAAATTGTTTATCAGTCCATTATCCAGCGAAAAACCATCCTTGATCTATATTATCAACGAGTTGGAGTGACTAGAGTTTAGATATAATCTTGAGCGAGCGTAGCAAGCGGAAACGCATAGCAATTATGCTATTAATATAAGTGCTACGCGTTTTCGCTAGCTAAAGATTATATCTTAACCTAAATCGTTGATAATCCCGTCGCCATATTGGCGAAATCTGATTTGACTCCTTGATCCAGATCTCTGACACGGTGTAGATCCAGTTCTCTGAGACCCGGCTCTTTAACCTGCTTTGACGCTAATACGTAAGTACCGGTATTTCATACCTCATGACGCAATCCGGAAGTTCTGAAGGGAAAAGCTGTGATAAGTGTATTAAGTGCTCATCGTGAAAAGTAGTCGGAAATAAAGATACATTAAAGAAATTTTTTATACTAGCTGATTACCCGTGCTTCGTCACGGCAGATAAGTAGTTATTTTATTACTTTCAATAATGCATCATCAAAATTAACGCTACTAGATAATTTTGTGCAGTTTATTACTGCACGGTTCCCGTCATACTATAAGTTATTCATCAATTGATAAGTAATCAAAGTATCATGTTTCTTGACCTTGGGGCGCTCCATTGTGAAGAAACAGGTAACCCGTTATCTATAGGTTACCAGTAACAGGAGTTTAACCAGTGCACGTTAAAATTCATTGTCAATAATAAATGGACGTTAAAATTTATGTTCCCAAGATGTCATCACCAGGTATAGCGTAAACTCTACGAGGGGCAAAATTAGTTTATTTCTAGTAATTCAAGAACTGCCATCATAGTTGAAATGAACCGCAAATAAAAATAATATTATGAAATAGATACAGTACGGTATCAGCTGACCTGTTATCGTACTAGCAACACACGCAGCCTCGGTGTGCATGTTATCATTAAAACCAACTTAAAATTCAAGCCCCTCTAAAAATACATAAATATTTGAATATCAAAAATCCTTTCTTAGCGAGTGTTCACGTTTAAAGTGTCCATGCAAAATTTCAAATATTTCTGACAAGTGGTTTGGGCTGGCGATGATAGTTCAGTGAGTGAGTCAAAAATCAGTTTGATTTCCACCGCAATAGTTATGATTGTGGAAGACATGGTAAATATATCTTTATCAACACTTAAAACTGTATGTTCCTAGCTTCAGAGCTTCTACACCAGAAGGCACTTGTGTCACCCTTCCTGTCTAAATCCTAAGGCCTCTACATAGGCAAGAGTGTATGTACTTAGCTTCAGAGCTTGTACACCAGAAGGCACTTGTGTCACTCTTCTTGTCTTAATCCTAAGGCCTCTACATAGGCAAGAGTGTATGTACTTAGCTTCAGAGCTTGTACACCAGAAGGCACTTGTGTCACTCTTCCTGTCTTAATCCTAAGGCCTCTACATAGGCAAGAGTGACACATTTTCAATCTAGTTAGTTTCATTTTAGTTTTAGTTTCACTTTAGAAATACTAGTGCGATATAGTAGATGGAGTTTAGTTTTCGGTATACAATGTACTTTAAACCAAAATACCAGAAATTCGTTTCCGCTAAAATTACGGATGTTACTACTGGACTTTTTGATGTTTTTTGATGTGGCAAAGAGAAAGAAACGCCAGCACATGTGCTGGGAAGTTGCGACCACAATATGCTTTTGGTTACACGTCACCATCACAACGTGAAGCATACACTCATGGAGCTTTTGAATGATAATGGGTATGACTGCTTCGAGGAGGTATATAGGATCGACGATGAAGGCTCCACAAGATATGCTGACATCGTTGCCTTTCAACGAAAAAACAAAACGGCTCTAATCTTATTTATTTATTTAAATTTTAACGTCCATTTATAATTAACTACTAATTTTAGGACGGGTTATCTATAGGTTACCATCCTTTTCTAGCCAGGTTAGGGGTGATGCCTTTTCTTTTTTCGAAAGAAAAGCCACCGCCCCTAGTGGGAATCGAACCCACGACCTTTGGCACGGAGTGTTAAGAGCTCACGCCTTAACCCTCACGGCTACCGGGTCTCCGCTCTAATCTTAGACCCAACAATTCGCTATGAAGGCAACAATGAAAATCAAAATGAAATTGTAAACAAAGAGAAGCAGGCCATCTATGAGAAGTGCATCTCATTTTATAGAGAAAAGTTCCGAGAGACATATGGAAGCCGAGAATTCTCCGTGAAAGGCCTATGGTTCGGCTCCCGAGGCACCATTCCCAAGGAAACTCCTGTATTCTTCCAGGAAATAGGAATCAGCGAGAACATACTAGGAAGAATAGCAGAATCTATTCTCGTAGACTCACTTGCTATTATTCAAAGCCACATATATGGCTGAAAAATTCTATTTTTTTTTTTTGTTTTATTTTATTTTTTTATTTATTTTTTTTAAATTTAATTATTATTTAACTTTTTGGTATATTTATCAGTAGTATTTTATACAATATCGCTTTTTTTTCGTTTTTCGTTTTGTTGATTTTTATTAATACTTTCGTCACTATATTCTCATTTATTTACTTAATTCATATAATGTTTTTATTTTTAGTTATTTATTTATTTATTTTTAATTTAAAATACCTACAAGGTTGATCAACATGTTGTGTACGGAGCAACCCAATTTAGTTGGGCAACCAAACTTTTTGTACAATGAAGTTTTTTCTCCTCCTCTTATTGAAAAATGTTTAAAACTATTCCTTATAAGTTTTCCATCTCCTTGCTCCAGGTTATCTATTTAAACGGCATTAAAACTAAAACTAATACTACGAAGCTAAAGAATTAGTATATTCTGCAAGGGGGTCAGTCCCTATTTTTCCCCATGGTAGAGCAGGATCCCTTGGAAATAGGATTGTAACATGCTAATCCTGAGCCTTGTTTGCCTAGAGTAAATACCTCCGTATGAATAGGAGAGAGGAGGACATTCTACCCTTACAACAACCATCAAATATTCAGAGGCCTCTTCAAGCTTGGGTGCATTTTTAATTTCCCTTCATCAACAGTACTGTGCAAACTAGAGCTGAGATATTAATGAATGATTCTGTTTCATTTTATACAATTTTCTTAATTGACAGATATCCTGTGTCTTATCAGGTGTTCCTACCTAAATCAAAGATATCCTGTGTCTTATCAGGGGTTCCTACCTAAATCAAAGATATAAACATTTTGAGAGATAAATTTATAGTAACAGGCATACCAAAGGTTTACTTATAAAATATTAAAAAAAAAAAAAAAAAATGTGAATTAATAATGTAAATTATTTTCTGTAATGGAATTACTTTCCCTCACGGGATGTTGGGTAGTAATTTTTATTACCATAGTGTATTTTTTTCGTTCAGAAGACTTTGTTATTTACTACAAACGACATAATATATCATAGACTTCATTCAACATTGTCAAAACAACATTTCAATGTCACACATTAAGTATTTTATAGCGAAAATAGTCTTCCGAAGATAACGTTATTCCTTTATAACAACACTAAAAATACTTTTCTCTGAATAATATATATGCAAAATAAAGTATATACATCGTTTTATCTCTATTTACAACTTACACATGAAGTAGAAGGAAAACACATTATTTTACAGATATATCTAGCCAGTAGCATATTTCGCCTTACATGTAAAGGAGGTTCTTCTCACTTTTATAAAATTACTAGAATTTATAAAATAAGACAAACCCTTTTTATAACTTTTAATTTAATTAGGCCTTATATTAACTTATGAGCAAAGTTTTATATTTAATGGTGTATTTGTAATAATAATCTAAACGGGTCCGTTTTTACATTTAAAATGTCTATTACCTCATCCATATTGAGTCTATTACCTCATCCATATTGAGTGTATTACCTCATCCATATTGAGTCTTTTACCTCATCCATATTGAGTCTATTACCTCATCCATATTGAGTCTATTACCTCATCCATATTGAGTCTATTACCTCATCCATATTGAGTCTATTACCTCATCCATATTGAGTCTATTACCTCATCCATATTGAGTCTATTACCTCATCCATATTGAGTCTATTACCTCATCCATATTGAGTCTATTACCTCATCCATATTGAGTCTGCTCTTCCCTAAATATTGGAATCGTTCCAATTACAGGAAAAACAGGTAAAAAGTAGAAACTGCTATCTAACTTTTCAATATTACACATCGAACATAATTGACAGGTTTCTCAATCTAAGCATTGGGGTGTTGGTAAATGAAATTGGATATTTACCTGTGAGCAGGGCACGTTGAGCCTATGCAGCGTGAGGATGAGTCCTGTCCTTCCTCCGCTCTGCGGGATTCGAACCACACAACCAGGATCTGGAGGCAAATCCGACCAACTAAGGTTGCCTGATTCTTGAACCAGGAGTCGCAAGTCGCAATCTGAAAAAGAAAGGTTTCTTAGGAAATTAGAACGAATTGGCTATATTATTATATAGTAGATATTACATGGATAATTTCTATAGCAGAGCTTTATTCTTGATAATTAAAGTTTGTTGTCTTTAAAAATTTGGATACTACATAAAAATCTCCTAATTATTATATTTATTACCTTGGGTTGATTAAATTAATAAATTAAAAAAATAATACATAAAATTATATTATACTTTATCTGTATATATAAAAATCACGTGTCTGTCTGTTTTTCTGTTCATTTTTTTGTTTGTTCCTTATACAAATCTACACCGTTTGACCGATGTTGACCAAACGTGACACACAGGTAGGTCATGATACGAGAAATCTCCTAGGCTAGAACAAAATAGTCAAATTTCAAAATTTGGTCAAAAGGTCAAAAGTTTTGTTCAAGAAAAATTGGCTACACTGAACCATTCAGATTGTGGCGGCCATTTTGAATCGACAGCCATTTTGAATATTGTCTTAAATTTATTTGTTGATGTTGTTGATAATTAGAATAACTCGAACTCATTGATGACTTTACATCATTATATAATCATGTAATGCAGTTTATTTCAACTGTATTTCAACAGTCACTGTCTAACTAAGGAGCGCTGGCTTTCTTCTACTCGCAGGCTTTGCTACTCACCTCTGTCGGCTGTTAGATTAAGTGCTGTTGTGCTGCCCTCTGCCGGTATCATTATGAACCTACCTAAGGAGCGTTGGCTATTCTTTGATAAGAGCTATCTACTCGCAGGCTCTACTACTGGCCTCTGTCGGCTGTTTTATGAATTACTGTGGTGCTGGGGTCTGTTGGCTGTTTTACGAATTACTAGACACATATAAACAAATTCACACCGTTTGACCGATTTTGACGTAACTTGGTACACAGGTAGTTCTTGATACGGGGAGAGTCATAGAGAGAAAGTAGGTGTAGCATGGCACACTGGGTAACAGCTAGTAGATCTTGATACGGGCAGTCATAGACAGAAAGTAGGTGTAGCATGGTACACTGGGTAACAGCTAGTATGCCATAAAGTAGGTGTAGCATGGTACACTGGGTAACAGCTAGTATGCCATAAAGTAGGTGTAGCATGGTACACTAGGTAACAGCTAGTATGCCATAAAGTAGGTGTAGCATGGTACACTGGGTAACAGCTAGTATGCCATCAAGTAGGTGTAGCATGGTACACTGGGTAACAGCTAGTATGCCATAAAGTAGGTGTAGCATGGCACACTGGGTAACAGCTACTATGCCATAAAGTAGGTGTAGCATGGCACACTGGATAACAGCTAGTATGCCATAAAGTAGGTGTAGCATGGTACACTGGGTAACAGCTACTACGCCATAAAGTAGGTGTACAATGGCACACTGGGTAACAGCTAGTATGCCATAAAGTAGGTGTAGCATGGCACACTGGGTAACAGCTAGTATGCCATAAAGTAGGTGTAGCATGGTACACTGGGTAACAGCTAGTATGCCATAAAGTAGGTGTAGCATGGCACACTGGGTAACAGCTAGTATGCCATAAAGTAGGTGTAGCATGGCACACTGGGTAACAGCTAGTATGCCATAATGTAGGTGTAGCATGGTACACTGGGTAACAGCTAGTATGCCATCAAGTAGGTGTAGCATGGTACACTGGGTAACAGCTAGTATGCCATAAAGTAGGTGTAGCATGGCACACTGGGTAACAGCTAGTATGCCATAAAGTAGGTGTAGCATGGCACACTGGGTAACAGCTAGTATGCCATAATGTAGGTGTAGCATGGTACACTGGGTAACAGCTACTATGCCATAAAGTAGGTGTAGCATGGCACACCGGGTAACAGCTAGTATGCCATAAAGTAGGTGTAGCATGGCACACTGGGTAACAGCTAGTATGCCATAAAGTAGGTGTAGCATGGCACACTGGGTAACAGCTAGTATGCCATAAAGTAGATGTAGCATGGCACACTGGGAAACAGCTAGTATGCCATAAAGTAGGTGTAGCATGGTACACTGGGTAACAGCTAGTAGATCTTGATACAGGCAGTCATAGACAGAAAGTAGGTGTAGCATGGCACACTGGGTAACAGCTAGTAGATCTTGATACGGGCAGACATAGACAGAAAGTAGGTGTAGCATGGCACACTGGGTAACAGCTAGTAGATCTTGATACGGGCAGTCATAGACAGAAAGTAGGTGTAGCATGGCACACTGGGTAACAGCTAGTATGCCATAAAGTAGGTGTAGCATGGTACACTGGGTAACAGCTAGTAGATCTTGATACGGGCAGTCATAGACAGAAAGTAGGTGTAGCATGGCACACTGGGTAACAGCTAGTAGATCTTGATACGGGCAGTCATAGACAGAAAGTAGGTGTAGCATGGCACACTGGGTAACAGCTAGTATGCCATAAAGTAGGTGTAGCATGATACACTGGGTAACAGCTAGTAGATCTTGATACGGGCAGTCATAGACAGAAAGTAGGTGTAGCATGGCACACTGGGTAACAGCTAGTAGATCTTGATACGGGCAGTCATAGACAGAAAGTAGGTGTAGCATGGCACACTGGGTAACAGCTAGTAGATCTTGATACGGGCAGTCATAGACAGAAAGTAGGTGTAACATGGCACACTGGGTAACAGCTAGCATGAATATATAATTTATAAAAATAATGATCATAGTTGTGGTATTTTATATTTGAAAACAACCATTGCCTCAATCACGAATTTGTTATTTAATTTTGTTCTGAAGTAAACCATAATTTCAATTAAGCGTTAGGACAAGCCGTAATAACAAATTTCCTGCCTTTTTGAATTCTCTTTACACATTGAAATGATATTGTGTAAGCCATCACATCCTCAAGCTTTTTAATATAATGATGTTTGCTCTAGAAGACAACAGCCATTCCTCGAGGCGGTGTTTTTCCCTTTGAAGTATCGAATCCACGTCTCGTGTTTCCACTGATTGAACGGGATTGCTTGGCCTTTGTGTTACATGAGTCTGTTAGTAGGGCAAAGAAAAGCAACGAGTCAGGAAGTCATTTATTTTCGAGTTACCTGTTTTAGGGTAATCTTTTTAAAGATTATTCACAGTTATGTTGTCAGGATGAGCTTGTCTGTAGTCTAAACCCAATAAAATGATAACAAAAACATACAGTGATGTAACAGCTTCCATGTATATGTGTGCTTTACTGTCTTATAGCACTGAAGTTAGATTGATATTCAAGCCGACACCTTGGCAAAGAAGACACATTTTTATATCAAAATGTAATTTTCATAACAATTATGACCAAACACCGACAATCTTATATAGACAAAATCATATAATTTGCCTCCGTAATTCGTGTTTGTTAATGACCTTAAGAGAGAAAGAATGCATAATATTACTTATAAACCACTTTTTTTGTTCACATTAGTTTTAATTTAGTTTGCCTTTGGATCGGGTCGGGTCAGGATCCATGTAGGCGCCTCTATTGATATGCATGTGTTTGTTTTTCTCCCGACAGTTGCTGGCTATCGGATCGGATCGGGATCAATGTAGGAGCCCCTTTAACCAGATAGGCTTCCCTACTCCATATCACAGCATAGCAAGTCAATTCTTCTCAACTTTTGCTTCTCTCTCTAGCTAAATTATAATTGAGGCCTTTTAGGCAACGTGTCAATTGACAAAATAAGTTCTTCACCATGACGTATGCTAGAATAATAGGATAATTGAATAATTATTTAAATTTAAACGTCCACTTATACATACAAGTCAGATTGTTGGTACGGTTTATCTACAGGTTAACACCCTTTTCTAGCAAAATTTCATTTTTCGAAAGAAAAGCCACCACTCCATAGTGGGAATCGAGCCTACGACCTTTGGCTCGGAGTGTTAAGTGCTCACGCCTTAACACTCACGTTAATCGGGCCTCTACTTTTAAACGATAGAATTTATTCGTTAATCAGCAAAATCGAATTTACCTAATTAATAATTTGCCCATACTTATTTGTATTTAAATAAATTAATCAGCAACGCTGGGCCAACATTCTACCTTCTGAGGAAAGCGCATAATTATGAAGCTCCTGAGTGACGGACTTTTTTCCCCGTTGATACACGAGTTTCCGTATGATTCTATAAACTATATATAAATGAAGTAAAATCATATGTCTTCTTATATAATTCAATCCCTCCCTTGGATCGTCCATCATCGGCTGAAAGCAATCCTATTGGTGATGTGGGTATGACCGCATCCATCATTCGCCCTAATAGATTCAAACCTTCTCGGACAAGATAAGATAAGGAACATTTTTTTTTTTTTTTTTTTACGGCGCATCGACAAATCTTGGCCATTAGAGCCGACATCCAGGGTGCAGCCAGGAATTTTCTCAGCGAACCCTGAGATGAGAATATTTCTGCCGCCGGTGGGGATCGAACCCACCATCTCCAGCTTATGAATCAAGCGCGCTACCCACTAGACCACGGAAGATTCCGATAAGAAACATATTAGCGCGTATTTTCATTGATTCTCCGAAAATAGTAACATGCAGGAACTTGAGAATGAAAATGATATTGTCGGTTAAACCAGTGGAAATTGCAATATTTTGATATTTATTACGACAGAGTACAAATTACAATAATTGAAGGGGTCTGGGAAAAAAAGTGCCAAGCAACATTTTTAAAAAAACTTAACCGCAGCTGCTATATGTTGTATATTATGTGGGACTATCAGTTGAAATGGTTAGGGCAACAAGATTAAGTAGCATACAGAGATTGTAGTCATATTTTAGTAGCATTTCCATCATAGACTGATAGCCCCACATAATATCCAACAAACAGCACCTACAGTTAAGTTTTCTTAAAAATGTTGCTTGGGCTCCTAGGACACTAAAAAAGCACTTCTCCTTACGGTTATCAACTCAGTATTTTTCTACCCTTCAGAACTTATGGTACTTCAAATATTAACCATAGCCTCCAAATATTACGTATCAAACCTCGATCTATACCAAACAGTTTAATCCGTATACAAGCAAACCACTACAACATTTCAACACAAGCACTACTGAAAATTGTAGCCTGGTGAATGAAACTTCTCGGCATGGATGAGAAAACTTTACATTTTCGTTCCGTCTACGAAAGTATGGAATAATGGACCAATTCGCAGATCGAACCCCAAATTCAAAATTACTCCCCCCAAAAAGCAGGGGGCGAGGTTAGCTGAGTGGTAGAGCACTCGACTAATAAGCTAGGGGGCGAGGTTAGCTCAGTGGTAGAGCACTGGACTAATAAGCTAGAGGGCGAGGTTAGCTCAGTGGTAGAGCACTGGACTAATAAGCTAGGGGGCGAGGCTAGCTCAGTGGTAGAGCACTGGACTAATAAGTCGGAGGACCTGAGTTCAAATCCCGAGCAAGCACCAAAGATTTTTTCTTCTAGTGTCTTCGTTCATTGGTTGAATTCGGCCTCCCTGACCGCCCCTAGGCTAACACAGCCTTTAATAATGGGTACCTTGGGTGCTAATGACTATAGCAGTCGAAGCGGCCAAGGGGAAAATCAGGCAGCCGGAGCATAGTATTGACCACACTATCTCCTTTCTGTGCCGTCATGGTGATGAATCAGATATCTCTATAGTATCTGCCCCTCTGGGCCCTCGTGGCCTGTTACGGGACTTTTTTTTTTTTTTTTTTTTTATTCTAAAATATATATATATATTTACACCTTCCATATTTGATAGATCAGACAACAAAAGGGAAATTAAAAGCACAATACGTGCGTGAAATTAAAAACACGCCTAATAATAGGTCATTCACGTATTACTCGTTTACACCTTAAGGTGAAACAAGAAATACCTATTTTCGAATATTTGAAAACAAACCTGACAATAAAACAATTACTGGAAACTTAGACAAACTGGCTTACTCAGAGACGGCAGCGAATATACAGAAAACACATGACAACTTTTGAAAAAAAAATAGATATATATGACATTCTCAAAATAAAACAAAATACAGGGCGCATAATTGCTTAAGTCATCAACTATCTGTAAAACAATATGGTATCTGAAGCTATATCGTCTATGTAAAGGCGAAGGCTGATAGACCAACATGGCATATGAGTAATGCGGAATTGCATATACAAACCGTCTGCCTACTTATACACTATAATTCCCCGTTTGTAAAATATTTATTTTTAAATTAACCTAAATGACAAAAAAATATTAAAAACAACTTCTCTTCTTTCAATACTGAATTTATAGTAAAGTTATTAAATATTTAATTTCAGTTGATTTTTTTATTTGGTTTGATGGTCATTATTTATTTTTTCAATTTTTGCTTTTTATATATTTATGTTTTTTAGTTAACTTATTTATTTGTTGTATTTGCTTCATCGTGTAACATTTTTGTATTATACGTTATTGGTAGGGTACATCAAATACGAGTACCACTTAAGGGCAGAAGATTAATTCGATGATAAAGAATTATTAGTTTTTATTAGTTATCAAAAATTGATTGAAAGTCTGGGGTAAAGAGGAATCGGCTATTTTTCGGGGATTAATTAAAAATAAACAGAGAAATCTGAAAGATCTCGATAAGAGCTACAACTTTGGGATTTTGCAATAACTCCAACGGTATAAAATATATTATAATTTTGGTCCCCATATTCAGGACACACTGTATAAATAATTCTCTTTTCTTTTAGGTTATTTAATTTTTGTTGTATTTATTTATTTGATACTTGAGCTTGGCAACAAAGGCAATTTTCTCACTTTAAACAAGCTTCATACATAATAAACATAAATATTGGTAGTTAACAATTATAACTTTTTTTTTTGTATTACCTTCTTGTTTTTAATAGAACGAGCAGAATTCGAGGATTTAGAATGAGTAATTTCTACTTAGATTTGGTCATGTCTGTTTATCATACCCGTATTGGCGTGTGAAATTTCTTTTTTCTTCAAGATGTCATTAAAGTAGGCGTGTTATATTTTTTGTGTAACACTAACATTTTTTATGAATTTATAATTTCTACAAAAATAGGGAGGATGTTAAAGATAAAATGGAAAGCTTTCCAAATGACAGTATCTTTGTTGTAAGAGCGTCAGTGGAATTTAGCCAATACATGAGAATTAATGAGCTAACGACGTGAAAATGCGGAGAAGAGAATGAAGACTAAATGGATTTTCATGATGGATTGTAAGATATAAATTGCATTTTATACGGGGTCTAAACGATCTCCCAATAGCTGCAGTCTATATAGAACGTGGGGAAGGGGTGTGGAGCTTAATGGGAGGTAAATTGCATGCCTCCCCCCCCCCAAGTGGTGCACACTAGCGCTCCTAGTGATCGATTATACAATAAATAGGACAATCCCTCCCTCTATTCCCGCTCAGAATTGACACATTTCCCGCGCGATCGTATCTACATAATGCAAACAAGGAAGCATCTCTACCTCCTCTGATTATAATCAGGGGATAATTAGGGATGGTTAGGGAGTCGAATCATCATGATCAGGGGATAATTAGGGATGGTTAGGGAGTCGAATCATCATGATCAGGGAATAATTAGGGATGGTTAGGGAGTCGAATCATCATGATCAGGGGATAATTAGGGATGGTTAGGGAGTCGAATCATCATGATCAGGGAATAATTAGGGATGGTTAGGAAGTCGAATCATCATGATCAGGGAATAATTAGGGATGGTTAGGGATGGTTAGGGAGTCGAATCATCATGATATAAATTATGATTTATTTACTTGCTTCTACGAACCCGCTTCATCGGGAATTTCCTCTATTAAACCTCTAGTCTGGATCAAAATTAGCAAAGTGCATTAAATGTAAAGACCTTAATACCCAAATATGCAGTTAAAAAATAGATTCGCAAGTAATAAATATACTCTATGAAGTTTGCCAGATATAAAAATAGAAAGAACAAGTATTAAGAATGTATGATAAGCATGCTGTGTACCTAGCAACCCAATTTAATAAATATACTCTATGAAGTTTGCCAGATATAAAAATAGAAAGAACAAGTATTAAGAATGTATGATAAGCATGCTGTGTACCTAGCAACCCAATTTAATTGGGCAGCCCATTTTATTTATCCACTAGCCGAATACCCGTGCTTCGTCACTGCAGATAAGTAGTTATTTTATTGCGTTAAATAATGTATCAGCAAAATTAACGCTACAGCATATTTTTTTGCAGTTTATTATAGCAAGGTCCCCGTCACACTATATGCTATAGATCAATTGATCATAACATAATTTTTTTTGACACTGGGGCGCTCCGGACCAGTGTCAAGAAACAGATAATCCAGAGATAACCCGTTGTCTATAGGTAACCAGCCTGGGCGTATATAAGGGAGAACTGAGGGGTCTGCAGCCCTCCCCCTCGAAATTTTGTTTTGATGGAAAAAACTTGTCTTAAATACCTTAAAAATAAATTAAATAAGATCATTTCATTTTAGTTGTAATAGCGTTTTATTTGCCTAAAACTATTCCAAGTTCTAAATTGTTAGTATTCCATACCCTGGAAATGGTACCAGCCCCCCCCCCCCCTCCGAAATTATTTCGTATATACGCCCATTGTTACCAGTAACAGCAGCGTAACCAATGCAGGTTAAATTTAGTTGTCAATAATAAATGTATGTTAAAATTTATGTTTCTCACATGTCATTTAGAAACACCTATTATATTTGCGAGAATTACCAAGAGGTGTTCTGACTGGGGATGCTGATGGGTGAGGAGGCTGTGCAATGGTTCGGGATATTATTACCTCGGATGGACCATCACCAGGTATAGCGAAAACTCTGTGGGGGACAAGTTGAAATGAACCGCAATTAAAATGGTGATTTCGTACCTCATAGCGTAAACTCTATGAGGGACAGTTTTTTTCAAGCACTGCCATCGTAGTTGAAATTAACCTCAATTAAAAATAATACTATGGAATAGATAGCTAGCAACGCATGCTGCCTAGGCTTGCCTGCTCTAACCAACTAAAACTTTAAACTCCTCTAAAAATACATAAAAATTTGAATGTCAAAAAATCCTTCCGTAGCGAGCGTCTTGTCGAGTGGTTTGGGCTAGGGGATGATAGGTCAGTGAGTGAGTGAGTGGTTTGGACTAGGGGATGATAGGTCAGTGAGTGAGTGAGTGAGTCAGTGGTATTTGACCAATATATAGTAGATTTTAAATAAAGTTTTCTCTCTAACATACAAAATTAATAATATATTCAAATTTCTTTGAACGTATAAAAGCTTTAGAAAAAATGTAAAACTGTTTTCTGTTTCCTAAAACTAAAATGAAAGCACTTACGGTTTGTATAGTGGAAGTTACTAGTTTAATTTCGTTTGAATATCGTCCTCAGATGAGCGAATACTTGGTAAAATGTTAGGAAATCCATCGCAAAAATAATATTTGGAAAATGTTCTAAGGGGAAAATCTATTAACTCCCCCGAACAAACATTTTAAGCTTTCCCAAAAATGAAGAAGGTAGCTAATGATTCGACAGACTTGGGTTGAAGTTCGGGGATTGGTAGTTCTTCTATTTTCATAATTCAGGGTGGAAAGCAGTTTTCATTTTCCATCCGTCAGGAAAAGATTAGGGAAAATGCTGCTTGACAAGCTATTTCTTGTAGATTCATTAGAATTTTAGGAATTGATTTATTTCAGGGTTTAAATAGAAATTTTTCTTTATTTTTTTACTAATCTGTTTTTGACTGTTTAAAAATGTTAAGTCAATAAGCCACAGTATAATACACAGAAATGTATATTCTGTCGATCATTTAATTCTCAAATATTTAAATGGAAGATAAATAAGAGAGGATTTGGACTGAAGATCCGCACTCCCTAGCAATCAGATCTACAACAGGAAGAGTTTGTCGTTGGAAATGACTCAAGCTTTCAGAACTTCGGTTCAACTCAATATTTCTTTTTCATGCAATCCCATACTTCAAAAAATTATTTTATTCATTTATTCATTTGGAGATATTCGCAACAAGGGTGAGGGGGGGTCTGCTCTATTAAATAAAATTTAAAAAAAAAAGTGAGAATAAATAATAATAAGAAATATAATAAAGTAATTGCTTATGATTAATTGGTCATGATCTAAAAATTAAATATAATCCGATGATAGGTGATAACATAGGGCTTTGATTATAAAAATAATTGGTCTAATAATATGGAGTCCAACCGAAAAAAAATAAAATAAAAAATAAATAAAAAAAAATTAAAAATACTGTGAAAATGTGAAAGGTCAACCATAAGCTGAGTCTATGGCTAAGAAACGTTAGTTGGATATTCAGACAGACAGGCTGGATTTCTGACAGCAGTTTTATGGCTTCATTCGAAGGTCCAGAGGGAACTTTTATTGTATTTCTAGTAACACAAATGTTGAATGAATGAATAAGTAAATATATTTATCTTAAAATATTTACATTGTTTTAACAATAATTAATGCATATTTACAAAAGAAAAGCTTGGGCAAGGCCCGTTAGCTGGAGTGGCATTCTGCGTACCCAGATTGAATGAAAAGCATAAATAAATATATAAGAGACAAAATAATAAATATATAAAACTCTGAATAATAATAATAATAATAAATATATACATATATACAACAATATCAATTAATCAAAACACAAATCCACTAATAATTAAATTGTTGGACTAAAAATTGCGGATATTTATAAATGGCGTCGAGATACTTGCCAAGGACGTCCCAGTTTCTCCCATTTAGCTCCTTCCGTAAGTCTTCCTTAGTAAAGGATGTTTTCCCATAATACCTCAGTCTGAACTCCTTCAGAACGGGACATACTGCCAGGAAATGGAAGGTATCTTCGTCTTCTTTCAACGAGCACATAGAGCAGCGGGATCTCTCTCCTTCTCGCCAAGGCTTCTTATTAAGGTGGAACATCTCTGATCTTGCCCTTATTATCAGCCTTATTCCATAAAGAATTCTACCATCTGCTATGTAGGAAGTACCGCTTTCTTGGAAGTCCAGATGTTTGTACAGGAGGTGGGACTGTGGAGCAAGCAGGTTTTCCTTCCTCTTCTCTTCCTCCAGGGTTGCTACTTTAGTCAGGATCCTGTTGATTCCAGCTCATCTCATTTTAACACAAACCTTTAAATCATCAAATATGTTATTATTCCAATAATACATACAAGAGTTGGGCAACATTTTTCTTAATTAAAAAAAAAATGTGTTTAAAATGACTTATGTGTTCAAAATTTTATTTCAAAGAAATTTATTTTCATAGAACTATTTGCAATAAACTTATTTCAAAATACAATGTTTTGAAATAAACCTATTTCAAAATCATTTATTTTATTTGAAATCAAATTATTTAAAAAACGCACATACATTTATTAACGCACAACCGTTATTTTACTACCCTCGAAATAAAATTGGTAAGTCTGAGAAATGTTTCTTTGAGATTGATATTCAGAATTGTAAGAAATTCCTTGTCTTCATTGGGTTGAATAATTGATGGGAAAAATGTTTGAATACACAGAAGAGTAGTGTATAATATGGTAGGTGGTTTCTTTAACTGTATTATTATATAGAGTACTCCTGTGTCTGTGGTTGATGGCTTATTTGATGGACTTTGAATTTAATGTTATTTCTAACAGAGATTAGTAATTTTATCTTAAATAAGACGTGTGGCTACTTCTGATCATAATATCGAGTCAGGACACCAAGATTATTTTTGTATGGATTTTAGTAGTGGAAAGCTGCAGGGAGTAAATTGTATAAACTATTCTAATAATTATTAGAATACTTATTTATATATTACTTATTTATATATTACTTTTGTCTCTTATATATTACTTATTTATATATTACTTTTGTCTCTTATATATTACTTATTTATATATTACTTTTGTCTCTTATATATTACTTATTTATATATTACTTTTGTCTCTTATATATTACTTATTTATATATTACTTTTGTCTCTTATATATTACTTATTATTAATTATAATTAATAAAGTGTTAGGTCGAGTCCTAACTTTAGAGGACGTAATGAATTCAAATAAATACGAGGTGCTAAATGCTAAATGCTAAGTCCTCCTTGCATACCGTAGCAGGGGAAGTTCACCACTCCATGAAGTCCCTGAAGTTTGCTGACCCCCTAGAGAGTGAAGTTGGTGCGAATCTTGTGGAAGTACGGACTTGCCACTAAGTCTGTGCTGGGCTTTGGTGGTATACACCCAGTGGGAGGTCGGAGTCGGCTACGTGCTTCCACTGTTGACGAGGTCTCTATATCTTATGATCCGATAGCAATCAGGGTTGTGTGTCATTCTTAGGTCGTTCACACCGAGAACAGAGTAATCGATGGTTTACTTCGTTCAGACGGAAAGTAGTTCTTTGCCGTGTAAGAATAGGCCACTCAAGTCAATCACACCTGACTGAACGGTCCACTGCAGCAACACACCATTAATTACAAAACAGTTAAGAACGTAATGCAGACTTAAATAAAGCTACCAGAAACTTGACTAACTCACTCTGTGACGGGAGCCAGGATATTGAAAAAGTTCATATATTACAAAGATAAGACTTAAATAAACCACAACTAAATCGGGCATTGATAAACACGAATTTGGTTGCTGTAACTTCCAATTCAACCAACCAACCATCAACATGTTGCGAGGATAAAAACGCAACATATCGCATACTAAATATTGTTGCACACAGACTGGCTGTGTTTTGTTGCAAACAAAAAAAGATGCTCAAGATTTAAATAACAATATAATGTTGTTAAATTACCTGTGTTTCTAAAGTTAAGGAAATATTATATTCGAATTTCAAAATCGGTTTGTATACAGGAACAGTATAATTTTATTGTTTGTAATGAATCTAATGGATATTACAGTTTTGATTTGGAAAAATTAAAACAAACATTCTATAAAAATATCAACATAAATATTTTTTTTTTAATCTTTTGGGTTTATAATGATCCCACCAGTAGCTGTGAGAATTTTCGAACTGAAAATGAGCTATTAACGACATAAACATCGCATTGAAAATGTTTAGCCCCATATATTGTGGATGCATAAAAGATTATTTTTCCACTGGAAAATGCAACAGGTGTTTCCCTTTTAAAATCGTGGTAGAGCCTCCGTTCAAACCCATTTTCCCAGTCACTTTAGTTTTCTTTCAATATTTCATCTTTATTCCTACAATCCTAGGGTATTTTTTACTTTACCCACGCCAGTTACTTTTATTACTAAATCAGTTATTTATCGTATCATTCAATTAATAGTTATGAAGAACAGATGTTTAAACTAATAATTAGTTTAAATAAATTATTTATTCAACAAATGTAAACATATTTTTGTAATGCTCTATACGCTACTTCTTTCTATTTCAACACACGACTCAGTTTAATCAAATTCATTATTTGACAACTTCAACACAGCACAACAAACACAACTTCAACACAGCACAACAAACACAACTTCAACACAGCACAACAAACACAACTTCAACACAGCACAACAAACACAACTTCAACACAGCACAACAAACACAACTTCAACGTGTCTTATAATCTATAACCTCTTTCATGTATAAACTTTATGTAGCCTAGCAACACCTGTTACAATATTCTAACAAAATATTATGATATTATTCTGAAAAGTATCTGGCGTGGGTAAAGTAAAAAAGACCCGAATCCTAACTAGTGAATTGCCAACAATGGTTGGCTTCTTCCAAATGTTCTACTTATTTTATTTTTTTCCGTTTTGATAATATGTACATATCAATATCTGTATCAACACACTAGATCATTGTACATATCAATATCTGTATCAACACACTAGATCATTGTACATATCAATATCTGTATCAACACACTAGATCATTGTACATATCAATATCTGTATCAACACACTAGATCATTGTACATATCAATATCTGTATCAACACACTAGATCATTGTACATATCAATATCTGTATCAACACACTAGATCATTGTACATATCAATATCTGTATCAACACACTTGATCATTGTACATATCAATATCTGTATCAACACACTTGATCATTGTACATATCAATATCTGTATCAACACACTAGATCATTGTACATATCAATATCTGTATCAACACACTAGATCATTGTATATATCAATATCTGTATCAACACACTAGATCATTGTACATATCAATATCTGTATCAACACACTTGATCATTGTACATATCAATATCTGTATCAACACACTTGATCATTGTACATATCAATATCTGTATCAACACACTAGATCATTGTACATATCAATATCTGTATCAACACACTAGATCATTGTACATATCAATATCTGTATCAACACACTAGATCATTGTACATATCAATATCTGTATCAACACACTAGATCATTGTATATATCAATATCTGTATCAACACACTAGATCATTGTACATATCAATATCTGTATCAACACACTTGATCATTGTACATATCAATATCTGTATCAACACACTAGATCATTGTACATATCAATATCTGTATCAACACACTAGATCATTGTACATATCAATATCTGTATCAACACACTTGATCATTGTACATATCAATATCTGTATCAACACACTAGATCATTGTACATATCAATATCTGTATCAACACACTAGATCATTGTACATATCAATATCTGTATCAACACACTTGATCATTGTACATATCAATATCTGTATCAACACACTAGATCATTGTACATATCAATATCTGTATCAACACACTAGATCATTGTACATATCAATATCTGTATCAACACACTTGATCATTGTACATATCAATATCTGTATCAACACACTTGATCATTGTACATATCAATATCTGTATCAACACACTAGATCATTGTACATATCAATATCTGTATCAACACACTAGATCATTGTACATATCAATATCTGTATCAACACACTAGATCATTGTACATATCAATATCTGTATCAACACACTAGATCATTGTATATATCAATATCTGTATCAACACACTAGATCATTGTACATATCAATATCTGTATCAACACACTTGATCATTGTACATATCAATATCTGTATCAACACACTAGATCATTGTACATATCAATATCTGTATCAACACACTAGATCATTGTACATATCAATATCTGTATCAACACACTTGATCATTGTACATATCAATATCTGTATCAACACACTAGATCATTGTACATATCAATATCTGTATCAACACACTAGATCATTGTACATATCAATATCTGTATCAACACACTTGATCATTGTACATATCAATATCTGTATCAACACACTAGATCATTGTACATATCAATATCTGTATCAACACACTAGATCATTGTACATATCAATATCTGTATCAACACACTTGATCATTGTACATATCAATATCTGTATCAACACACTAGATCATTGTACATATCAATATCTGTATCAACACACTTGATCATTGTAACTTTATATTTTGTACAGATTTCAAATAAATAAATAATAAAAAAAAAAAAAATCGTACATCCAATAGTAAAATGATATAAGACTTTTAAAGTATATATACATGAGAGATAAGGACAAAATAAGTCGAATCTAAGAAACGAAATGAAAAGAAGAGCTGTTAACATGATTATAAACCGCTCAGAAAACCTACTTTCTTATGTCAAAAAATTAACGTCCAATATGCAGTTCGTTCAATGTGCAACTCACACTTACTACATAATTTAATCACTCTAAAATCCTCTTACTCTTAATGATAGTATTGGAGGTTTTAGCCGGTTAATAAAAATTAACGTCCAATATGCAGTTCGTTCAATGTGCAACTCACACTTACTACATAATTTAATCACTCTAAAATCCTCTTACTCTTAATGGTAGTATTGGAGGTTTTAGCCGGTTAATAAAAATTAACGTCCAATATGCAGTTCGTTCAATGTGCAACTCACACTTACTACATAATTTAATCACTCTAAAATCCTCTTACTCTTAATGATAGTATTGGAGGTTTTAGCCGGTTAATAAAAATTAACGTCCAATATGCAGTTCGTTCAATGTGCAACTCACACTTACTACATAATTTAATCACTCTAAAATCCTCTTACTCTTAATGATAGTATTGGAGGTTTTAGCCGGTTAATAAAAATTAACGTCCAATATGCAGTTCGTTCAATGTGCAACTCACACTTACTACATAATTTAATCACTCTAAAATCCTCTTACTCTTAATGATAGTATTGGAGGTTTTAGCCGGTTAATAAAAATTAACGTCCAATATGCAGTTCGTTCAATGTGCAACTCACACTTACTACATAATTTAATCACTCTAAAATCCTCTTACTCTTAATGGTAGTATTGGAGGTTTTAGCCGGTTAATAAAAATAATTACTGTTTTGAACGTAATTGTGGAAATTTTATTGATATAATTAATTTGAATTTGTTTGTAAAGTTATAATCCTTGGTGATTACAACCATCGCAAATTAAAGAGTTAATGGTCTGAATTGTCCTGATATGCCATAACAAGTTAATAAATAAATTAAATTTATTTTATAGTAATTTAGATAACTGAATGTAGTAATAATAACAGTTTAAGAACAGACCGACAGAGAGAGAGAGAAAGAGAGAGTGAGAGAGAGAGAGCGAGGGGGGAGAATGATAGAGAGAAAGAGAAAGAGAGAGAGATTGATTAGGGAGGGAGACAGGAGAAGAGAGAGAGAGAGAGAGAGTGATTAGGGAGGGAGAGATGAGAGAGAGAGAGCAAACTCTACCCTTCTGCAAACATTTGCTTTACCACTCCAGGAGTGACTCGTACCTAATCACTCAACACTGCCCATTCCCATTATGAAATATTATCACTGACATTCCCTTTGTCGAATGTTATCACAGCAAAACTCCCTTATCAAGCTTTATCACTACCTCTCTTCTTATCTATTAATAACAACTCCATTCTCTCTGCCTAGTGTTATCAGCTGTTTTCTTTTGTGACGTATTTGGATATAAATGGTGCAGGTCAAGAAAATAGTACTCCTTTTTCTTATTCTCTTTATTCTGTACTCTTTACTAATTTATTCTTGGCTTGCCCTACATGTTTTGCGGCCTTCATGCAACCTCCTCAGGTGTCCCTGAAGCATGAGGGGCATCAAGTCCACGATACTTGAGGGCAAGCCGAGAATAAAGTAGGACATAAGAAAAAGGAGGACTATTTTTTTGACCTGCGCCATATATATCCAAATATATAAATATATACAAACTAGAGGTTATGGAGACTTTCGTACACCTTCCTAATGATAGCAGTAGCGATATTAAGGGCTCTTTTGTGACATTTGTTTGAAGGTGGTAAAAAGCGGGAAGGTTTTTAGTTAAGTGAGGCTTTAGACGGAGTGATGGAAGCCACGTGGATGCTAAGGGTTAGGTTGGGGGTATACCTCCCCCTCCCCTAGCGGAATGTCAGGGTTCAGTGGGTCAGCCAATAGCAACCCTGTCTCTTTCATCGCCTTTATATACAGCTCTACGCTAAGCCCCTTCTATGGGGTGGGGGGGATATCGATTTGAGGTCGGGGGGGGGGGTATAAAATGCGAATTTACGGATTATGAAAGGCCCGTACTACCGGCAAGATTGGAAAGGGGTACTGACCTTTCAGAAATAGGAAGGACATACAGTAGTTCTTTTGTTTTGTTTTTTTATGGCGCATCGACAATTGAGGAGCTTAGTATCAAAGTTGGACAACTCCACTTTTGATTTTTTTACAGGAGAGGCAAAAAACCATATCTACTATATTGATGTCAGTATCATGGTGACTTTTTTAAATGTTATTCTTATAGGCCCCAGAAACATTATTTTAAAGGCACTACAAAATTATATAAGTATTAAGGCCGTAATTACACTTTAAATAGTGGAGTTGTCCATGTTTGAAACCAAGTCATGGAGTTGTCTGTTTTTGAAACCAAAGGGAGCCATTTGAAAATTGAACATATCCTTTTTTGAAACCAAACAAATATGAATTTGGTATGCTCGAGGGTGTTTTAATATAATGTAATTATGTCTAATGTATTAAATCAATATTATATAGTTAAAAATTACATGAAAAATGTTATTTAAATACAGTTTGACAAAACTGAAATGAAACTAAATTATCCTTATTTTATTAAGTTTAGAAAAAAAGTGGTACTTAGCTATCCTCTTCGCACAGTTTTACCTATAACTACATGTATTGAAGTGGCTGTGCTATAATTTTCATCGCCGTACTCAGCCATACCTGTGCACAGCTAATAAAATAAAGTTATCAATTAGCGATGCGATTATTTTATTAAAAACGAGTTAACCATTATTATTTTCTGCAGTGAGTTATTGAAACGTTTTTAATAGCAAATAACTGAACATTAACGATGAGATCTATTTAATATCTAGTGTGAAACTGTCAATATTTATTTGTTATACACGAAAATTTAAATAAAGAGGAATATGTCGAGAACAGTTACCAGTACCACATTAGCTGTTAATTTATTCACCTGAAGTCTTGAAAATATATTTGGAAGGATACATAGCTCTACCACTTGAGTAAAGTATGAATATTTTAAATTAAATACCGGCTGTTTTTCACGGTTTTGTTATATAAAACCCGTTTATTAATAAAATAATTATTCTATAGAATTGGTAGTGGTCTCATTCGACTCGGCACAAAAGAAATTCTTCAAAAATCATACCTAAATCAGAAAGATTCAAGTACCTAGAAGTTTTGTCCCAAAATCCGGCATTCGGAACCACAGTGTGCCGGATAACAGCTAGTTATTAATAAGAATTATCGCCAAATGCACTTATTACAAGTAACTATAAACATTCAGCCATGATGGATTTGCAGTGCATGTTGGGAGCAGATTGCATGAATGCAATTTGTTCCTTATACAAATCCCCACCGTTTGACCGATTTTGACCAAACTTGGAATAATGGTAGGTCTTGATACGAGAAATCTCCTAGGCTAGGTCAAAGAAATCTACCAGGTGTCTGTCTGTATGTTCCTCCCTTATACAAATCCACACCATTCGTCCGATTTTGACAAAACTCGGTACACAGGTAGATCTTAATCTGGAGAGTGCCGTAGGCTAGGTCAAAAACGTCTACCAGCTGTCTGTCTGTATGTTTGTTTCCTATAAAAATCCACACCGTTCGTCCGATTTTGACTAAACTCGGTACACAGGTAGATCGTAATCTGGGGAGTGTCGTAGGCCAGGTCAAAAACGTCTACCAGTTGCTGTCTGCATGTTTTTTTTTGTTTTTTTTTTAAATAGAAATCCACACCGTTTGACCGATTTTTACCAAACTTGGCATAGATGTATGTCTTGATATGGGGGGTGTTATAGGGTAGGTCAAAGTCGTCTAGGACTACCCGTTGGGAGGTCACGGGTTCGAAACAGTTACAGATTCGTGTTATTAGATTTTAATAATACTTATTTGGTTTCTAATTTACTTAGGCTTTTCTGTATGCAGAAAGTAGGTGTAGCATGGCACGCCGGGTAACAGCTAGTGTACTGTATATTTATCAAATACCACTCACTCACTCACTGACCAATCATCGCCCAGCCCAAACCACTCGACAGAAAATTTTGCATGGACACTCCCTTTATAACGCAAACACTCGCTAAGAAAGGAATTTTATTTTATATTCAAATTTTTAAGTATTTTTAAAGGGTTTTGAATTTTTAGTTGGTTAGAGCAGGCAAGCCTAGGCAGATGCGTTGCTAGGACGATAACAGAACAGCTGTTACCGTACTTTATCTATTTCATAATATTACTTTTATTTGCGGTTAATTTCAACTATGATGGCAGACCTTGAATTACTACATATAAACTGCGATTTTGTCCCACATAGAGTTTACGCTATACCTGATGAGGGTTGTCTGTTTCTTGACACTGGTCCGGAGCGCCCCAATGTCAAAAAACATTATACATTGAGTATTGTAAATGTAAATGAATTGTGGTTTGTATTTGTATATAATTTTTTATTCACTTGCATCTTTTTTTATATGCATGTATATAAATCTTATTTAAGTTTAAATGTAAGTTGTGTAAATGTCAAGATAATGTACATGAAGTGTACATATTTTATAATCTGTATTATGGCTCATCGCCAAAGGTGCGTAGCCCTTAAAATAAAAAAGAAGAAGAGCATTTAGGCAATAATAGCCAGTATATTTACGCGCATAGCCAAGCTGGTTTGCAAGTCTTACCGATTTTTCAAGATATTATTCTATTTGAAATCGCCAAAGGAAACAGAAATGAATAAAAATATCATATTTTGCACTGAACTGGCATTGCACGAATCTAGCAACCGGAGAGCTAACGAGATGTGTAGAAATGTAGGACTTGTTTGTTAACACACGTGGAAAGGATTAGGAAAAGAGGATCATATTTTTTTAAAAGGAATACTGCGCAGAACATCACTAATATGAAGTCTGTTAACACAAATATTCCACAAACGGTTAAAAGCCACACTCATTATAACAGCAAATTCGCTTGTATCATGTACCTTATAACCACGCTCGGCCTAATATACCTTATAATTACCTTCGCGTGCATATGAAGGTGAAATAAAAACGAAATTATTTCTGCTGTACTTTATACCTTGCTCTTCAAGTTTAACGCCTTCCTGGTTCATTTTCAGGAGCTTGTACCTATTTCTGGTACAATAATTTCAAATTATAATCAGTCTATGAAGCTAAACCTTCAACCTCTACCCGGCTGGGCTGAGTCAACACTAAAAAAATTCCGTCAAGCAGGAGCTGCATTATTAAGCACAGTCCTTATATGGGTTTACACTCCAGTCCTCAAAGAATTTCTTAAAATAACCCACAAGAATACAAAATAAACATGAATAGTTCTGGTTTCTATAATCAAAAAATTACCTATGAACCAAAATGTTAGATAAATAAAAATTTTAACAAAATCATAAAAGGTTATATTTTTAAAGGAAAAATAATTAAAAAGAAACTCTGGGTCACTTTTTCCCCATGATACCACAATTGTAATCCAAAAAAGTTGATACCAGCTAAAAGTTAAGTACACGTTGCCACAGATAGTAACAACATTAACACCCTGAAGGTGCCAATCATATCATGGCTGCAAAGCTACCTAGGCTGGATCATCATATCATGGCTGCAAAGCTACCTAGGCTGGATCATCATATCATGGCTGCAAAGCTACCTAGGCTGGATCATCATATCATGGCTGCAAAGCTACCTAGGCTGGATCATCATATCATGGCTGCAAAGCTACCTAGGCTGGATCATCATATCATGGCTGCAAAGCTACCTAGGCTGGATCATCATATCATGGCTGCAAAGCTACCTAGGCTGGATCATCATATCATGGCTGCAAAGCTACCTAGGCTGGATCATCATATCATGGCTGCAAAGCTACCTAGGCTGGATCATCATATCATGGCTGCAAAGCTACCTAGGCTGGATCATCATATCATGGCTGCAAAGCTACCTAGGCTGGATCAACATATCATGGCTGCAAAGCTACCTAGGCTGGATCATCATATCATGGCTGCAAAGCTACCTAGGCTGGATCATCATATCATGGCTGCAAAGCTACCTAGGCTGGATCATCATATCATGGCTGCAAAGCTACCTAGGCTGGATCATCATATCATGGCTGCAAAGCTACCTAGGCTGGATCATCATATCATGGCTGCAAAGCTACCTAGGCTGGATCTAGAAACCAGATGTGGAAAAGTGACTACTTTCCTAACCTTAGAACGCCAACGTTCGTCAAAATGGCGAACATCTCTGTGATTTACAGTCGCCCCTGCCATCCCTGTCGTCTATTCTCCACCACAGCCCAGCTATGACGAATCACCAATAGAATCGCTCTGTGATTTACAGTCGCCCCTGCCATCCCTGTCGTCTATTCTCCACCACAGCCCAGCTATGACGAATCACCAATAGAATCGCTCTGTGATTTACAGTCACCCCTGCCATCCCTGTCGTCTATTCTCCACCACAGCCCAGCTATGACGAATCACCAATAGAATCGCTCTGTGATTTACAGTCACCCCTGCCATCCCTGTCGTCTATTCTCCACCACAGCCCAGCTATGACGAATCACCAATAGAATCGCTCTGTGATTTACAGTCACCCCTGCCATCCCTGTCGTCTATTCTCCACCACAGCCCAGCTATGACGAATCACCAATAGAATCGCTCTGTGATTTACAGTCACCCCTGCCATCCCTGTCGTCTATTCTCCACCACAGCCCAGCTATGACGAATCACCAAAAGAATCGCTCTGTGATTTACAGTCGCCCCTGCCATCCCTGTCGTCTATTCTCCACCACAGCCCAGCTATGACGAATCACCAAAAGAATCGCTCTGTGATTTACAGTCACCCCTGCCATCCCTGTCGTCTATTCTCCACCACAGCCCAGCTATGACGAATCACCAAAAGAATCGCTCTGTGATTTACAGTCGCCCCTGCCATCCCTGTCGTCTATTCTCCACCACAGCCCAGCTATGACGAATCACCAAAAGAATCGCTCTGTGATTTACAGTCACCCCTGCCATCCCTGTCGTCTATTCTCCACCACAGCCCAGCTATGACGAATCACCAAAAGAATCGCTCTGTGATTTACAGTCACCCCTGCCATCCCTGTCGTCTATTCTCCACCACAGCCCAGCTACGACGAATCACCAATAGAATCGCTCTGTGATTTACAGTCGCCCCTGCCATCCCTGTCGTCTATTCTCCACCACAGCCCAGCTATGACGAATCACCAATAGAATCGCTCTGTGATTTACAGTCGCCCCTGCCATCCCTGTCGTCTATTCTCCACCAAAGCCCAGCTATGACGAATCACCAATAGAATCGCTCTGTGATTTACAGTCACCCCTGCCATCCCTGTCGTCTATTCTCCACCACAGCCCAGCTATGACGAATCACCAATAGAACATCTCTGTGATTTACAGTCACCCCTGCCATCCCTGTCGTCTATTCTCCACCACAGCCCAGCTATGACGAATCACCAATAGAACATCTCTGTGATTTACAGTCACCCCTGCCATCCCTGTCGTCTATTCTCCACCACAGCCCAGCTATGACGAATCACCAATAGAACATCTCTGTGATTTACAGTCGCCCCTGCCATCCCTGTCGTCTATTCTCCACCACAGCCCAGCTATGACGAATCACCAATAGAATCGCTCTGTGATTTACAGTCACCCCTGCCATCCCTGTCGTCTATTCTCCACCACAGCCCAGCTATGACGAATCACCAATAGAACATCTCTGTGATTTACAGTCACCCCTGCCATCCCTGTCGTCTATTCTCCACCACAGCCCAGCTATGACGAATCACCAATAGAACATCTCTGTGATTTACAGTCACCCCTGCCATCCCTGTCGTCTATTCTCCACCACAGCCCAGCTATGACGAATCACCAATAGAACATCTCTGTGATTTACAGTCACCCCTGCCATCCCTGTCGTCTATTCTCCACCACAGCCCAGCTATGACGAATCACCAATAGAATCGCTCTGTGATTTACAGTCACCCCTGCCATCCCTGTCGTCTATTCTCCACCACAGCCCAGCTATGAGGAATCACCAATAGAATCGCTCTGTGATTTACAGTCACCCCTGCCATCCCTGTCGTCTATTCTCCACCACAGCCCAGCTATGACGAATCACCAATAGAATCGCTCTGTGATTTACAGTCACCCCTGCCATCCCTGTCGTCTATTCTCCACCACAGCCCAGCTATGACGAATCACCAATAGAATCGCTCTGTGATTTACAGTCACCCCTGCCATCCCTGTCGTCTATTCTCCACCACAGCCCAGCTATGACGAATCACCAATAGAATCGCTCTGTGATTTACAGTCACCCCTGCCATCCCTGTCGTCTATTCTCCACCACAGCCCAGCTATGACGAATCACCAATAGAATCGCTCTGTGATTTACAGTCACCCCTGCCATCCCTGTCGTCTATTCTCCACCACAGCCCAGCTATGACGAATCACCAATAGAATCGCTCTGTGATTTACAGTCACCCCTGCCATCCCTGTCGTCTATTCTCCACCACAGCCCAGCTATGACGAATCACCAATAGAACATCTCTGTGATTTACAGTCACCCCTGCCATCCCTGTCGTCTATTCTCCACCACAGCCCAGCTATGACGAATCACCAATAGAACATCTCTGTGATTTACAGTCACCCCTGCCATCCCTGTCGTCTATTCTCCACCACAGCCCAGCTATGACGAATCACCAATAGAATCGCTCTGTGATTTACAGTCGCCCCTGCCATCCCTGTCGTCTATTCTCCACCACAGCCCAGCTATGACGAATCACCAATAGAACATCTCTGTGATTTACAGTCACCCCTGCCATCCCTGTCGTCTATTCTCCACCACAGCCCAGCTATGACGAATCACCAATAGAACATCTCTGTGATTTACAGTCACCCCTGCCATCCCTGTCGTCTATTCTCCACCACAGCCCAGCTATGACGAATCACCAATAGAATCGCTCTGTGATTTACAGTCGCCCCTGCCATCCCTGTCGTCTATTCTCCACCACAGCCCAGCTATGACGAATCACCAATAGAATCGCTCTGTGATTTACAGTCACCCCTGCCATCCCTGTCGTCTATTCTCCACCACAGCCCAGCTATGACGAATCACCAAAAGAATCGCTCTGTGATTTACAGTCACCCCTGCCATCCCTGTCGTCTATTCTCCACCACAGCCCAGCTATGACGAATCACCAATAGAACATCTCTGTGATTTACAGTCACCCCTGCCATCCCTGTCGTCTATTCTCCACCACAGCCCAGCTATGACGAATCACCAATAGAACATCTCTGTGATTTACAGTCACCCCTACCATCCCTGTCGTCTATTCTCCACCACAGCCCAGCTATGACGAATCACCAAAAGAATCGCTCTGTGATTTACAGTCGCCCCTGCCATCCCTGTCGTCTATTCTCCACCACAGCCCAGCTATGACGAATCACCAAAAGAATCGCTCTGTGATTTACAGTCGCCCCTGCCATCCCTGTCGTCTATTCTCCACCACAGCCCAGCTATGACGAATCACCAATAGAATCGCTCTGTGATTTACAGTCACCCCTGCCATCCCTGTCGTCTATTCTCCACCACAGCCCAGCTATGACGAATCACCAATAGAATCGCTCTGTGATTTACAGTCGCCCCTGCCATCCCTGTCGTCTATTCTCCACCACAGCCCAGCTATGACGAATCACCAATAGAACATCTCTGTGATTTACAGTCGCCCCTGCCATCCCTGTCGTCTATTCTCCACCACAGCCCAGCTATGACGAATCACCAATAGAATCGCTCTGTGATTTACAGTCACCCCTGCCATCCCTGTCGTCTATTCTCCACCACAGCCCAGCTATGACGAATCACCAATAGAACATCTCTGTGATTTACAGTCGCCCCTGCCATCCCTGTCGTCTATTCTCCACCACAGCCCAGCTATGACGAATCACCAATAGAATCGCTCTGTGATTTACAGTCACCCCTGCCATCCCTGTCGTCTATTCTCCACCACAGCCCAGCTATGACGAATCACCAATAGAACATCTCTGTGATTTACAGTCGCCCCTGCCATCCCTGTCGTCTATTCTCCACCACAGCCCAGCTATGACGAATCACCAATAGAATCGCTCTGTGATTTACAGTCGCCCCTGCCATCCCTGTCGTCTATTCTCCACCACAGCCCAGCTATGACGAATCACCAATAGAATCGCTCTGTGATTTACAGTCGCCCCTGCCATCCCTGTCGTCTATTCTCCACCACAGCCCAGCTATGACGAATCACCAATAGAATCGCTCGTATCAGCCGTTCGGAACTTTGCCATTTTTTGGAGATTCTTGAATATCTGTTTACTACGGTTGGTAAGATAATTTTTCTTTAATTTTTGATGTTTTATGTGATTTTATTTTTAATATTTTTATGTCTAACATGAAAATCTGTCAATAAACTATGTTTTGGAATTTTATACTAATTTTCATCCCCCCCATCCCCTCTAAGTGGAAAAACTAATTAATAAAGTTATATTAATCAATTTTGAAGAATATATAATATAAAAGAATACCTAGTATTAAATAATATCTCATAAGTTGAGTTTTTACCTATATTTTTCTAATGACGTCTAAATAAGGAATAATTGGTTGAATGGGGTAGGAGGAGGTAGGTTGGCAATCTAGGGTAAATGTTGTATTTTAACAATTTAATGATCACAACAAATCGTACAACTGCTGGCTTAGGGCCGCCCTAGAGTATAATAAGGAAAATTGAATAGAAGGGAGAAAATATTTTCCAAAAATCATTATTTTTAATTAATAGCATGTATTAATTGTAAATTAAAGCGGGTTTGCTCATTCCAGATTACATTAAGATTTATGAGGTAATAACCTGACTTTGAATTGAATTTAAAAGGAAGGAAAATAAAAACGTAGCTCAGGATTTATTGAGTTGAAAGTAGATAAATTAAAAGCGGGAAGACCGTCGGAGTAGAGAGATATTTTATAAATAAACATTTCCGATTTACCTTTATAGCTGCAGAAGCATGAGGTATAGAATAGAATAATCTTAATTTCCAAAAACTCTTTTCGAGATATGGACACGTTATATAATAATATTTTTTTTTACGGCGCATCAACTATTTGGGCTATTAGCGCCGGGCTATCTACAGGTTGCCACCCTTTTATAATGCCAACAGCACGTGGTCGGTTACCCATTCAGATACTGACCAAGCCCGACTTTGCTTAACTTCGGTGATCTACGGGAACCTGTGCATTCAACGTGGCTACGACCGTTGGCATATAATAATATTATAATACATTTAATAATACTTTTGGAGATTTAAGTCAAGATGCCAGTCCGGATGCTAAATCTATTTCAAAAACTTCTTCAGTTGTGTAACACGTTTTTTTGTCGGAGTATTCTTTTCAGTTTCTGGATAAGTCTTGTGGTCGGCTGGATGTTTCTTAATTCCTCAGGCAGGAAATTGAACAAAACTCCACTCCTTTCCTATGAAACGTTGTCATATGTGTCTTTTTTGATTTTTCCTTTTTAGCGTGTAGAGTATTAGTGGTCATCTCCATGAATTCTAAATTGGGATAAGTTATTTCTTACATATTTTACTATTGCTAAAATACACAGCGACGGAAGTGTTAAAATTCCTAATTGTTCAAAGTATTTCCTGGTTGATCATCTTCTTTGTAGTTTCATGATATGCCTTATAATCCTCTTTTGAATCTTGAAGATTTGGATGGCTTGCAATTTGTTACCCCACAATTCAATCTCATATAATTGTGATTTGAAAGTCCCATAATACACATTTATTAAATCCTTTTTTCCAATATCTTTCAAAGATTGTTTATCATGAAGCGTGAGGTATTTTCAGCTGTTTACAGGAATTCATACCAAGTCTGTCGGCGGAAATAAAGGCCTACATAGCTGTAAAAGGCGGAACATTTATACGTTTTGAAGGGAGGCCAGAGTTACAGTTCTTTTAAATTTGCCATTTCGTATAATATTGAACCTACCTAAACATAAAGTATAAAACTATAGTTTTTTAACTATTTTGACGGACCCCAACTATTTCCACGCTGGTAAAATAGAATAGTCCCTAAAATTGAAATTATGTTTTTTTAGTTATTGCATGGTTTGACAATGTTTTCCTGTTCTTTTCTGTCTACTTCATCGACCCCCTCCCATCAAATTTACTTATTTATTCGGCTTTGCAAACTCTGGCGATTTACCTGATCCCATTAGAAAAAATATATAAAAATTAAATATATCATTATATATTCATAGAGGTAGAAAGGGAGATGAGCACAGAGAATAGAATAGACAGTCGCTATGTGTGTATAATATCCGTGGAGAAATTACATTCTGAAATTAACTTCCCTAGGTGATTAGGTTACTCTCTCATGAATTCAGCCAGGAGATTATGCTACTCGGCACAGCGTAATGGCTCTTTTATAATACACACCTACTATCATTTATTAAATTCACCTCAGAGAAAAAAAAAATTGTATATTTAAAATTAATCGTATTCTTATTTTAACACTTATGGTAATTTAATTTAATTCTTATTGATGAACATTTCAACTGCTGAAACAGACTATAATTTCAAAATTGGTACAATTTGGATCTCATAGGCAATTAATTAATACGTAATAAAACCATTTGTTCTTGTCACATCGACATCTGGGCCATTAGCGCCCATTTCCAAGGACGAGCCATGAGATGAGAAAAAAGTATATATGTACAACGAAAGAAAGTTTCCACTTTTTACTGTCCCCAAAAATGAAATTTTGAATTTCCCTGACTTTTTTAAATAATGAAATTCCCTGACATGACATTTCCCTGTCGTTGGAAACCCTGTATATATGTGTGTATGTATATGTGTGTGCGCGTGTTTGTCTGAGCGAATATATAAAATTTTCTTATATTTCATAGCAAGGAGACATAGCTAAGTGGAACATAATAAAATTTGTTGACCAATTCATGAATTTTGTTGTATATCAATCTTTGCACACTATGAAGTTCATAAATTGCCTAATTTTACAGTTATTTGGTACAATAATACCTTTAGACAAAGAAAATGTCAAGTTGGTAATCCAGCCAGGACACCACTTTTACGGTGTAATTCGCGGCAAAAAGTACCTAGATTTTAGGGCTTCACCTTTATTGGTTTCTAAGTACCTACACCTCATATAGGTAATTACACGCGAGATGTCAAAGGAAACAATGTTCATGGTTAAATATAAATATATGCATTATTGAAAAAAGTGGAAAACACTAGACTTTTCTTGGAACTTGTTTATATTTTCTCATATATCTTGAAACCGGTAGGAACATCCTGGTAAATCTACCAAATCTATTAGAAACCGGTAGGAACATCCTGGTAAATCTACCGAATCTATTAGAAACCGGTAGGAACATCCTGGTAAATCTACCGAATCTATTAGAAACCGGTAGGAACATCCTGGTGAATCTACCGAATCTATTAGAAACCGGTAGGAACATCCTGGTAAATCTACAGAATCTATTAGAAACCGGTAGGAACATCCTGGTAAATCTACCGAATCTATTAGAAACCGGTAGGAACATCCTGGTAAATCTACCGAATCTATTAGAAACCACAATAAATTTCCTACAAACATGGTTCGTATGTAATCTTTCATAGATGAATGAAGACTCTGATAAATGAGTCGTAGCAATTCGGAAATGTCGGTTTGTTTTTTCAACGATGTTTAGCTCCTCTTTGACTCAGTTTGTATTTGATTCTTCATTTATTGTATTTAACAGTAAATTAAATAATTCATCAAAGGAAGGCATATAAATTAGAAACAAAGATGTAATAGTGTGTGTGTTTCCGTTTTTTGTTTACTCTCGGTTTACTGAGCATTGTGGAGCCTAAAATCTTGCTTTTCTCTGATACTTCATTGGAGCAGGTATTTAAATTTTTCACGAAAGATCAAAAAGGAAATATTAACGGTTTTTACAAAAACGTACCGAACACATGCAATTGTCTGCAAATAAGCATAACTCTTGTTTAAAAATTTCGAGCCTCATTCACCAAAGAAGTGGGAAGGGGACCACTTTGTGAACCTAGTTCCTTGTCCAGCTCTTTTTGTGTAAGCGAACCAAATTTTTTATTGGTAAGTTGATAATACAGGGATTATATGAAGAGAGTTTTGTTTGCACAAATGGTAGATTATTATTTCATTCACTGTATCATCGCTAGTATAAAATTAATATTTTATTACTCGTCTCTGAAGTGATGAAAACCAAGATCAGTCCCGTAAGAGGCCACGAGGGCCCTGAGGGGCAGATACTGTAGAGGTATCTGATTCATGAGCATATCGTCGATACAAATGCAAACTAACGAATGTGAAAAAATGCATCTTTCATTGTCAATCTTTACTAATTTCTGCTGGACTTATGTACGCCAAATTCTTCAATCTTAGATCACTCTATTGAAGGGAAAGTATTCCACTATCAAAAGGTCAAATCTGCCGAATATTTGACTGTACAAAAAAAAGTTATGAATAAATGCTTTTCCACTCTGAAAAGTGGTGATTTTCATATTCGATACTTTGCATTTGTAGCGACGATATGATTTGCTGATTTTCCCCTTTGCTCCTTCGACTGCTAGCGTCATTAGCGCCACGGTACCTATTAATAAAGGCTGGGTTGGCCTAGGGACGGTCAGGGAGGCCGAATCCAACTCATGAACGAAGAAATCAGAATGTAAAAATCTTTAGTGCTTGCTCGTGATTTGAACTCATGCCACTCACCATATTAGTCCAGGCTCTACCACTGACCCAACATCGCCCCCCATATGAAGTGAAAACCCCGTCTAAATTCTTGGCCGAGAAAAATAATTCAAATTGACAGTAAGCCACAATTTTATTAAAATTAACTTTTTTCACCTTCCGGTTGAAAATTAAGACAAATACTGATAAAAGATTAAATGCTATTTCAATCGGTTCGAATTACAAAAAAAAAAAAATAAAAAAAAAAAAAAATAAAAAAAAAAAAAATTAAAATTTCATCTGTTACATCACAACAGTTATAAAACAATACCTGGTTTATAATTATTAAATAAATAAGTGAAAATGAAGTATATTTTTGCAAAACCTACCTTGAATTATCGGGTACGATGTACTTATTTCTAAAAGTGTTGGATCTTCCTCTAATCGGTAGGTAATCCTGAAAAAAAAAAAATGTTTTTTATTATTCTATAATAAGTACGTATAATTTATAACAGAGTATTAGTAATGTACATTAGTAAGATACATATATTACTGAAACACATTAGATAGATAGATAGATAGATAGATAGATAGATAGATAGATAGATAGATATATTTCCAGCAATCCAAATTTTTTGGAAATTGGACAATTCAAAGAAGCAAAAAACAAAAAGAAAACAATAATACAATTTCAAATCTGATTGCTTAGGTTCACAGATATAACATTTAAAGTCTCTTACACAACTTGAACTTATAAAACATTTCTTGGTAATGCCTTGATATCCTAACTTAGATTAGAATAAATAAGATAGCATATAGCCCTAAAATAAAAACAAGTATATATCACTAATATAATAAATAATATAAAAATTAAAATATGACAAGAGTAGATTAAAAAAATTAAAATAAAATTATATACATTAAAATAAAATTATATACACATAAGCTCTTTGGACTACGTATTAAATTGAGATGTCTTTTGAATTATGAACAAAAAACTCCCTTATCGTATAAAAATTCATTTCCGATATAATGGATTTACATTGGCATACAAATTTAGCGTATTCGTCTATTTCTTTTATTTTTCTAGGAAGGGCGTTGTAAATAATCACTCCATTATCTTACAAACCTTTTGAACCTAGTTAAATTTTCTATCCGTCTTTCTATTTACGTCTATACCTACATATATATATATATATATATATATATATATATATATATATATATATATATACATATATATACATATATATATATATATATATGTATATATATATATATATATATATATATATATATATATATATATTAGTTTGTTCGGTGCGAAATTCAGGATACATTATTCCCATAAGAAATGATGGAGCCAGATCGTTATCCAACAAAATAGTTGAATCTCGAGGAAGGATTTACTAGAGAAATGAATTTCTTTTATTCTCCACAACTACCAAGAAAATTGTGCTGCAAAAATAAACTATTACTGATTGACTGATTTAGTCAATCAATAATTTAAATTTTAGACTCTTCATTACAAAAATAAACGAGGCAGGTTTCACTCATGAAAGAATTTTTGAAAAATGTTTTCTTATCTTTATCGATCTTACGTACTAGACACCGAAAATGTAATCCTTGTTAATATATATATATATATATATATATATATATATATATATATATATATATATATATATATATATCAAGACAAAATTATACCATTCGTACATTGAGCGGTAGAAAAATTTTGTAACGACAAAGTCCATTAGTATAGGGGTTTACTTAAGACCCAAATTGCTAATTTGTCCACCCTGGGCGCAATTATTGTGTTAAACCCCATACACATTCTAGGTATCTAAATCGGTCCATTAGGATTCGGGGGGTCTACGAAAAATTAAAATTAACGAATGAGTCAGCTGTTTATTACAAATATCAAATATCAAAATTTTTCATGTTTATTTTGAATTGATGTGGATTATTTCAAGCAAATATTCAGAAATGCAGTGTACGGTACTATCTTGTAGGGGATGTGCTTAGTTCGGAAAAAAATAATAATTTTGTACTTTCGTTCAAGATCGTATAAATATGTTGTCAGAAAAACAATAGGGAAAGTTAATTTGATATTTAATTTTTCATTTGTATAAAAGCGACAAGAAAGATCGGGGGTAAATATTTTGAAATTTAATTCATATTGATATAAAAGGGAAAATAAAAAGCCGTTTTTTCGTAATCATCTCTGAGGAGAGGAACCTCCTTTGATGTCTAGGGTGAAGTGGATGCTGTAATCTTAGCTCCAAAAAGCAACAGGATTTAAGGACTTCTCCTTTCCTCCGAGGAAAAACCGTGCCTCTAAGAAATAATGTAAATCAGAGAATTTAATATCAACACGTGACAGACAAGCTCCATTGGCTCCCATTAAAAAGATATATATATATATATATATATATATATATATATATATATATATATTTTCCTTTACAAGATAAGTTTACTTAGATGTATCCATGATGCACTTATGAATGAATTTTTGGAAAATTTCTTCAAATCTTCATCGATCCTACCAGTTAGTTACCAAAAATGACCCCGGTTTATTCTTACATGCAATAAAAATGTAACGGATCGCTGTCTATACATGGAAGATATAGACAAAAAAATATTATTGGGGGCTTTTATCAACGGAATTGTATCCAAAACAATGAATGTTAGACTTTTGTATGTTAGTCTGTGCGCTTATGCACTAATCTAAGAAACAGCTTATCCGATTTAGATTCGAATTTCACTAATATATTGTGGTAAGCTTCACTTAACATTTAGTTTTGGTTTCATGTAAATCGGTTTATAAATAAAAAAGATATGAAGAATCATGCCGACGTTTGTAGATTGTAGCCGAGAACCGCGCCGTTGACTATAGCATTCAATTATTCGCAGCGAACACACGTAATCCAAAGGCCCATGGCGTAACAGTTGCATTCGAAATCACTGACTGTTATAAACAGTATATAAATATATCCCAAAAATGCTACCCAAAATCACTGTTCCACGCGGACGAAGGTGCGGGCACAGCTAGTTTATATATGTATGTATAAATATACATATATATATATATATATATTTATATATATATATATATATATATATATATATATTTATATATATATATATATATATATATATACATATATATATATATATATATATATATATATATATATATATTTATTTTTTAGAAATATGGCACAGGTGGAAAAATTAGTACTCCATTTTATGTACTATTTTATTTTTGGCACGCCCTACATGTTTCGTGGCCTTTATGCCACCTCCTCAGGGGCCACTAAATCTCCATGTGTGGATAGCTCGCCACCCATACTAAGACTGTGCCATATTTATAAAAAAATAAATAAATATACATAAATAAAGCTCAGAAATCGTGGAATTGAATATATATATATATATATATATATATATATATATATATATATATATATATATATATATACATATATATATATATATGTGTGTGTATATATATATATATATATATATATATATATATATATATATATATATTAACGGTATATACGGCAGAGTTTTCGTTATTGAACATATTCAAAACTCGGCACTTGTAAAAACATCTTCTTTCTCAACGTACGCCCTGTGAAACACAAAAACCGATATGATTTTAATTTTCTTTGTTCACTAAAATAATCATTTAACGTTTAAATAAAATTAAATAAAAACAAGCAAACAAATAAAAAGTGAAATAAACACAGACAAAAACCCGGGAAAAATAATAAAACTTCTTGTTGCTAATTAAGAGTTTAGAAAAAGTCTATTTATAGATCTATTTATAATGAAAAATACACAATAAGACGGAATTTAGGGCTGATAAAATAGAGAAGGAAGTGAAATTATAAAACCTAAAAAATTGCCAAAGTGAAATTAAAAACACAGTAAAAATAAACTATTCTTCAGGACAAACGAACATTTGTAGTACCAGTAAATTTGGAAGCTCCTGGATTGAGTCAGGGGGGAAGATACGCCCCCGTTTATACGCGGTTTTGCTCAACAGAGAGAATATCCCCTAGAGGGGTTATGAGATGAAACCCTTCCAATAATCCAAGACGCCACCTGTTTTGTAGCACGGCTTATCCCTATTCTCCAAATATCTTTATTTTCTCATATTTTCCTTTATTTTGTTTTTCTCTAATATTTTCAAGAATGTAAATTCATATACCAATAGGCCTTTGAGCTGTTGGCATTATAAAAGGGTGGCAACCTGTAGATAGCCCAGTTGTTGATACGCCGTTAAACAAAACAAACCCAACTTATAGGCCTATGTATGTATGTATATTTATATATATATATATATATATATATATATATATATATATATATATAATGTGTATTTATATATATACATATATAAATATACATCGGCCTTATGGAGGCCTAGTGGCCGTGACTGTTAAGGCGTGAGCACTTATCACTCCTTGCCAAGGGTCGTGGGTTCGATTCCCACTTCCAACTATGGGGTGGTGGATGTTCATTAGAAAAAGAAAAGGCATCAGCCCTATCCTGGCTAGAAAAGGGTGGTAACCAATAGATAACCCGTCCTAAAATTACACTGTTCTGCAAAAAAAAAAACTTTTCCCCCCTCCCTTGAACAATTTTGCCTGTTTCTCATGTTTTCAGGTGTGCTGAGTCCGAATCTGAACTCAGAAAAATTCTATCACCCTCTGATTTTGAGAGAAAAGAGGAGAAACTTGGAAAAATGAAAAATTGTATTTGAAAATTATTGTCTTTATTATAACAGATTTTTTTTCTTTTTCATCGGTAAAATATAATTAATTGAATCCTGCATGCTATCAGGTATAATACTAGATATGACACAACTCAAAAAATATACACACATCGTCAATGAGTATTTTTTTTTCTTTTGTACTCTTCCTCCTCTGTCTCCCGCTGCAGTGTCCAGCAGTAATCCGCCAGCATCTTCTCATTCCATTTGCCAGTATATCCTTTTTCCATTCTGGATATGTCTTGGTGGAATCGTTCTCCATGTTCGTCCGAAACTGCACCCAAATTTGGGGCGAAGAAATCTAGGTGACTATGCAGGAAATGTATTTTTAAGGACATATTGCATCCCAATGTTTTATATGAAGTAAGCAGTTCTTGGACTATTTTTCGGTAGTCTCTAGATTTTTCGTTTCCCAAAAACTTAGCACCTACCTCTCGAAAAGCAATCCAAGCCTTTTTCTCAGTAGTATTTAACTTTGCTTCAAAAGTGAGGTCCTTGAGTAGATGAGGTCCTCAAGATCAAAAACTGAAAAAACACTTTTAGCCATATTTCTTCAACCACTTGTAATATTCCCATCAAATTTTTTTTCGTTCAAATATACTTCATTGCTCTCAAAATCATCGGGCTTTTGAATTTTTTTCACTATGTTATGATGCCAAAAAAAATTCGTCAAATTTACAAAAAACTCACATTTTTGGTTAAAAACTATAATTTCTCAAGAAACTGTGCGTGATAGACAGAATCTGACTTCAAATTCGTGTTCAGCACATTTGAAAACAATAAGAAAGCATGTTTTGGTTTGAAGGAGGATTTTCCTGCAGAACAGAGTTATTTGTTAATAATAATGGACGTTAAAATTTAAATTATAATAATTTAAATTTATTCGAAAATAAACGAACCCTACAATGATTTATACAATGTGTCCTTTTTGTTACGCTAATTTTTTTATTATTATTTTTTTTTTTAACGGCGCATCAACTGTTTGGCTAATTGTTACGCTAATATCTTATTTTTTTTTTTTTTTTTTGAATGAATGAAAGTAAAACATTATTCTGGGTCTTCGTCCCATAAGAAAAAAAATAAATACATATGGTTGAATAAACAAATTTAACCTAAAAATATGACTATAAATGTAGAACAAACAAAAGTAGGAGAAAAAAACGAATACAAATATTATTAGTAAAGTCTTAAATAATAAAATAAAACATAAGTAAATATGTATGTACATAAATTATAATTGGATTGGGGCAATGATGATACAATATTCAGAGGGGGGGGGGGGAATATAATTAAATAGTTTAAAATAAACAAATAAATAATTAAATAAATAGGTACTAAAAAATTAAATAAATATTAAAGAAATGGGGCTATAAAAGGATATGAATAAAAATAAATACATAACCAAGAGAAGAAAAAAAGGTACAAAAAAAGAGAAAAATTATAATCTTACCACAACCAATAAAAAAGTCCGACTCGCAGGAACTGCCTCATCTTAGCGCGGTTCCGTTCTTATCCCTAGTCTAATTTCGAAAGATTAAAATAGAAGCAGTTATTATTTTGTTGAGAGGTGATCGTTGACCGTTGATGATGCAAGTTAGGGATTGTCCGGGTTAGGTCACTGCTACTTAATAATACATACCCCATATGTGTATGTATGTAGGCATATATATGTACATATGTGTGCGTGTATATGTGTATGTGTATATGCATATATATAAATATATATATATTATATATGTATATATATATATATATATATATATATGTTAGGTATATTTACATAGATATGTGCATATATTAGTGTTAAATATGTCCTACTTGTATTTACAGCCCTGATGAAGGCTTGAAGCTCAAGCCGAAACGTCGGCACAATAAAACCATTTTTACGATAAAATGTAGTTTTATTAAGTAGCAGTGACCGAACCCTGACAGTTATATTTTGGTTCCACCAGTCTTGAAAGGTAGGATTTACAATCTTACCTGGAGGGGTCGGCAACACTAGAAACCGTCCCGCTAGTTACAAGGTCTTGGAATCTTGGAACTCAATATTTCTAACAATAAATTGTTTTTGTTATTTTACTTAACCTGTTTTATTTTCGAATACATTATCCAACTATAAGCAATTAAAAAATAACAAGGAATAAAATACAGACAAACAGAACACTTCGAATAAGCGAAATCAATTACTTTAAAGCTTTAAGCTCTTATTTCTCCGATTGACATCGCCTAATCAAAACTTTCATTAGAACCTTTTATGTAGAGCATTTAATAAGATTTCTAATGGTATTCTTCCGTTTGCCAAAATTCTCAACAGTTTTCGAGATATTAATGAAAGTTCCCAAAATTTATATTATTTCTAGCAACAGAAAATTGGCCTCATTTTTCATATCCTGTTTTACACACACATACATTTTCCTTACAAATACAACATAAGAAATTAAAAAAATAAAAAGCAATAAAAAACCAAGGGAAAGAGACAAAAATTACAAAAAGAACGACAAAAACCCGTTCATAAGAACAAAACAGACGTATTTGAAGTTTTAAGCACTTATTTCTCCGATTGACATAACCTAATCAAAAATAGTTTTAGAATCTTTTTTGTAGAGAATTTAGTAAGCTTTCAAATAGTTTCTATCCACTTACCACGATTTCCCAACCGTGTTCGAGATATTAATGAAAGTATACGAACTTCCCAAAACTTATCATGTATGTTCATAAAATATTTTATTCTAACCCTTCCTTAACTCCAAACGTAACAAAACTTTCAACATATTAGTTTT
>OX328131.1:77491537-77509037 GCA_946811695.1 Gonocerus acuteangulatus
CTACCAGGAACTATGTAATCTTAGAGGGATTTCGTACATATCCTTAGTGTCATTATCAAAGGAAATTACTCTAACCGACTACCAGGAACTATGTAATCTTAGCGCGATTTCGTACATATCCTTAGTGTCATTAGCAAAGAAAATTACTCTATCCTTTTTCGTGTGTCATTAACAAAAGAAATTACTCTATCCGACTACCGGAACTATGTAATCTTAGCGGGATTTCGTACATATCCTTAGTGTCATCAGCAAAGGAAATTACTCTATCCTTTTTCGTACATATTCTTAGTGTCATCAGCAAAGAAAATTACACTATCCTTTTTCGTACATATCCTTAGTGTCATTAGCAAAGGAAATTACTCTATCCTATTTCTCAACCTTCGCTCTAGGAAAACACTATTACTAATACGTTTCTTCATTTTCTTTACTCCTTTTATTAAAATACTTATTTCATTGTTGAATCCAATTAAAAAAAAAAAGAATCAAGTAAACAGAGACAAAAAACTCGACCAAAAAGAACAAAACTACACACTTTCCAAGTTTTATGTATTTATCTCTCTCCGATTGACAACTCTCCGTTGAAATTTCCTTTAGAAACTATTTTGTAGAGAATTCAGTAAGCTTCCGAACGGCCATCTTACACTAACCACGAATCCTCAACTGATTTGTTTTTAAGATATAGAAGAATATACCAACCAAGATCCGAAAACATTTCAATGTCAGTTAATATTTTTTTTTCTAATTCTTCCTTAAACTTCAAAACACAGCCAAAATTTAAATTTCTGAGATGAGATTAGATAGAATGTCAAATTTCTGAAACGAATACCTAAACTTAAAATTAGTAGAGAAAAGTAGTTATCTCAAAATATGTTTTTTCGGGTTGTGAAACGTGTGAATTTTTGGAGGGAGAAAGAAACACGCTAAATGAACTGACGGGTTAGTTATGAAGAAAATCAATTAATTTGACTACAAAATCCTCAATTTTTCCTCTTATCAGTAAACTTCAGTATATATCGTTAAGATAACAGTTCAAGAATATCAAGTCATAAACATACATCCGACAATAAAAATAAGAAGGAATATACAAGAAACTGGTTTGATTTAACTAAACATTATAATAATCAAGTGGTTCAAAGATTTATGATTTGTCGAGATTTTAGACAATGTAGAAATTAATTATATTTAATTTAAACTTTTTTTAGACTTGATTTTATCAAATATTTAATCCCTGGAATGGGATTTGAATCCAGATTCTCAGGTTTTACGTCCGATTGCCTTGCAAATTATGGTGCTAGGGTCCATATCACAGCAAGTTAATTATGGTGCTAGGGTTCATATCACAGCAAGTTAATTGAATCTGTTAAAGCTAATGCTCGAGATAGACAACAGTCTCGTATTTTTTGGAAGTATACAATTTTATGTCATTCTAGAATTGCGTTGACCTAAAAAATTTAAATATATTAAACCCCTGTTTTAATAAATCCTCAGCACAGGACAGTATGCTGTGAGCATGGCAGTATGCTGTGAGCATGACAGTATGCTGCGAGCATGACAGTATGCTGCGAGCATGACAGTATGCTGTGAGCATGACAGTATGCTGCGAGCATGACAGTATGCTGTGAGCATGACAGTATGCTGTGAGCATGAAATTATGCTGTGAGCATGACAGTATGCTGCGAGCATGACAGTATGCTGTGAGCATGACAGTATGCTGTGAGCATGACAGTATGCTGTGAGCATGAAAGTATGCTGTGAGCATGACAGTATGCTGTGAGCATGACAGTATGCTGCGAGCATGACAGGATGCTGTGAGCATGACAGTATGCTGCGAGCATGACAGTATGCTGTGAGCATGACAGTATGCTGTGAGCATTCAAATCAAAGCACGCCGAGTGAATTTAAGAGAAATTGTTTTTGTAAAAAAAGAATTTGCTAATTGCGTCTCCCTGTGGTCTTACGCCTTAGATTCTCATGCTGGAGACGTGGGTTCGAGTCCCTTTCGGTGGCAGGAATTTTTCTCATTTCAGGGCTCGTTAAGAAAGTTCCTTGTCGCACCATGGATGTCGGTGCTAATGGCCCGGTGTTGGTACACCGTGAAAAAAAAAATGAAAGTTAAGCCACTACCGTCTTATTTGTCATGCAGAAGTATACTAAATTTATGCAGGATTCCAGTATCTAGGCATCTAAAGAAGTAAAATAAAATACATATAATGTAATCTGCTCACCGGAAAATAAAAAAAAATATGATTCTTAGAGAATGCGAGATGTTGTCTATAGAATAGACAGATATAAGAGACTAGAGGAGGAAATGGAGGTAGTTTATAGTGGCTCAGCTAGACAGGGTAAGTTATGATGTACTCAGGGCCACAAAGGATTATAGGTAATGAACTCTCGCCATCTTGAATAGAGGCCTTCATTGAACGAATGGAGGCAGGAGAGTAATGGCGGATCCTTCCTTGAAAGAACGTGAATAAAAATAAAACAACTGTTTTCTTTTTTTCCATTTAATATTTTAATGTCACATCTATATATATAAAAATCACGTGTTTGTCTGTTTTTTTGTTCCTTATACAAATCTACACCGTTTGACTGATTTTGACCAAACTTGGCACACAGGTAGGTCTTGATACGAGAACTTGGCTACAGTGAAACATTCAGTTTGTGACGGCCATTTTGAATCGACAGCCATTTTCAATAATGTCTCAAATTTATTTGTTGATGTTCCTGATAATTAGAATGATGAGTTTACATCATTATATAATCATGTAATGCAGTTTATTTCAATTTTATTTCAACAGTCACTGTCTAACTGAGGAGCGCTGGCTTTCTTCTACTCGCAGGCTTTGCTGCTCACCTCTGTCGGCTGTTAGATGAAGTGCTGTTGTGCTGGCCTCTGGCGGTATCATTATGAACCTAACTAAGGAGCGCTGGCTATTTTTTTTTTTTTTTTTTTTTTTTTTTTTTTTACGGCGCATCGACAATTCTTGGCCATTAGCGCCACGCTGGCTATTTTTTGAAAAGAGCTATCTACTCGCAGGCTCTGCTACTGGCCTCTGTCAGCTGTCAGATGAAGTGCTGTTGTGCTGGCCTCTGCCGGTATCATTATGAACTAAAACAAATTCACATCGTTTGACCGATTTTCGTAACTTGGTATAGACAACTAGGTATCAAGTAGATCTTAAAACGAGGGGAGTCATAGACAGAAAGTAGGTGTAGCATGGCACACTGGGTATCAGCTAGTCTACTATACAGGGTGTCCCAAATAAGATGGCTCAAACTAATTTTGCGGCCAAACTGTTGATCTGAGAAAAAAATGTCAGATTTAAAAGTTGTAGAGCTTGACCTAAGCTTTCTAAATATGTCAACCATTTAACATATTTACTGCGCATGTGCGCTCGGCGCTAGATGAAATGTTGAGGTTTGCAGATGACCCCTATCATTATGCACATCATTTTGAAGGGAATTAAAATTTTATTGTTTTAAATTAAAACGATTTTTTGTAGGCACTCAGAGAGGTCGGTTATGAATGTCTGATACATGATTTTGATGTATTTTCTCATCAACTTTCTGAAAAAAATATGGCCGATCCTCTAAAAGGATTATTTTCCCTAATAACTTCAATAAAATGTCTGATTTTTCGTTTGAGACGTTCAATTCCCATAGGAAGAAGAGCAGCGGAGTGAGTTCAGGTGATCTAGGTGGCCAAGAAATAGGGCCATCCTTGCCAATCCAACGGCAATACGGGGAGGAATGTTCTCTTCAGTGATGGGACCTTGAATAGGCATAACTCACATTATTGGTCCATGAATAACCCTCACTAGATAAGGCAGCTGGATCATCAGCATCGGTGGTCAGTAAACGTCTGGTGCGGGATTCTGGGCAGTAAAATTATTGGCCCATATTTTTTTGAAGGTCCCGTATCAGGGAATGTTTACAGGACATTCATCTTGGATCGACTTCCAGAACTCATGGAAAACTTACCACTAGAAACAAGAAGTAAAATGTGGTTACAGCATGATAGTTCTCCAGCCCATTATTCCCGAGAAGCTACGAATCCTGTAACCTCCATAATCGGAAACCGTTGGATTGGCAGGGATGGCCCTATTTCTGGGCCACCTAGATCCCCTGAACTCACTCCGCTTGTCTTCTTCCTATGGGGTACACTTAAAAATATGGTCTACTCTAATCCGCCTAGTACACAAGACCAAATGCGGGAAGGATTGCTGAAGCCTCCAGAGCCATATTGAAGGAACAAGTATTAAGAGAAGTTGACAGCATATGCTCCAGACTTCAAAGGTGTCTGGATGTTGAAGGTGGCATCTTTGAAGACACTATTCATTCTTGAAGAAATAAAAATACAGTAAAATGGATGCTTTGAAACTGCAAGATAAGAGTTTTCTTTACAATTTATTATTTAATCTATCAATGAAACAGATAGATTTCATCTTAAATTGAACGTCTCAAACGAAAAATCAGACTAAATACTTAAAAAAGATGCCTTATAAGTTATTAGGGAAAATAATCCTTTTAGAGGACCGGCCATATTTTTTTCAGAAAGTTGAGAAAAAATACCTGAAAATCATGTATCACACATTCATAACCGACCTCTGTGCGTGCCTACAAAAAATCGTTTTAATTTAAAACAATAAAATTTGATGTGCATAATAATAGGGGTCATCTGCAAACCTCAACATTTAATCTAGCGCCGAGCGCACATGCGCAGTCAACATGTTAAATGGTTGACATATTTAGAAAGCTTAAGTCAAGCCCTACTACTTTTATCTCTGACATTTTTTTCTCAGACTAACCGTTTGACCGCCAAATTAATTTGAGCCGTCTTATTTGGGACACCCTGTATATTTGTCCAATACCACTCAATCACTGACCTATCATCGCCCAGCCCAAACCTCTTCACACAAAATTTTGAAATTTTGATGGACACTCCCTTTAGGACTTAAACACTCGCTAAGAAAGGGTTTTTAGATATTCGATTTTTTAACTATTTTTAGAGGGGTTTGCATTTTTTGGTTAGTTAGAGCAGGCAAGCCTAGGCAGCATGTGTTCCTAGGACGATAGCAAAACAGCTGTTATTGTACTGTATCTATTTCATAGAATTATTTTGAAATGCGGATAATTTCAATTATAGCCAACGGCCATAGCCACGTTGAATGCACCGGTTCCCGTAGATCACCGAAGTTAAGCGACGTCGGGCGTGATCAGAACCTGAATGGGTGACCGACTACGGGCTGTTGGTATTATAAAAGGGTGGCAACCTGTAGATAGCCCGGCGTTAATAGCCTAATTGTTGATACGCCGTTAAACACGAAAATGAAAATCAACTATGATGGTAGACCTTGAATTACTAGAAACAAACTGTCGATTTTGTCCCACATAGAGTTTAGGCTATACTTGTACGGTCCTTCCGAGGTAATAATATCCCGAACCCTTGCATAGCCTCCTCACTCATCAGCATCCCCAGTCAGAACACTTCTTGGTAATACTCGCAAATATAATGGGTGTTTCCAAATGACATCTTGGAAAGATAAACACAATTTATTACTGACAATGAATTTTAACCTGTATTGGTTAAACCCCTGTTACTGGTAACCTATAGATGACGGGTTATCTCTAGGTTATCTGTTTCTTGACACTGGTCCGGAGTGCCCCATTGTCAAGAAACATTAGTCTTTGATTACTTATCAATTGATGAATAACTTATAGTATGACGGATACCGTGCTATAATAAACTGCACACACTTAATAAAATAATAACTACTTCTGCTGTTACGAAGCACGGGTATTCAGCTAGTAATGTGTATTTTTGAAAATTCATTGTTGCCTTGCATGCACAGAGTGGCGAAACTTGAATGCAGAAAGGATATCTATAAGGAGAAAATCAAGGTGCATGCACAGAGTGGCGAATCTTGAATGCAGAAAGGATATCTATAAGGAGAAAATCAAGGTGCATGCACAGAGTGGCGAATCTTGAATGCAGAAAGGATATCTGTAAGGAGAAAATCAAGGTGCATGCACAGAGTAGCGAATCTTGAATGCAGAAAGGATATCTATAAGGAGAAAATCAAGGTGCATGCACAGAGTGGCGAATCTTGAATGGAGAAAGGTTATCTATAAGGAGAAAATCAAGGTGCATGCAGAGAGTGGCGAATCTTGAATGCAGAAAGGATATCTATAAGGAGAAAATCAAGGTGCATGCACAGAGTGGCGAATCTTGAATGCAGAAAGGATATCTATAAGGAGAAAATCAAGGAACATGCACAGAGTGGCGAATCTTGAATGGAGAAAGGTTATTTATAAGGAGAAAATCAAGGTGCGAATACTTAGTATTCAGAGCAGGATTGAGACTTGATTAGCACTCCTAATTAGCGGATATTCCGACAATTAACCAATCGAATTGCAAGTATTCAAGAGTAGGGGAGTAATTAACTAATAGAAACTCAGAAGAAAAGAAGAGTTTATCAGCAATTCTCCTTCTTCATTTACTAACCTATTTTATTTATTTATTTTTGTACTTATTTTTTTAAACGTGAAACCTTTCTACAGCACTCCAGCGGCAATTCCAAACTAAATAATTCAACACAAGGGATATTTATTTTTATTTACCCGAAGAGCTCTACAGCAATGGTAATCAACCCTAAAATACTTTTCTTCTACAATAAAGAGATAATTAAAAAAAAAAATTGAAAACTAAATAAACAATAAAACTTAAAAAAAAAAAAAAAAAAAATAGTGTAAGCATTCTACAGTATTTATTTATTCCAAAATTGAGAAAACATACACACACATATATATATATATATATATATATATATATATATACATACACACACATATATATATATATATATATATATATATATATATATATACATACACACACATATATATATATATATATATATATATATATATATATATATATATATATATATACATGTAGATTTATATGTTTATATTTACACATAAACATATAATGGTACGCATAATAATATTGCTGGAAATGGAATAAATCATTCGTAAGTTGCACGGGTCTACAAACAAAAAACAGTGTTTTCCATGGATTTTGCTTGCTAAATCAGAAAAAAAACTCAAATAAATCCATTATGTCTAGTTTTTAGCTATTCTTGATTGTTTAATACCCATCGTTTTTGTTGTTATGCAGCAGTTGTTATGCAGCAGTGCTTTACAACCTCCTGCAGTTTAAATCTGCTGTCCATTCCCGTGGTACCCGCTCCCGTCCCTCCGATCTCTATCCTCCCACTCATAAAACAGCCTTCTTCGACCGTTCCTTCATCTCCCGAGCCTCCTCCTTCTGGAACTCTATCCCTCTTTCCATTCGACACTCTCCTTCCTTACCTGTCTTTAAATCCCGCCTCTTTGCTTTTCTCCTATCCTCCCAGGAAGACGCTTCTTAAAATTTCACCACCAGGAAGACCTGATTACCTTTGTAAATTATATTGCTGTTTTTTTCTCGTGTTTATGCATTTTCCTAGTTTATATCTTTTTATAGCCCCCATTCCTTTAATATTTATTCAACTTTTTAATATTTATTTGTTTATTTAAACTCTTTAATTTTATTCCCATCCCCCTCTGATCATTGTATCATCATTGCCCCATTCCAATGAATGTACATATTTACTTATATTTCATTTTATTATTTAAGGCTTCACATATAATATTTGTATTAGTTGCTTTTTTTGTTTTGTTCTTTTATACTTTTGTTTTTCTTTATTCATATTTATATTTTTAGGTTAAATTTGTTTATTGTTTATTTTGTACTTATTTTTATTCTTATGGGACGAAGTCCCAGAATAAAGTATTTTTTTTCATTCATTCATTCATTTTCATTCAGTTGCTCCCAGGTGGTGAATCTTAGGAATTGCATATGTTTTTTTGTTTTATATATCACTTTCATATTTAATCAAATAAATCCCCATAATGATACGAAATGAGAGAGACCGTAGTGGAGTAGGGAATGGGATAGCAGTAAAGAAGGAGGTGGTAACAAGAAATGACTAAATTTGTTTAGCATTTTGTGTTGAATTGATAACAATCATTTATTGGCGGGTTTTTGTTAAAAAAAAAAAAAAAAAAAAAAAATCAGTCCCATAACAGGCCACGAGGGCCCTGAGGGGCAGATACCATAAAGGTATCTGATTCATGACAATACGGCACACTAGGGAGATAGTGTGGTCAGTACTATGCTCCGGCCGCCTGATTTTCCCCTTGGCCGCTTCGACTGCTAGAGTCAGTAGCACCCAAGGTACCCATTATTAAAGTAATTAAAGGCTGGGTTGGCCTAGGGACGGTCAGGGAGGCCAAATTCAACCCATGAACGAAGACACTAAAAGAAAAAATCTTTAGTGCTTGCTCGGGATTTGAACTCAGGCCTCGAGCTTATTAGTCCAGTGCTCTACCACTGAGCTAGCCTCACCTCCTTATTAGTCCAGTGCTCTACCACTGAGCTAATCTCGCCTCCTTATTAGTCCAGTGCTCTACCACTGAGCTAACCTCGCCCCCTTATTAGTCCAGTGCTCGACCACTGAGCTAACCTCGCCCCCTTATTAGTCCAGTGCTCTACCACTGAGCTAACCTTGCCCCCTTATTAGTCCAGTGCTCTACCACTGAGCTAACCTCGCCCCCTTATTAGTCCAGTGCTCTACCACTGAGCTAACCTCGTCCCCTATTGGCGGGTTTACAAACAATAATAATGATAACGGTTTTTCTACATTTTTTGTTTTTTTATGTGCCCTCTTCTCATATTTTGGAGACCTGTATTATCGTTAGATTAGACATTTTAGTTTCGTTGCAAGGAAGCAAAATAAGGGCTAGCGTGGTAAAATTTAAAATTTACTTTCTCACTAAATCACGATTTCTTTTGTACTGATTTTCGCTAAGTTCAGAAAATCGTTCTCAGTAGTTCTAAATGTTATAAAGCGAGTTTTGATCAATACCCCCCCCCCCCCCTCAAATTTATAATATTTCACAAAACTGAAAAAAAATTGCACAGAGGTTTTGATTGATCTGTTTTTAGGTAGAAACTGGTTATTTTACAATAAAATATAAATAGTCTCTAGACCTATAGGAGTAAATAAAGGAAGCTGGAATATAGAGCAAGGTAGCCAGATAAAAATATAGGGTGCGAGGAATTCTTCCCTCGGGTGCTTGAGAATTCTAAAAGAGTTCCAAGCCAGCACGGACTCAGGGGCAATGAAGTAAATAATCTAAATGCTCGATCTATAAGTCGGCGAATAGAGGAGGAATAGAGGAGGAATAGAGGAGAGAAATCCTATTTAAATATTTAATATTGGCTCAAATCATACATATGACAGGCAGATGATTAATAAAAATAAAGGAACGTCACGCAGAAGCTGCATAACTAAGCCCTTTCCTCAGAATATGAGTACTGTACACAGTTTTCCTGAATGATATGCTAAGAAATTACCTATCTTTGTAATGAACAGCTGACCCAATGTAGAGGAGAAGCCGGATAAGCGTCCATGGCACTCCTAGTGGTGGAAGTTACAACCAAGACTTGTCCCAAATTCGAATGAACCGATTTAGTTCATTTTTACAACACTTCTTTCTCATTAGATACCCACAACTTCTACCGAATTTCATTACAATACAACAGGAATACCCAGCCAAGGAGATTGGCAGAGAATGGTTTTTTACCTTAATAATATGCAAAGTAGCTCTTGTATTTATCTAATTCTCTTTTTGTATAGATGCTATCTTTAAAAAACTATAATTGTTGAAAAATTTTATAATGTTAACAAATAAAACAGTTACTTATCGAAATTATATCTAATGTCTATTAATTGAGAGAAGATAGTTGATCGTTGGTGATGCGGAGGTAGAAATTGTTATTTTTTATAAGGAAATGGGGACGAGGTTAGCTTAGTGGTAGAGCACTGGACTATTATGCTGGAGGACCTGAGTTCAAATCCCGAGCAAGTACTAAAGATTTTTATTTTCTGGTATTTTCGTTCATAAGTTGGATTCGGCCTCCCTGACCGTCCCTAGGCCAATCCAGTGTTTAAATAATTTATTAATGGGTCCCTTGGTGCTAATGACCCTAGCAGTCGAAGTAGCAAGGAGAAAATAAGGCGGTCGGAGCATAGTACTGACCTCACTATCTCCCTAGTGTGCCGTATGGTCATGAATCAGATACCTCTATAGTATCTGCCCCTCAAGGCCCTCGTGACCTTTTACGGTACTGATTTGATTTGATAATTATACAGCCACACAAAAAAAGAAAAACGTCCGGACCTAAAGGCCAGACCATTTTTACTATATAGTTTTGGGGTCACTGAATCCGAATCCGGGGTCAGATAAACCCCTGCACTTTTTGTTTAAGCCCCATCCCTCAAAACGCATAATTTAGGATATTTTACACTATAATTTTTTTATTCAAGTTGTTAACCAAAATAAACGACTATTTCCTGTATACTGCCTTTTAGTGCGTAAAAATACTAACTTTTTGAGACCACAAAAAACTGGATTGGTCCATTTGGAGCAACGTAGTTTAAATATGACTTCTAAAAAAAACTCGCGTTTTTGCTTATATTTTTAAATTTAATATATTTATATTTCTAAATTGTTCAGACATTTTATGTAGAATTGTTAAATACTATTGCTATGTTTTGGATTCTCTTAGTTAGGTTTTTAATAGTAAGTAGTCTGTTAAATGTTGGACCTCTGTGCTCAAGTACAATCGTATAAGATGAATAAAAGAGAGAACTTTGTAAGGTGAGTGTTAGGGGAAGAACCCCATTAGATGGTGGATTGAAGCACACATCCTGACAAGATGGGTGGTTGGCTATATTCCGAGCATCGACCGGGTCATTACCTAAAGCCCAAGGTTTATCGAATCCTATTCTACGATTCGACAGGCTCAAGTTAGTCTTCATCGCCATAGAGGTCTATGAACTTCTGACGATTTCTTACAGTATTAAAGGATCTTAATATTTATTTTAAACGTGTCACATCAGGACCTTGGATGAGTAAGGGCGAATCAGAAAAATCGACTCTTTTTTTAAATTTTATTTTCTGATTCAGAAAGATGTAGGTAAGATGACGCTTCGCCTTGTTTCTCTGATTTGCCTTTAGTTCTTTCACAGTGTCAAGCTAAAGCGAATAGCAGTATCATCAATAAATATCCAATGTCCGATTTCAAGGGCGAATCCAGGGTCTGAAACTCCCCTCCTAGTATTTTGTTACCCATAAATCACTTGTAAAAGTTGTAATTAAAACATTGACTTTCAATTGCTTAATTTTTCATTCAGATCGTTGAATCAGCATTCCATAGAGTGAAGATTCGCCCTCGCTATCCTGAAGCGCTTCAAGAAGTTTGACTTGGATTTCCCAACATCCGGAATTCGTGATTCGCCCTTACTCTTCTAAGGTCCTGATATGGTGCGTTCAGAGCACAACTAGACCAAGTCCATGTTTGACATTTTATGTTATAATGGCTTTAAGAGTGTTACTAAAATGGCTATTTTCAGTGATACAGGATACTAAGTCCTAACTTCATTATTTTGCCACTTGTATAGGTTCTTGCAAAATATCGGGATGCCATTCTTATTAGTTTTCAGAGCACAAGTAAACCAAGTCCTAGTTATAACTATTTAATGAAGAAAACTATACATAAATAATATCAGTGTTTAAGTTCAAATCTTTTTAAGACTTATACTGGTCAATAGGATTTAGACAAAGTCTCTGCAATTAAAACGAATAATACTCTGAAAACTATATAACATGGACTTGGTCCAGTTGTGCCCTCAACCCTCCATGTATAGATGGGTTTAGGTCTCTTCCTAAAATATTTGTGGTCAGAAGACTTAAGAGTCATTAATATGGCACTCTCAAGATGTGAAAATATTATTTTTTTTTTTTTCTAGAATGGTCAAGCAACAACTTTTGGGCCATTTGATATAGATTGACCCTTTATTGAAGAATATATAATGGATTTCTGAGCGAACCAAAGATTTATATAGTCTTTCAAAACTTAGTAAAAATGTTTGTTAATTTTTAAATTTATTTATCTGGGAAAATAAAGACTACATTTTGACATAGGCTGTCAGTACAATCATATACCGTCCAGATGGAAATTTAGATGCACCAAAATTAATATGCCTTTTGACACTTTAGAACATAAATAAGACTTACATATTTATCTGCCGGTTTTTCTTGTTTAGTTGACTTGATTTTGCGGAAGAATATATAATACATCCATAGTCGACTTTTAGAGAGGACCACATATTTGTGAACTGTCAAAAAGGCCCTTCCTCAGGAGGTTAGAGTAACAATTTTAAGTTAATTAACAAGTTTTGTGAGTTCTGTGCCCTGGAAAGTGTTAGAAAATATTTATTTATCTATATGTAAGAGCTCGGAAACTTAGGCGATTAGCTCAGTAAAATTCTAAATAAATCATTTAGATTCAATTAGTCAAATAAACAAAACTGACAAATGAAAGAGGACAAGTTGTAAATAACATAAAACATTAGAAAATGGAACTAATTTGAAAGAAATTAATAAACATTTACAACAAACAAAACCATACTCATACGTGTAGTATCCAGAAAGGATGGCATACGTAGATAAATAAACTCCCACGCTGGAGGGTTACTCCAACCTGGAAAACATGAAAAAAAAACAACAAAAAAAAACAAAGAAAACCAAAATTATTATGACAAGAGGAGAAGACATAAGTGTTTTAACTACACTGCAAGTCTAAAGACCCTGCAAATTAAATAAAAAATAAATAAATGAACCTGGATTGTAACAGATTAACAGGGCTATGCTGATGACCTTGTCATTCTAATTAGAGGCACTGTACCCACGGTCATAACGGACCTTATGAATGAAACGGTGCTCTAGTTCAGGACTCAGCATTAATGCACGTAAGACGGTCATAGTCCCTTTTACAAAAAAGCGACGACTGGTATATGGCACCCTAAGAATTCAAGAGAATATTATTCCTCTGAGCAATTCGGTGAAATACTTAGGGGTACTATTGGACAAGAAACTAACATGGAAAATACACCTGGAACACGTAAGGAACAAGGCCACGTTTGCTCTGTGGACATGTAAGAGGCTGTGTGGTAGAACCTGGGGTCTTAAACCACACATTGCCAGATGGCTATACTTGAATGTAATCAGGCCAATTGTTGCCTATGGTGCACTAGTTTGGTGGCACCGATTGGACACCAAACATATGAACGCCATGGTAAATAAAATACAAAGACAAGGATGCCTCCTTATAGGTGGAGCAATGAGATCAACGCCCACTCTTGCCCTGGAAGCACTCCTGGATACCACCGTTACATTTGCATGTAACAAGAATGGCCATGACTACAGCTCATAGGCTGACCTCGCAAAACGTGATTAGAGCACCTCAGGCGCAGGGAGGACATTCAAGAATCTTCAGGGTTATTGAAAATATCCCGGAATTGGGTATTCCGTCGGATGCAATCATCCCTGAATATGGTTTCATAAGAAGCTTCAGAGTCAACACTGGAGTGGAGCGGAAATCTTTGGTGCCCACACCGGTGAACATACCCAATGGATTCAACGTCTACACAGATGGATCGAAGACCTCAGAGGGGACTGGGTCAGGAATATGGTACAGGGGGTGCCAAGGGGGGGGCACCCACATTGCCTTAGGAAGAGAGCCATCGGTCTTCCAGGCTGAGGTATATGCAATCCTTGCTGCCGCAATTCAGTTGAGAGGAACACAACACAGCCAGAAAAGGATTAATATTCTAACGGATAGCCTGGCTGCCTGTAAAGCTTTAAACAACCCAATGACTAAATCTAAACTGGTCAGGGAATGTAGAATGGAACTAAATGAATTGGCCAAGAACACAAACTGTGTTGAGATCCACTGGATACCTGGGCACAGTGGAATCCCTGGCAATGAAAGAGCGGACCTACTTGCAGGAAGAGGTGCCGCTATTGTACCAATTGGCACTGCTCCCTTTTATGGGGCACCACCATCATTATTCAAACGGATAATTCACCACTGGCTGCGTGGGAAGCAGCAAAACCTTTGGGAGAACCAGACTTTGAGGCACGACAAATGCTTTATTCAAAAGCCCTCTGGAGAACCCTGGAAGGAGCTGAAGCTCCTAAACAGAACTGAACTCAGAGAAGCAATTGGAATAATTACGGGACACTGCAAACTGAATAAGCACCTTTATAGGATGAAGCTGGTCAACTCCCCCACCTGTAGATGGTGTGGAGCAGAAGAAGAGACACCGTTACACATCATCCGTGATTGTGAACGGTTAGATCATATACGGTTTAGATACTTTGGTGATACAAAGGATACCAATCTTGAACCAAGTGAAATATCCATTAAGAGACTTCTGGACTACTGGAAGGTAATACTCTGAGGGGAGATAACGACGGGTAGCACAATAGGTCGCTTGGCCGCGGTGTGCTCCCACTGAGGAGGTCAACCCGGAAATATTGTATTTTTTTTTTTTTTTTTTTTACGGTGCATCTACATCTAGGTCATTAGCGCCGACATCCAGGGTGCAGCGAGGAATTTTACCAGCGAGCCGTGGGATGATAAAATTCCTGCCGGAGGTTGGGAATCGAACCCACCATCTCCCGCTTATGAATCCAAGGCGCTAGCCATTAGACCACGGGAGACCCCGGAAATATTGTATTGTATTGAAACAGATTAATTTAAAAAAAATTGAACTGCTTTAGACTTTCTTGTTTTTAAATTTTGTTCCAGTTTAACGCAACCATTTTTTTGAATTTTTTGTATTTTTATTTTGAGTTGAGAATGTTTCCTTTTTCCTAGGTTTATTTTATCTTTCTGAACAGCTGGTTTGGTTTAGATTTTTGAAGTGCTGCTATATTTTTATTTTGAGTTGAGAATGTTTCCTATTTCCTAGGTTTATTTTATCTTTCTGAACAGCTGGTTTGGTTTAGATTTTTGAAGTGCTGCTATATTTTATCTTTCTGAACAGCTGGTTTGGTTTAGATTTTTGAAGTGCTGCTATATTTTATCTTTCTGAACAGCTGGTTTGGTTTAGATTTTTGAAGTGCTGCTATATTTTATCTTTCTGAACAGCTGGTTTGGTTTAGATTTTTGAAGTGCTGCTATATTTGGTGGTTTTGTTGTATTAGACGTTTGGGATAATTTTAACAAAATAATATTTTCTAGAACTTGCATTCTTCTTTTGATTGCTTTAATTAATTCTAAAAATTAGAATATGTTTTAAAAAAATACTTTAATGATTATTAAAATAGCTAAATTTCCTGGAAAAGTGCTAACAATATCTATAATTTATTAATTATAAAAAAATGAACACTTCTCTGTAAAAGCATTGAAGAAAGGGAATTGTATAGAAGATGGAATACTGATTGTAAAGCTGAGTATCTGATTGGCCAGATGGAGTGGAGTCCTCTTGGGAGGTTGATATTTCTATTTTCACAATGCACGTGGGACTAGCGCTCCTCGAATACCTAATGTGATTGGGGGAAATCGATCAACCCAATAGCAAAGACATTTCAAATATTCGACGCTCCAAAGAATAAGTAATTTTAGCAAGTAGTAATTATTGAAATGAATAATATCCTCAAGAGAGGGCTTATTTCAATAAGTAAACTCATTGCCAGTGAGTGTAATTAGTGAAATGAATAATATCCTCAAGAGAGGGCTTATTTCAATAAGTAAACCCATTGCCAGTGAGTGTAATTAGTGAAATGAATAATATCCTCAAGAGAGGGCTTATTTCAATAAGTAAACTCATTGCCAGTGAGTGTAATTAGTGAAATGAATAATATCCTCAAGAGAGGGCTTATTTCAATAAGTAAACTCATTGCCAGTGAGTGTAATTAGTGAAATGAATAATATCCTCAAGAGAGGGCTTATTTCAATAAGTAAACTCATTGCCAGTGATTGTAATTAGTGAAATGAATAATATCCTCAAGAGAGGGCTTATTTCAATAAGTAAACTCATTGCCAGTGAGTGTAATTAGTGAAATGAATAATATCCTCAAGAGAGGGCTTATTACAATAAGTAAACTCATTGCCAGTGAGTGTAATTAGTGAAATGAATAATATCCTCAAGAGAGGGCTTATTTCAATAAGTAAACCCATTGCCAGTGAGTGTAATTAGTGAAATGAATAATATCCTCAAGAGAGGGCTTATTTCAATAAGTAAACTCATTGCCAGTGAGTGTAATTAGTGAAATGAATAATATCCTCAAGAGAGGGCTTATTTCAATAAGTAAACTCATTGCCAGTGAGTGTAATTAGTGAAATGAATAATATCCTCAAGAGAGGGCTTATTTCAATAAGTAAACTCATTGCCAGTGATTGTAATTAGTGAAATGAATAATATCCTCAAGAGAGGGCTTATTTCAATAAGTAAACTCATTGCCAGTGAGTGTAATTAGTGAAATGAATAATATCCTCAAGAGAGGGCTTATTACAATAAGTAAACTCATTGCCAGTGAGTGTAATTAGTGAAATGAATAATATCCTCAAGAGAGGGCTTATTACAATAAGTAAACCCATTGCCAGTGAGTGTAATTAGTGAAATGAATAATATCCTCAAGAGAGGGCTTATTTCAATAAGTAAACTCATTGCCAGTGAGTGTAATTATTGAAATGAATAATATCCTCAAGAGAGGGCTTATTTCAATAAGTAAACTCATTGCCAGTGAGTGTAATTATTGAAATGAATAATATCCTCAAGAGAGGGCTTATTTCAATAAGTAAACTCATTGCCAGTGAGTGTAATGGAGCATGAAATTATTTGAGATATCTGATAAGAGTTATCAAGAGGAGAGATTGATAGGAATGTGAGTGGAAAATATATAAAGTAATTCTGTGGTTAATGACGACACACAACGTCACGTTTGTATTACATTAATGACGCAGTGTACAATTGGCGGGTCTCCGTGGTCTAGTGGCTAACGCCTTGGGCTTTTATTCGGGAGATGGGGGTTCGAGTCCGGCCTGCAGCATGGATTTTTCTCATTTTATAGCCCATTGAAGCAATTCCTTGGGCCATGGATGACAGTGCTAATGGAATGAAATTCGGTAAGTAGTAAAAAAAAAAAAAAAAAAAAATTGAAAAAAACCTAATTGCAGTACGCAGAGTCCTTCTCTCCGCACCCAGGACCCCTAAACGACTGATTTTGATCATTTTCACGATAAAACATTAATCTTTAGTTTTGAGAGTATAATAACGAGTTACATTGCAGGCACACCCAGTTATAGTATTTCAGAGCAAAATTATAATTTGTATGCAAAGTAAACTCTCCAAAGGGCCGATTTTACTAGTTAACCAAAACCCACCAAAGTCCTTCCCTTTGGTATTGCATTGTTAGTGGGTTGTTGCGGGAGAAAGGAAAACTTGTGGCACCTATTGTGTCAAGACACATACATATGAGTGTGTGTGTGTACGTATATTTTGAGTGTGTGCAAGTGTGACTGATGTAATCTTATTAT
>OX328131.1:77511537-77569029 GCA_946811695.1 Gonocerus acuteangulatus
CGAATGAAACCATTTTCAAGGCGATAGCTACCCCGTTTTTGGTTTGGGTACTTAGAATCAATGGATTCAGTTGAAACATTTTCTGCATGTTCTACTTTCATCAAAACTAATATGTTGAAATTTTGGTTACGTTTGGAGTTATGGAAGGGTTAGAATAAAATATTTTATTAACAGACATAAAAAATGTTGGTAACTTTGTATACTTTCCTTAATATTTCGAAAAAGGTTGAGAATCTTGGAAACGTAAGATCACCATTAGAAAGATTACTAAATGGTCTACAAAAATGGTTCTAATGAAAGTTTTGATTAGGCGATGTCAATCGGAGAAATAAGTGCTTAAAACTTTAAAGTAATTGATTTCGCTCATTCGAACTGTTCTTTTTGTCTTTGATTTTGGTACTTAGAATTATAGGATTCAGTTGAAACATTTTCTGCGTGTTCGAATTTCATCAACACTAATATGTTCAAATTTTGGTTACGTTTGGAGAAAAGAAAGGGTTATAATAAAATATTTTATTAATAGTGTAAGGGGCCGATTAGCAAGGACGGGATTTAAAGGAATAGATGATGGGGAAATATTTTAGAGAAGCGGAAATTCCTTTCAAAACTATAATTTACACTGAGATAACTAACGCATACATAAATATCATAAAACACCGCTAAGACGAGAGAAAAGGTTGAGTGAGAGAGAAACCGCTAGATAAGAGTAATCACATATCATTTGGGGAGGTTAGAGCATATTTTGGAACTGACTTACCTCCCATCGCCATCGCGGCCAAGACCTCAGGAACGGGCGTGGACTCTCCCCCGTCGGAGGTAAGCCAGCTTTTTATACCCATTGTGCCCCACTCCTGCTTTAGCAGGTGGCTGGACTAGAAACTCTTGTCAGGTCTTAAATCTTCCGAGAATCTTACGAATCAGCCACGTGCAGTTCCAACAACCCAGACGCAACGTTTGCTGATTCGTGGTTCTCACATCTCTAGAGATGGGCAGCCAACCTTTTCTCTCATTCTTATTCACTTAACAAAGACAAAGGGAAAACGGGGCCTTACATCACCCCCCGATTTTTTTAAAGTCATGTTTCCCTTGGAACATTACTTTACCTTTAACACTACCCGTCCTTAAGTTACTATTATTCTCTAACTATACAGAACACTATTTTCACAATCACTTTATTTACGAGCGGTCCTATATCCACTCTGTTATCGCTGTCACGAAACTTTCCGCTGCATCGAAGAAGGAGGCGAATTGTTTTAAGCATGGTATTCCACAATAGCTTCTTGTGCTCGTCCCAAATCCATGTGGTCGAAGATCCAAGATTCACCAAAGTCCACTGCCACCATTCTTTTGACGTTTTCATCTTCTGGCGAAATGACGAGACTATACAGGAAGGTGTTTCTCTGTGAAAGAACTCGGCAGGACAGATCTAAGGTATCCTAGGTCCACATCAGGCTCTATCCTAATACCGAAGGATTGCGTAGGCTTCCTCGTTTCAACTCTTCAAGAAGAACGCCCCTTTACGGCTGAGCTGTAACCATCCTTCCTGTCTTATTTTCGTTAAGGGCAGGACAAGAATTCGATGAAGCAACATCTTCTGATCTGGAATTGTCCAATGCTACTACTCCAGTATTAGTGGCGATGAGATCTACTTCTGAAATTTGGTTACATGTTTATCATGACATCAGCTTCCCTCCGAGAGGAGTGTCAGTCCAATTTGCAGAGCCTCTCTCTCCTTCCCCAAAATCAGAGTCAACTCTCTTGGACCTAGCATCTCTCTACTCAACTTTCCATTCATCGAAGTGCCTCCGTTGTGTAATTTTTTGATTATATATAGGAATTCCGTTACTCTGTTTTCTGGGCTTTTGATAGGACGAGGAAAGGTACAGGGAACTACGGAAAAGGGTTTGTGATGTGTGAAAGATTGGTTTAAACTTTTGCTTCCTTTTTCGAAAATTTTCTTGAAAGTTTACAAACCACCCTGCCCAGGCGCGTAACCCACGACATTTTAATATAACTCAAATTTTCATGCCAATAGTCAGAACTCTAGAATCACCCGCGATGACAGCCCGGTAAGTAGATGTTTAGGAGTCGTTTACTGGCGATTTAGCTCTTTTCCTAAGCGCGTCCCACACCTACTCATCGTTAGGTCTCTGAACGCCTCTCCTCCAGAAGGAATATGGTGATCGTGGCCGTGGTCCCTGTTCCCGCACTCCTGGCGTCCAGGTGGCATCCTTGGGGTCGTTGCTCGGAGAACTAGAGGAGGAACGACGCCCACTCGCAGGCTGGGAGTCTATGCCCCGTCGGCCGTATAAACGTCCGGACCTTTCGCGGTGCCTCCCCCCCTCATTTGCGCCCTCCACCCGTCCTATAGGCTGGGGTGAACCGCTCCGATCGGCTTCCTCCTCTTGACCTACTTCTCCCTCAGATAGGGCTGAGTCGGATAGGACCTCATCGGGGGTAGTCGATTCCGAAGGTGGCGACGAAAACTGGCCGCCGAGAGGACAACTAGGATCTGGACACGAAGGGGATGCCCCCGCACTCACGGGACAGTCAGAATGATCGGTCGCCCTTGCCTCGCTTTCCCCTTCTTCCGCGTCACCAGCCCGGTCTGGCGTCTGGTAATTTAAGTCATATGGAAGCCCTGGCTCCATCGCCCAAGACCACTCGTCGTTGGCCTCTTCCTCGTCCTGTTCTTCGCGGTACGACCTATTAGCCGTTTCAGCCTCCTCTCTCTCCGGATCCATATTCCCCTTAGTCGCGGCCTTCTTAAGGCGGTTGATGTGCACAACTGCTCGCGCCCCGGTAGACAGCTCGACCTCATAATTAACCCGGGAGAGTACACGGGTGACTTGATGCGGCCCCGTCCATGGACGGTGGAACTTCGGACAGTGGCCCGGTTTGACCGCTGGCACATTTAAGTACACCCAGTCCCCCGCTGCTAGCTGGCGCTCTTTCCTCCGAGAGTTTACGAAGGCTGTTCGACGTTGATAACATCGCTCGGATCGTACCAACGCCTCTCGATATGCTTCCGAAAGCCGCTTCCGTAGCTGTATCACATGATCTTCCGGTAAGAGCCTATCTCGGTCCTCCTGGTTCAAGCTAGGCCCTAGATCGCAGTCGAAAGGGGTGACTAACTCCCGTCCTAAAAGTAGGTAATTGGGGGAGTACCCAGTCGAGGAGTGGGGGATGGCTCGGTAGGCCATAACTGCATAAGGGACCCAACGGTCCCAATCTCTACCATCCCGCCGCACAAAATGTGTGATTGAATCCGTGATCGTGCGATGGAGGCGTTCTACCATGCCATTGCACTCCGGATGATAGGCTGTAGTCTGCAGCTTTTTTATCCCAAGAGCTCTGCATACTTCCTTGAAGAGAGAAGAAACAAAGTTTCTCCTTTGATCAGTGAGCAGCCTCTTTGGCACACCATGTCTCGTCACAATATTCTCCACAAAGGCTACGGCCGTCTCTTGAGCGGTCTGCTCCTTTATAGGGATTGCTTCGGCGTACCTCGTAAAATTGTCGATAAAAGTCAGTAGATATCTATGCCCTCTCCTTGACCTTGGTAGAGGGCCAAAAATATCTAATGACACCTGCTCGAATGGGCCACTGGCCACATACGGCACTTCCAGAGGCACCTTCAGGCCTGGTGGGCTCTTTCGCTGAGCACACCTATGGCAGCTCTCAACGAAGTTCCGTGCATCCTTCTCCATAGAGGGCCAATAAAAGGACCCCCTTAAGTTGGCAAGCGTGCGTTCTATACCCGGGTGTCCCGCCCATGGCTTCGAATGGTGGTATTCGAGGATCTTTAGCCTAAGCGACTCCGGAACTAGGAGACGCCAATCACTCCCTTCGAGATCAACAGCCCAGTACCACAATCCTTCTGCATCGGCCCTGACACTACCGCCCTTCCTTGCCAGCTTCTGGCACCAGTCATCTTGCTCTTGGGCCCTCCGGATGTGGCTCCGGGTGAGGGGGTACCGGGGCCGTATCTCAGCAACGGAGCGGCTTAGCGCGTCTGCATTTTTATGATTCACTCCGGGCTTGTGTTCAACGACATATTCGAATTCCTCAAGGCGCAAGGCCCATCGAGTCAGCCGAGAAGAGGGGTCCCTCAGACTTAGCATCCATTTAAGAGCAGCATGGTCGGTAATTAACTTAAATTTTCGCCCAAGCAAGTAACATCGAAAGAGCTTTGTCGCCCAAACGACCGCCAACAACTCTCGTTCAGTGGCAGAGTAGTTACATTCCGGCCCCTTCAATTGCCTGCTGGCATAGCAAATGGGCCTCTCGACGCCTCCCTGCACTTGAGACAACACAGCCCCAAGAGCTACTCCGGAAGCGTCCGTAGAGAGCACGAAGGGGTCTCGGAAGTCCGGATACACTAGTAGAAGGTCGGAGGTCAAGGCCTCCTTCAGGTCCGCGAATGATTTCTCCTGCGCAGGCTCCCAGACAAAAGTAGCTCGAGTCTTTGTTAGCTCAGTAAGGGCTTTCGCCCTACTTGCGAACTCCGGGATAAAACGGCGATAGTAGCTCGCTAAACCGAGGAAGCTACGTACCTCGCGTGCATTCCGTGGTTTCGGAAAGGTTTTCACTGCTTCCACCTTTCCAGGGTCGGGTTTGACTCCACTGTCAGTCACCACATGCCCTAAGTACATGACCTCCTTGGCCGCGAATGTACACTTTCGTAGGTTGACCTTTAAATTCGCCCCGCGAAGTAAGTTAAATACTTCCTCCAGCCGGGCGATATGCTCACCGAGTGTGGCGCTGTACACCACTACGTCATCGAGATAGACAAAACAGCCGGTACCCTTTAGACGACCTAATAGCTGTTCCATCAACCTTTGGAAGGTAGCCGGAGCCCCTGCCAATCCGAAAGCCATTTTCCTGTACTCGAAATGGCCTCCCTCGGTGGTGAACGCTGTCTTCTCCTGGTCTTCCGGGGCTATGGGGATTTGATGGTATCCACTGGCTAAGTCCAGTGTGCTAAAGTACCGGCAATTGCCGAGCTGTTCTAGGGTTTCCTGAATCAGGGGTAGAGGGTATGTGTCCACCCGAGTAACGGCATTAAGCCCCCGGAAATCAGTGCAAAACCGATATCGCACCTCCCCATCCGGCGATTTCTTTTTTACTAGTACAACTGGAGCCTGCCAGGGGCTAGTGGAGGGCGTAATTATACCCCTTTCCAGCATAGAATTCAGCTGCTCCGCCACCACGGCTTTCTCCGCGTACGGGACCCTATACGGTCTCTTCACCACAGGTCGGGCATTACCCGTAACTATCCGATGTTGGACGGGTAGCGCGCAACCTTCCCCTCTGGGCTCTTCGAAGAGATCCTGGAAGCGAGAAAGAAGCTCCAACAAGGGCTTCTTTTCTACCACGGGGAGGTGTCGGAGCTTCTCCTGTAGGTCCGACCCTGTCTTTACGGTTTGTTTCGCTTTGGTGGGGGACTCACCTTGACCTTCTGCCAGTGACCAATTACCTTCCTCAACCCTACCAAGAGGGGAGTCACGACGTAGTACGACTGACCCTCCACTGAGATTAACCACCTGTATCCACGCGGATCCCTCCACGACCTCACTCACGCTACGCCCTGTGCGCACTCCAGATGTAAGCCCTTCTAGTGGCTCAATTAAAATATTACCCCGCCTTATGGCCGCAGGCACTCGAACAGCCACTGTCGCCTCAGAATAAGCCGGAAGGGATACCTCCTGGCACAATCTGACGTAAGGAGATTTCCGTTCCCTCCGGCGTGCTTTGCGCCCGGAGCCATTACTTATTGTATGAGCGTCTCCGGAGCTACTCTTCTGGCTAACGGTACAACCCCCTGCGGATCCGGCAGTACTGATAATGTTTGACGAACTAACTCCTGCACCGGGGCAAGACCACTTCTCTTCCAAGATACGGGTCCTAGCCACGACCCCCTCGATCCACTTCCTGTCTCTTTCTTAACTTACCTCGGTTACCGTCTCTGTCGAAGACACCCCAAGAGAAGTGGTAAGGGTCCCCAAGTCGTAATTCCTTCCACCTATATTTATTCTAGCTCCAACGCGGCCTAGCAAGTCTCGACCGAGGATTCCCCCTCCCGAGGGGAGCACCCGGGCTACGGCGACCCTGTGTCGGAAAGAAAACCCTGGGAGTTCAATGTCCACGACTTGTTCCCCTTCCAGCGGCAATAAATGGTCTGTTACACCGCGGACCTTAAAAGAAACTGGCTGAAGCCCCGCCCCCGGCGCAGGCCGATTAAGAACTGTGATGTCCGCTCCCGTATCTACCATCATCTCCAAGTCTTGCCCATTTACCTTTACTGGGATAATAAGGCGAGGCACCCCGCAAGTTTTCCGTAGGTCATTTATACGCTTGTCCCCCAGATCTTGGTTGCCCTTGCACTCTCTGGCTATATGACCAACCCCATTACACTGGTAGCACCGCATATTCTGACGGCCTGTACCTCTAACTGGTTCCCATGCCCTTCGACAGTCACGGGCGAAGTGACCCCTGACTCCGCACCTAAAACACGCTTCCTTTCGCTCGCTCGCTGCAACGGCTACTCCCCTTTCTTCGAGTCCTAGAGGTTCATCTTCCTCACAAAATTCCACAGCTACCACTTCTTTACACGTAAAATGCTGCGACTCTCCTCGGCCAAGCTCCTCCTCGATAGCAGTGGCCCTTTCGACAGCCCCTTGCAAATTAGAAGGGAAGCTAAGACGGGTTTGCTGTCCTATCTCTCCCTTCAGCCCCGACAAATAAGCTGACAGGACAACTTTGTCCAAAAGGTTCCTTGCACCCTTGCGTTCCTCCTCGGAACCTGATGCCCCACAGGATTTTTCCCCTAGCTTACGGCAGCGGTCGGCAAACGCTCTGACCCCCTCCCCTTTTTCCTGCCTCATGTTGCTCAATTGTAGTAAAAACTGTTCGTGACGCCTAACCTCCCTAAACCTTTCCAAGAGGGCCACCTTAATAGTGTCGTAGGGCACCCCGGGCCCTTGTAAATCGGTACGACTCGCCAGAAAAGACGCGGCTGAGCCCTTGAGGCGCATCCGGACCACGAGCGCCATATCTTTATCCTCCCATTGCCCACTATCTGCCACTAATTCCAGTCCATTCAAGTAGTCAGTGACAGGGACCGAAGAATCATCGCCTGACCAAGGTGCTACCATCGCCTGTAAGGACATATCCCGCCTCGGCGCCATAGACCCCGACATTCGTGCTGACTCCCGGGACTTTGTTAGTTCTTCCTTAAATAACTGATTAGCCTTTAAAGCCTCCTCTAGTTGGCCCCCGCTGCCCGCTACAGCCTCGCGAGAAGATAAGAGTCGCTTCCTCAGCTCCCCCCCCCCCCCCGTCTCCTAGCTACTCGCTACTCTGCAAGCTCCTTCACTCGCTTCTTTAAAATTATTCGCAGTCAACCCCACACCTGACACCATTTGTAAGGGGCCGATTAGCAAGGACGGGATTTAAAGGAATAGATGATGGGGAAATATTTTAGAGAAGCGGAAATTCCTTTCAAAACTATAATTTACACTGAGGTTACTAACACATACATAAATATCATAAAACATCGCTAAGACGAGAGAAAAGGTTGAGTGAGAGAGAAACCGCTAGATAAGAGTAATCACATATCATTTGGGGAGGTTAGAGCATATTTTGGAACTGACTTACCTCCCATCGCCATCGCGGCCAAGACCTCAGGAACGGGCGTGGACTCTCCCCCGTCAGAGGTAAGCCAGCTTTTTATACCCATTGTGCCCCACTCCTGCTTTAGTAGGTGGCTGGACTAGAAACTCTTGTCAGGTCTTAAATCTTCCGAGAATCTTACGAATCAGCCACGTGCAGTTCCAACAACCCAGACGCAACGTTTGCTGATTCGTGGTTCTCACATCTCTAGAGATGGGCAGCCAACCTTTTCTCTCATTCTTATTCACTTAACAAAGACAAAGGGAAAACGGGGCCTTACATCAGACAAGAAAAGTTTTGGTAACTTTGTATACTTTCGTTAGTATCTCGAAAACCGTTGACAATCTTGGGAAGCAGAAGGTTACCATTCGAAAGCTTACTAAATGCTCTACAAAAAATGTTCTAAAGAAAGTTTTAATTAGGCGATGTCAATCGGAGAAATAAGTGCTTAAAACTTTAAAGTAATTGATTTAATTTATTCGAACTGTTATTTTTGTCTGTTTTATTCCTTGTTATTTTTAAATTGCTTACAGTCGGATAATGTATTTGACAATAAAACAGATTAAGTAAAATAAGAAGATCAATTTATTGTTAAAAATGTAGCGTTCAAAGAGAGAGATCCCAAGGCTTTCCAAATGCCTCCGAGTGGAGGCCTTTCTGCCCGACTTATGGGATAGCTGACCCATACAGGTAAGATTGTAAATCAAGACCTTTCAAGACTGGTTAGTTTGAGATTTTATTTGGATAGGTGTTTCGCTATTGATCTAAACAAAGTAATAACTGTTTCTGTTCTATGCCTTCATAAACACTAGAGATAAGAACGGAACCGCGCTAAGATGACGCAGTTCCTGCGAATCGGGCTTGTTTGTTTATCATTGGCTTTGAAGAAATCTATTTTAAACCGAGATAATGTGAAATTATTAAAGTGCGATTAAGTTTTCAATCTGTCAACAATAAGAGGCTTAACAAGAAATCAGACAACGACCTCAATTGACCCAAACTTCCTTCCATTGAGAGACCCTCGGCCAAAAAAATCTATAAACAAGGGATTAGTCAAATAGATCTTTATGTATAGAGAAGGGGGGGGGGGTAATTTATGACAACCAGATAGTATCTAATGGGGGGGGGGTAATTTATGTCAACCAGATAGTATCTAATGGGGGGGGGACAGCTGGGAATGGCAGATGAAATTATAATAAGAGTTGAAATTGTTGATTTATTTCTTGCTTGACTGGACACTCAATGACATTTATTAATTATGAAATCAAAGTATCGATATGACTTAATCGAATAGTCTTTTATCTCTTTATCAAGATAATTTATTCAAATATCAAAGGAGGAGATTTTTAATCGAAACATAAATGTTTTAGTAATATTTTAGTAATTACTTTAGCTTCACATACGAAAAATATAATATACTGAAACTCACAAATTTAAAAGAACTTGTAACTATCTATACGGTCACGCTAAACAATTTACTGATACGTTACCGTGTTTTCTCCCCTTTCTCCAAAGGGAAGAACCTGCTTATTGTGCTGGAAAAATGTCGCAATTTGGAAGTGCCGACTAAAAAATTTCACTTTTCAGAGCCGAATTTTCGATCACGAAAATGAAGATCGTTCAAATTTGTATATACTGGGTGATTAAAGTCTAAGTAACAAAACTCTAGGATGTGATAATTTGTATATACTGGGCGATTAAAGTCTAAGTAACAAAACTCTAGGATGTGATAATTTGTATATACTGGGTGATTAAAGTCTAAGTAACAAAACTCTAGGATGTGATAATTTGTATATACTGGGCGATTAAAGTCTAAGTAACAAAACTCTAGGATGTGATAATTTGTATATACTGGGTGATTAAAGTCTAAGTAACAAAACTCTAGGATGTGATAATTTGTATATACTGGGCGATTAAAGTCTAAGTAACAAAACTCTAGGATGTGATAATTTGTATATACTGGGCGATTAAAGTCTAAGTAACAAAACTCTAGGATGTGATAATTTGTATATACTGGGCGATTAAAGTCTAAGTAACAAAACTCTAGGATGTGATAATTTGTATATACTGGGTGATTCAAGTCTAAGTAACAAAACTCTAGGATGTGATAATTTGTATATACTGGGTGATTAAAGTCTAAGTAACAAAACTCTAGGATGTGATAATTTGTATATACTGGGCGATTAAAGTCTAAGTAACAAAACTCTAGGATGTGATAATTTGTATATACTGGGCGATTAAAGTCTAAGTAACAAAACTCTAGGATGTGATAATTTGTATATACTGGGCGATTAAAGTCTAAGTAACAAAACTCTAGGATGTGATAATTTGTATATACTGGGTGATTCAAGTCTAAGTAACAAAACTCTAGGATGTGATAATTTGTATATACTGGGCGATTAAAGTCTAAGTAACAAAACTCTAGGATGTGATAATTTGTATATACTGGGCGATTAAAGTCTAAGTAACAAAACTCTAGGATGTGATAATTTGTATATACTGGGTGATTCAAGTCTAAGTAACAAAACTCTAGGATGTGATAATTTGTATATACTGGGTGATTAAAGTCTAAGTAACAAAACTCTAGGATGTGATAATTTGTATATACTGGGTGATTAAAGTCTAAGTAACAAAACTCTAGGATGTGATAATTTGTATATACTGGGTGATTAAAGTCTAAGTAACAAAACTCTAGGATGTGATAATTTGTATATACTGGGTGATTAAAGTCTAAGTAACAAAACTCTAGGATGTGATAATTTGTATATACTGGGCGATTAAAGTCTAAGTAACAAAACTCTAGGATGTGATAATTTTCAACAATGAAGTTTATTTATTGAAGTATGGTCCGATTCCGAATGGAAATGTGCAGTTATTTCCAATTCTCTTCTTTTTCTTTTTAACGCAAACATATTTATCATTCAATAAGAATGAATTGCTCAAAAACTGTTCAGGATAATTAAATTTTAATTATTCTATCATCAAAATGTCCTTTAATAAAACAGTGATTTTATTCACTAAACCCATTGATAGCACAGGTCTACAACCAAAAATTTGATTTGATGATTTTGGCTAATCTCTGTGTTTCTCGGTGTGCTGAGGCCGAGAATGAAATCCGTTTTTCTCTATCACGTACCGATTTTTTTCAAATCCATAGAACATAATATACCTGCTATACACATAAATTTGGTAAGAAGTAGTTTTTTTTTCCAAACGATTTCTCTTTTTATAAACAGACATCTTTCACTAGGTGGTGTAGGCAATGACTCCCTCAGTAGATGTTGTAGGCCTGAGGGTGTCTAGGCACGACCTGTTCAGACAGGAACGTACTTTTTTGGTCTCAGATGTCACCGTCTGAAGCTAAACGAGATTGAACCTGTTGTATCAGGAACTTGGAGCTAAATTTCTGTTCATTCTCTCAGTTCAGTAGTATCAACTGAAGTGAACACATTCACTGAGGTCTCTTAGTTGTGTCAAAGTGATTAAGAACGTATTTTAAGGTTTGAAAGTGCATTTAGACAAAATGTCTCATCGTCGTTGTTACCAGTCCAGACTACTTCTGTTTTATCTGTGGTGAGTACACAGTTAAGAAATGCCAACGAAATATAATTGGTTTTGTCAAAAATGTATATTATGCATATTTTGGCTTGAGAATAGGAGATCAAGATAAAGTGTGGGCTCCTCACAAAGTATGCCATAGCTGCGTAGAAAAACTTCGCTTATGGTACAAAGGAGAGTTAAAATCTTTCGGATTTGCTATCCCAATGATGTGGAGGGAGCAAAAAAACCACGTTAATGACTGTTAATTTTGTAATTGTCATGTTCAAGGCTATAATTCCAAAAATCATAAGCTCATTAACTACCCTAATGTGGAATCTGCTAGTCGTCCGGTACCACACGGTCCTGGATTGACAGTTCCTCAGCCTCCTCGTGACTTGGGCAGTATAGATAGGGAAGCTAATAGAGAAGACTGTATGTCGGAGAGCGATGAAGTACACAGTGAGTTCAAAGCAAGCAGTTCAGAAGATGAACCTCAGCTTATTTCTCAACAGGAGTTGAACGACTTAGTGAGAGATCTTGGACTTCCAAAAGATGCAGCTCAGTTACTTGGCTCCCGTCTTAAAAACAAAAATTTATTACAGCCAGGCACTTCTTTTTCATGGTATCGACACCGTGGAGCAGTTTTTGTTCCTTACTTTGCTCTGGATGAGAATCTTATTTATTGCAAAGACATTCTTGGTCTGATGGGTCAATTTGGTATACAATATGACCCGATTCATTGGCGTCTATTCATAGACTCATCAAAGCGAAGTCTAAAGGCTGTTTTGTTGCACAATAGCAATATTTATGCTTCAGTTCCAGTTGGCCATTCGGTACATTTAAAAGAAACATACGAAAATTTGTCATTAGTTCTCGAACGAATTCATTATAATGAGCGTAACTGGTTGATAGGTGGAGACTTGAAAGTACTTACTATACTCTTAGGTCAGCAATCAGGGTACACCAAGTTCCCTTGTTTTTTATGTTTATGGGATAGCCGAGACAGAAATTCCCACTGGAACAACAAAGACTGGCCATCACGAGGAGCTCTGTCGCCAGGCCAAAAAAATGTAATTAGGAGAAGTTTGGTTCCTTCTGACAAAATCCTGCTACCTCCTCTACACATAAAGCTAGGGCTGATAAAACAATTCGTAAAGTCTCTCAATAATGAAGGTGAATGTTTTAAGTACTTATGCTCCAAGTTCCCACGATTAAGTGATGCAAAGCTAAAAGAGGGGATCTTTGTAGGCCCAGATATTCGGAAACTTTTCACAGATCCACATTTCACTCAGACCATGAATGAGAAGGAGAAGGAAGCTTGGAATTCTTTTAAAGATGTTGTTGAGAAGTTCCTTGGTAACGTGAAGGATCCCAACTACAGAAGTATCGTGGAACGCATGTTGAAGGCATTTCAATTACAAGGTTGCAACATGAGTTTGAAGGTTCACTTCTTACATTCGCATGTGGACTATTTTCCGGAAAACTTAGGGGAAGTAAGTGAAGAACAAGGGGAAAGGTTCCAACAGGACATCCAGGAAATGGAACGTAAACATGATGGCTGACTATTGTTGGATGCTGCAGCGTGAATCATCTGAAGAGTCCTACAGCCGGAAACGAACACGGAGAAATTTTCAAGAGAAAAAAATACCTTTTCATAAAAATAATAACTAAATATGCCACTGTTAATTCTGAAGCTGTTATTTCTACACATTTATGTATTTTGTACAGTAAACAACATTGAAATAACTAAAAGATCATGGAAATAAATGAAAACTCTTATTCGCCAATTCTGTTTTCTTTTAATGGTAGTACCTCTGCCCTTACTTGAGATTGAACAATTTCCTTACGTGATAGAGAGGGACTGACCTCATGTTCGGCTTCAGCACGCCAAGGAGCATAGAGATTGACCAAAATCATCAAATCAAATTTTAGAAAGATTATTGTTGTAGACCCGTGTAGTAGATACTTTCTGGACGTCCAATAACGCACTTTTCTCGATGAATCCGAGGTTTCTCTCGAATTTTTCCCTCAGCCTCCCAACGGACTACAGATTAACCAGATACAATGAAAACTTCTAAATTTAGTAAGCATTAAATCTCTGCAAATGAAGTGGAAGTTTAATGAAGATAGGATGACCCTCTTTTGTCAACAAATATAAAATGGAGTTGTTTTTAAATACCAAGAAATTATGGATTTTATTGGCTAAACTTTGGCGGATATATATAAAAATTTGAACCACCCCTATTTTCGTAATCTATGGGTTGTGGTATTTTTTCGTGTCAAAAACATACAAAATAATACTTTAACTGATTTAAAATTCTCAGTTCTTTAATCTAGAATCCGCCCAATGTAAAAATATTTTTCGGTTGAAAAAATCCTAGTGCTTACCATTTTATGTCAATAGACTTTGAGATGCTTTTTACACAGGTATTTTGTTTTAGGGAATCGAATGGAACTATTTTTAAGATTATATCCAGAACCTGTTTTGAGAAATAAGATTGATAATACAGTACATACGTATATTACTGATCGTTTTCTGATCTTGTTCAGTCCTTTAGATCACTTTATGCCTTGGTTTATCTTTAAGATTGATAATACAGTACTTACGTATATTACTGATCGTTTTCTGATCTTGTTCAGTCCTTTAGATCACTTTATGCCTTGGTTTATCTTTAAGATTGATAATACAGTACTTACGTATATTACTGATCGTTTTCTGATCTTGTTCAGTCCTTTAGATCACTTTATGCCTTGGTTTATCTTTAAGATTGATAATACAGTACATACGTATATTACTGATCGTTTTCTGATCTTGTTCAGTCCTTTAGATCACTTTATGCCTTGGTTTATCTTTAAGATTGATAATACAGTACATACGTATATTACTGATCGTTTTCTGATCTTGTTCAGTCCTTTAGATCACTTTATGCCTTGGTTTATCTTTAAGATTGATAATACAGTACATACGTATATTACTGATCGTTTTCTGATCTTGTTCAGTCCTTTAGATCACTTTATGCCTTGGTTTATCTTTAAGATTGATAATACAGTACTTACGTATATTACTGATCGTTTTCTGATCTTGTTCAGTCCTTTAGATCACTTTATGCCTTGGTTTATCTTTAAGATTGATAATACAGTACATACGTATATTACTGATCGTTTTCTGATCTTGTTCAGTCCTTTAGATCACTTTATGCCTTGGTTTATCTTTAAGATTGATAATACAGTACATACGTATATTACTGATCGTTTTCTGATCTTGTTCAGTCCTTTAGATCACTTTATGCCTTGGTTTATCTTTAAGATTGATAATACAGTACTTACGTATATAACTGATCGTTTTCTGATCTTGTTCAGTCCTTTAGATCACTTTATGCCTTGGTTTATCTTTAAGATTGATAATACAGTACATACGTATATTACTGATCGTTTTCTGATCTTGTTCAGTCCTTTAGATCACTTTATGCCTTGGTTTATCTTTAAGATTGATAATACAGTACTTACGTATATTACTGATCGTTTTCTGATCTTGTTCAGTCCTTTAGATCACTTTATGCCTTGGTTTATCTTTAAGATTGATAATACAGTACATACGTATATTACTGATCGTTTTCTGATCTTGTTCAGTCCTTTAGATCACTTTATGCCTTGGTTTATCTTTAAGATTGATAATACAGTACATACGTATATTACTGATCGTTTTCTGATCTTGTTCAGTCCTTTAGATCACTTTATGCCTTGGTTTATCTTTAAGATTGATAATACAGTACATACGTATATTACTGATCGTTTTCTGATCTTGTTCAGTCCTTTAGATCACTTTATGCCTTGGTTTATCTTTAAGATTGATAATACAGTACATACGTATATTACTGATCGTTTTCTGATCTTGTTCAGTCCTTTAGATCACTTTATGCCTTGGTTTATCTTTAAGATTGATAATACAGTACATACGTATATTACTGATCGTTTTCTGATCTTGTTCAGTCCTTTAGATCACTTTATGCCTTGGTTTATCTTTAAGATTGATAATACAGTACATACGTATATTACTGATCGTTTTCTGATCTTGTTCAGTCCTTTAGATCACTTTATGCCTTGGTTTATCTTTAAGATTGATAATACAGTACTTACGTATATTACTGATCGTTTTCTGATCTTGTTCAGTCCTTTAGATCACTTTATGCCTTGGTTTATCTTTAAGATTGATAATACAGTACTTACGTATATTACTGATCGTTTTCTGATCTTGTTCAGTCCTTTAGATCACTTTATGCCTTGGTTTATCTTTAAGATTGATAATACAGTACTTACGTATATTACTGATCGTTTTCTGATCTTGTTCAGTCCTTTAGATCACTTTATGCCTTGGTTTATCTTTAAGATTGATAATACAGTACATACGTATATTACTGATCGTTTTCTGATCTTGTTCAGTCCTTTAGATCACTTTATGCCTTGGTTTATCTTTAAGATTGATAATACAGTACTTACGTATATTACTGATCGTTTTCTGATCTTGTTCAGTCCTTTAGATCACTTTATGCCTTGGTTTATCTTTAAGATTGATAATACAGTACTTACGTATATTACTGATCGTTTTCTGATCTTGTTCAGTCCTTTAGATCACTTTATGCCTTGGTTTATCTTTAAGATTGATAATACAGTACTTACGTATATTACTGATCGTTTTCTGATCTTGTTCAGTCCTTTAGATCACTTTATGCCTTGGTTTATCTTTAAGATTGATAATACAGTACTTACGTATATTACTGATCGTTTTCTGATCTTGTTCAGTCCTTTAGATCACTTTATGCCTTGGTTTATCTTTAAGATTGATAATACAGTACTTACGTATATTACTGATCGTTTTCTGATCTTGTTCAGTCCTTTAGATCACTTTATGCCTTGGTTTATCTTTAAGATTGATAATACAGTACTTACGTATATTACTGATCGTTTTCTGATCTTGTTCAGTCCTTTAGATCACTTTATGCCTTGGTTTATCTTTAAGATTGATAATACAGTACTTACGTATATTACTGATCGTTTTCTGATCTTGTTCAGTCCTTTAGATCACTTTATGCCTTGGTTTATCTTTAAGATTGATAATACAGTACTTACGTATATTACTGATCGTTTTCTGATCTTGTTCAGTCCTTTAGATCACTTTATGCCTTGGTTTATCTTTAAGATTGATAATACAGTACTTACGTATATTACTGATCGTTTTCTGATCTTGTTCAGTCCTTTAGATCACTTTATGCCTTGGTTTATCTTTAAGATTGATAATACAGTACATACGTATATTACTGATCGTTTTCTGATCTTGTTCAGTCCTTTAGATCACTTTATGCCTTGGTTTATCTTTAAGATTGATAATACAGTACATACGTATATTACTGATCGTTTTCTGATCTTGTTCAGTCCTTTAGATCACTTTATGCCTTGGTTTATCTTTAAGATTGATAATACAGTACTTACGTATATTACTGATCGTTTTCTGATCTTGTTCAGTCCTTTAGATCACTTTATGCCTTGGTTTATCTTTAAGATTGATAATACAGTACATACGTATATTACTGATCGTTTTCTGATCTTGTTCAGTCCTTTAGATCACTTTATGCCTTGGTTTATCTTTAAGATTGATAATACAGTACATACGTATATTACTGATCGTTTTCCGATCTTGTTCAGTCCTTTAGATCACTTTATGCCTTGGTTTATCTTTAAGATTGATAATACAGTACTTACGTATATTACTGATCGTTTTCTGATCTTGTTCAGTCCTTTAGATCACTTTATGCCTTGGTTTATCTTTAAGATTGATAATACAGTACTTACGTATATTACTGATCGTTTTCTGATCTTGTTCAGTCCTTTAGATCACTTTATGCCTTGGTTTATCTTTAAGATTGATAATACAGTACATACGTATATTACTGATCGTTTTCTGATCTTGTTCAGTCCTTTAGATCACTTTATGCCTTGGTTTATCTTTAAGATTGATAATACAGTACTTACGTATATTACTGATCGTTTTCTGATCTTGTTCAGTCCTTTAGATCACTTTATGCCTTGGTTTATCTTTAAGATTGATAATACAGTACTTACGTATATTACTGATCGTTTTCTGATCTTGTTCAGTCCTTTAGATCACTTTATGCCTTGGTTTATCTTTAAGATTGATAATACAGTACTTACGTATATTACTGATCGTTTTCTGATCTTGTTCAGTCCTTTAGATCACTTTATGCCTTGGTTTATCTTTAAGATTGATAATACAGTACATACGTATATTACTGATCGTTTTCTGATCTTGTTCAGTCCTTTAGATCACTTTATGCCTTGGTTTATCTTTAAGATTGATAATACAGTACTTACGTATATAACTGATCGTTTTCTGATCTTGTTCAGTCCTTTAGATCACTTTATGCCTTGGTTTATCTTTAAGATTGATAATACAGTACATACGTATATTACTGATCGTTTTCTGATCTTGTTCAGTCCTTTAGATCACTTTATGCCTTGGTTTATCTTTAAGATTGATAATACAGTACTTACGTATATTACTGATCGTTTTCTGATCTTGTTCAGTCCTTTAGATCACTTTATGCCTTGGTTTATCTTTAAGATTGATAATACAGTACATACGTATATTACTGATCGTTTTCTGATCTTGTTCAGTCCTTTAGATCACTTTATGCCTTGGTTTATCTTTAAGATTGATAATACAGTACATACGTATATTACTGATCGTTTTCTGATCTTGTTCAGTCCTTTAGATCACTTTATGCCTTGGTTTATCTTTAAGATTGATAATACAGTACATACGTATATTACTGATCGTTTTCTGATCTTGTTCAGTCCTTTAGATCACTTTATGCCTTGGTTTATCTTTAAGATTGATAATACAGTACATACGTATATTACTGATCGTTTTCTGATCTTGTTCAGTCCTTTAGATCACTTTATGCCTTGGTTTATCTTTAAGATTGATAATACAGTACATACGTATATTACTGATCGTTTTCTGATCTTGTTCAGTCCTTTAGATCACTTTATGCCTTGGTTTATCTTTAAGATTGATAATACAGTACATACGTATATTACTGATCGTTTTCTGATCTTGTTCAGTCCTTTAGATCACTTTATGCCTTGGTTTATCTTTAAGATTGATAATACAGTACTTACGTATATTACTGATCGTTTTCTGATCTTGTTCAGTCCTTTAGATCACTTTATGCCTTGGTTTATCTTTAAGATTGATAATACAGTACTTACGTATATTACTGATCGTTTTCTGATCTTGTTCAGTCCTTTAGATCACTTTATGCCTTGGTTTATCTTTAAGATTGATAATACAGTACTTACGTATATTACTGATCGTTTTCTGATCTTGTTCAGTCCTTTAGATCACTTTATGCCTTGGTTTATCTTTAAGATTGATAATACAGTACATACGTATATTACTGATCGTTTTCTGATCTTGTTCAGTCCTTTAGATCACTTTATGCCTTGGTTTATCTTTAAGATTGATAATACAGTACTTACGTATATTACTGATCGTTTTCTGATCTTGTTCAGTCCTTTAGATCACTTTATGCCTTGGTTTATCTTTAAGATTGATAATACAGTACTTACGTATATTACTGATCGTTTTCTGATCTTGTTCAGTCCTTTAGATCACTTTATGCCTTGGTTTATCTTTAAGATTGATAATACAGTACTTACGTATATTACTGATCGTTTTCTGATCTTGTTCAGTCCTTTAGATCACTTTATGCCTTGGTTTATCTTTAAGATTGATAATACAGTACTTACGTATATTACTGATCGTTTTCTGATCTTGTTCAGTCCTTTAGATCACTTTATGCCTTGGTTTATCTTTAAGATTGATAATACAGTACTTACGTATATTACTGATCGTTTTCTGATCTTGTTCAGTCCTTTAGATCACTTTATGCCTTGGTTTATCTTTAAGATTGATAATACAGTACTTACGTATATTACTGATCGTTTTCTGATCTTGTTCAGTCCTTTAGATCACTTTATGCCTTGGTTTATCTTTAAGATTGATAATACAGTACTTACGTATATTACTGATCGTTTTCTGATCTTGATCAGTCCTTTAGATCACTTTATGCCTTGGTTTATCTTTAAGATTGATAATACAGTACTTACGTATATTACTGATCGTTTTCTGATCTTGTTCAGTCCTTTAGATCACTTTATGCCTTGGTTTATCTTTAAGATTGATAATACAGTACTTACGTATATTACTGATCGTTTTCTGATCTTGTTCAGTCCTTTAGATCACTTTATGCCTTGGTTTATCTTTAAGATTGATAATACAGTACATACGTATATTACTGATCGTTTTCTGATCTTGTTCAGTCCTTTAGATCACTTTATGCCTTGGTTTATCTTTAAGATTGATAATACAGTACATACGTATATTACTGATCGTTTTCTGATCTTGTTCAGTCCTTTAGATCACTTTATGCCTTGGTTTATCTTTAAGATTGATAATACAGTACTTACGTATATTACTGATCGTTTTCTGATCTTGTTCAGTCCTTTAGATCACTTTATGCCTTGGTTTATCTTTAAGATTGATAATACAGTACATACGTATATTACTGATCGTTTTCTGATCTTGTTCAGTCCTTTAGATCACTTTATGCCTTGGTTTATCTTTAAGATTGATAATACAGTACATACGTATATTACTGATCGTTTTCCGATCTTGTTCAGTCCTTTAGATCACTTTATGCCTTGGTTTATCTTTAAGATTGATAATACAGTACTTACGTATATTACTGATCGTTTTCTGATCTTGTTCAGTCCTTTAGATCACTTTATGCCTTGGTTTATCTTTAAGATTGATAATACAGTACTTACGTATATTACTGATCGTTTTCTGATCTTGTTCAGTCCTTTAGATCACTTTATGCCTTGGTTTATCTTTAAGATTGATAATACAGTACATACGTATATTACTGATCGTTTTCTGATCTTGTTCAGTCCTTTAGATCACTTTATGCCTTGGTTTATCTTTAAGATTGATAATACAGTACTTACGTATATTACTGATCGTTTTCTGATCTTGTTCAGTCCTTTAGATCACTTTATGCCTTGGTTTATCTTTAAGATTGATAATACAGTACTTACGTATATTACTGATCGTTTTCTGATCTTGTTCAGTCCTTTAGATCACTTTATGCCTTGGTTTATCTTTAAGATTGATAATACAGTACTTACGTATATTACTGATCGTTTTCTGATCTTGTTCAGTCCTTTAGATCACTTTATGCCTTGGTTTATCTTTAAGATTGATAATACAGTACTTACGTATATTACTGATCGTTTTCCGATCTTGTTCAGTCCTTTAGATCACTTTATTCCTTGGTTTATCTTTAAGATTGATAATACAGTACTTACGTATATTACTGATCGTTTTCTGATCTTGTTCAGTCCTTTAGATCACTTTATGCCTTGGTTTATCTTTAAGATTGATAATACAGTACTTACGTATATTACTGATCGTTTTCTGATCTTGTTCAGTCCTTTAGATCACTTTATGCCTTGGTTTATCTTTAAGATTGATAATACAGTACTTACGTATATTACTGATCGTTTTCCGATCTTGTTCAGTCCTTTAGATCACTTTATGCCTTGGTTTATCTTTAAGATTGATAATACAGTACTTACGTATATTACTGATCGTTTTCTGATCTTGTTCAGTCCTTTAGATCACTTTATGCCTTGGTTTATCTTTAAGATTGATAATACAGTACATACGTATATTACTGATCGTTTTCTGATCTTGTTCAGTCCTTTAGATCACTTTATGCCTTGGTTTATCTTTAAGATTGATAATACAGTACTTACGTATATTACTGATCGTTTTCCGATCTTGTTCAGTCCTTTAGATCACTTTATTCCTTGGTTTATCTTTAAAGCAATTGTGTACACCATTCATGCAGTCATTCGTCGTTAATGGTCTATACACGCTTCGGTAACATTTATGCAAAAAGAAACGGGAAAAATACAAATAAAAACCAGTTGACACAGTCTGCAGTATGTCCTTTGAAAAAAAAAAACAGGATTGCCTTTGGACGTAGGCATTCTATCGGATAATATTCTACTTTTTTCTTTGTTGTCCGTTCTACCATCTTCAGGTCTGGAATGGATCAGTCGTTGAAAAGATAAATAGGAAAAATAGATATCTTTGTTGTTTCCGCTTTAACATGAAAAGATTGGAATGCAGATTTGTAGGATATAGTACAGGAGAAACGTCAGGAAAACATGAATTTTAGTCTAGCTAAAGTTTTACAATATGGTCTATCTCTCTCCCCCTTATACAGGTGGTCTAGCTGGCGGTACAGGTTGCTTTCATTATTGCCCATCGTGTTTTTACAGTAATTTTTCAAGTAATTTCAAGAATGCTACTTATAATTTGAAGATTTGAGATTATTCCTATCTGTTAGCAAATATATCACTTATTTTGTGGTCTGGCACTTACAAATCATGTCATAGACCATCTTAGGCGATGGACACATTTTATAGAATTTATTCATTTCTTCACAGATGCAACACATATCGTCGATACAAATGCAATGTAACGAATATGAAAAAATGCATCTTTCATTGTCAATCTTTAATAATTTCTGCTGGACTTATATACGGCAAATTCTTCAATCTGACTTCACTCTATTAAAGGGAAAGTATTCCACTATCAGAAGGTCTAATCTGCCGAATATTTGACTGTACAAAAAAAAGTTATGAATAAATGCTTTTCCACTCTGAAAAGTGGTTAATTTTCACATGCATTTGTAGCGACGATGTAAGGCCATAAAAGTCATTTTGATGCTTGTGTATTGATCCATACGCGCAATCGAGGTTTTACAGTGCTTTGAAATACATATCTAAGTTGCTTCGCTTTGTTCTCATTGGAAGCATTACCGGAACTACTTCTCCAAGTATGAGGACACGAGGGCTTAAGCCCGTAGCGAGGCAACCGAAGGGTATAAAGGCTTTGCTCGAGGGCAATAGTATGCTAATAGGGACCAGGTTCAAAGCCCGCCAATTTGACTTTGTGATTCCCGCAATTTTGCAAGTACAATGTGACGTCATGGTCTATAGCCACCTGTCACTCCCAGGAGCAATAAGGAAGTGGATAAGAGGAAATTCCTCCAGTTTTCCTGCCCGAACGAGGAAATGGAACACTCAGCGAGGGCAGTATATTAGATAATGCTGAAACAGAATTATCTACATAGGTAGGATCGAATCTGTATTATTAGATACAAGATTAGTGGCTGCGTTCCGTATAGAAACTTGTGTTTGCAAAAAACACCACGATAAGAAGATGCGAGGTAGACATTCATTCATTTAGAGAATATCCTGGATACAAATGCAAAGTATCAAATGTAAAACGCATTTTTTATTTTCAATCTATACTAATTGCTGTTGGACTAATCAACTAATTTTTATCGACGGTATGTAGGCAACAAGCGGCCCGCGAGACATTTATCGACGGTATGTAGGCAACAAGCGGCCCGCGAGACATTTAGAAAAAAATAGTAATATTACACTTTTTACTCACACTCAGTCCAAATGAGGAAGATCGAGTGAGATGTGGTTTGTCGTTTGCTCCTGCGGAATCAAGTGAGCGAGCAAGCCGAGTGTATAATTACAGTCTACTCACACTCAGTCCAAATGAGGAAGATCGAGTGAGATGTGGTTTGTCGTTTGCCCTTGCGGAATCAAGTGAGCAAGCAAGCCGAGTGTATAATTACAGTCTACTCACACTCAGTCCAAATGAGGAAGATCGAGTGAGATGTGGTTTGTAGTTTGCTCCTGCGGAATAAAGTGAGCGACCTAGCCGAGTGTCTAATTACAGTCTACTCACACTCAGTCCAAATGAGGAAGATCGAGTGAGATGTGGTTTGTCGTTTGCTCCTGCGGAATCAAGTGAGCGAGCAAGCCGAGTGTCTAATTACAGTCTACTCACACTCAGTCCAAATGAGTAAGATCGAGTGAGATGTGGTTTGTCGTTTGCTCCTGCGGAATCAAGTGAGCGAGCAAGCCGAGTGTCTAATTACAGTCTACTCACACTCAGTCCAAATGAGGAAGATCGAGTGAGATGTGGTTTGTCGTTTGCTCCTGCGGAATCAAGTGAGCGAGCAAGCCGAGTGTTTAATTACAGTCTACTCACACTCAGTCCAAATGAGGAAGATCGAGTGAGATGTGGTTTGTCGTTTGCTCCTGCGGAATCAAGTGAGCGAGCAAGCCGAGTGTCTAATTACAGTCTACTCACACTCAGTCCAAATGAGTAAGATCGAGTGAGATGTGGTTTGTCGTTTGCTCCTGCGGAATCAAGTGAGCGAGCAAGCCGAGTGTCTAATTACAGTCTACTCACACTCAGTCCAAATGAGGAAGATCGAGTGAGATGTGGTTTGTCGTTTGCTCCTGCGGAATCAAGTGAGCGAGTTAGCCGAGTGTCTAATTACAGTCTACTCACACTCAGTCCAAATGAGGAAGATCGAGTGAGATGTGGTTTGTCGTTTGCTCCTGCGGAATCAAGTGAGCGAGCAAGCCGAGTGTCTAATTACAGTCTACTCACACTCAGTCCAAATGAGGAAGATCGAGTGAGATGTGGTTTGTCGTTTGCCCTTGCGGAATCAAGTGAGCAAGCAAGCCGAGTGTATAATTACAGTCTACTCACACTCAGTCCAATTGAGGAAGATCGAGTGAGATGTGGTTTGTCGTTTGCTCCTGCGGAATCAAGTGAGCGACCTAGCCGAGTGTCTAATTACAGTCTACTCACACTCAGTCCAAATGAGGAAGATCGAGTGAGATGTGGTTTGTCGTTTGCTCCTGCGGAATCAAGTGAGCGAGCAAGCCGAGTGTCTAATTACAGTCTACTCACACTCAGTCCAAATGAGTAAGATCGAGTGAGATGTGGTTTGTCGTTTGCTCCTGCGGAATCAAGTGAGCGAGCAAGCCGAGTGTCTAATTACAGTCTACTCACACTCAGTCCAAATGAGGAAGATCGAGTGAGATGTGGTTTGTCGTTTGCTCCTGCGGAATCAAGTGAGCGAGTTAGCCGAGTGTCTAATTACAGTCTACTCACACTCAGTCCAAATGAGGAAGATCGAGTGAGATGTGGTTTGTCGTTTGCTCCTGCGGAATCAAGTGAGCGAGCAAGCCGAGTGTCTAATTACAGTCTACTCACACTCAGTCCAAATGAGGAAGATCGAGTGAGATGTGGTTTGTCGTTTGCTCTTGCGGAATCAAGTGAGCGAGCAAGCCGAGTGTCTAATTACAGTCTACCCACACTCAGTCCAAATGAGGAAGATCGAGTGAGATGTGGTTTGTCGTTTGCTCCTGCGGAATCAAGTGAGCGAGCAAGCCGAGTGTCTAATTACAGTCTATTCTCACTCAGTCCAAATGAGGAAGATCGAGTGAGATGTGGTTTGTCGTTTGCTCCTGCGGAATCAAGTGAGCGAGCAAGCCGAGTGTTTAATTACAGTCTACTCACACTCAGTCCAAATGAGGAAGATCGAGTGAGATGTGGTTTGTCGTTTGCTCCTGCGGAATCAAGTGAGCGAGCAAGCCGAGTGTCTAATTACAGTCTAGTTACACTCAGTCCAAATGAGGAAGATCGAGTGAGATGTGGTTTGTCGTTTGCTCCTGCGGAATCAAGTGAGCGAGCAAGCCGAGTGTCTAATTACAGTCTACCCACACTCAGTCCAAATGAGGAAGATCGAGTGAGATGTGGTTTGTCGTTTGCTCCTGCGGAATCAAGTGAGCGAGCTAGCCGAGTGTCTAATTACAGTCTACTCACACTCAGTCCAAATGAGGAAGATCGAGTGAGATGTGGTTTGTCGTTTGCTCCTGCGGAATCAAGTGAGCGAGCAAGCCGAGTGTCTAATTACTGTCTACTCACACTCAGTCCAAATGAGGAAGATCGAGTGAGATGTGGTTTGTCGCTTGCTCTTGCGGAATCAAGTGAGCGAGCAAGCCGAGTGTCTAATTACAGTCTACCCACACTCAGTCCAAATGAGGAAGATCGAGTGAGATGTGGTTTGTCGTTTGCTCCTGCGGAATCAAGTGAGCGAGCAAGCCGAGTGTCTAATTACAGTCTACTCACACTCAGTCCAAATGAGGAAGATCGAGTGAGATGTGGTTTGTCGTTTGCTCCTGCGGAATCAAGTGAGCGAGCAAGCCGAGTGTTTAATTACAGTCTACTCACACTCAGTCCAAATGAGGAAGATCGAGTGAGATGTGGTTTGTCGTTTGCTCCTGCGGAATCAAGTGAGCGAGCAAGCCGAGTGTCTAATTACAGTCTACTCACACTCAGTCCAAATGAGGAAGATCGAGTGAGATGTGGTTTGTCGTTTGCTCCTGCGGAATCAAGTGAGCGAGCAAGCCGAGTGTTTAATTACAGTCTACTCACACTCAGTCCAAATGAGGAAGATCGAGTGAGATGTGGTTTGTCGTTTGCTCCTGCGGAATCAAGTGAGCGAGCAAGCCGAGTGTCTAATTACAGTCTACTCACACTCAGTCCAAATGAGGAAGATCGAGTGAGATGTGGTTTGTCGTTTGCTCCTGCGGAATCAAGTGAGCGAGCAAGCCGAGTGTTTAATTACAGTCTACTCACACTCAGTCCAAATGAGGAAGATCGAGTGAGATGTGGTTTCTCGTTTGCTCCTGCGAAATCAAGTGAGCGAGCAAGCCGAGTGTTTAATTACAGTCTACTCACACTCAGTCCAAATAAGGAAGATCGAGTGAGATGTGGTTTGTCGTTTGCTCCTGCGGAATCAAGTGAGCGAGCAAGCCGAGTGTTTAATTAATTTCGTGTCGCTATGTAACTTTCGTAGTTTGTAATAATGACAAATTTCTCGGATAAATTATAATTTTCTAATTATTTTTTTCATTTCAATTTTGATATTTCAATAAATTGTATTACAATAAGATTGTCGTATTATTTCACGTCTGATATCTATCCCTAAAAATTGTTAACACTACTTTAAAATCGGATATTATTTTATTTCGAACCAATTATGTGAACTTATTTACACACTAAAGTTTCGCCCACAACATGCCAAAGGTTGCCCATACCTGATTTGGAGTATAAAATATTATTGTATAACCATTATTCTCCTTAACTATGTTTAGGCTGGAGGCAAAGGAACTTGTGAGATTAAGTGTGAGAAACAGAGAATGAGACGAGGCGGGGAAGGAGACGGATAATAATAGCTTAAAAGTAAGTGGAGAAGAAGAAGGCGATAAAAGAGACAAAAAGGCAATTTTAGCGCTAAAATGTGTACTTGACATCTAGTGATTTTAAAGAAAAAAGGCCGTCACGCAGGAGCTGCATAACTAAGCACTTTCCTCAGAATTGGGTAGTGCCGAGTGCATCCCTGAAGAATTTGCTTAAAATAACCTATATAGATAAATAAAATAAAAACATAAATAACACCTGTTTCAATTCAATTCAAACATAGTACAAAGTAAATCCCCCCCCCCTTCCGATAGATCGATTTAGTTCATTTTTACAACACTTCTTCCTTATTAGATACCCAGGACGTATACCGTGTTTCGTTACAATACAGCAGAAATTACGACCAGTATGAGCATATTAATAATTTCTGTCCGGAGTAAACCACCCCTCCTAATGAACCGATTTAGTTTATTTTTACAACAAATTTGTCTCTTTACTTGACCAGAATGAATACCGAGTTTCGTTGAAATACAACACAAATTATGGCTGGTATTGGCAAATAACTACTTTGGCTCCGGAGTAAACCCCCCCCCTCCGGATGGACTGATTTTGTTGGTTAACGAACTTGTACGAAAAAACAAAAACTCTGGCCTGTATCGTGTTAACGGAACATATATAACTATATACATATATATATATATATATATATATATATATATATATATATATATATATATATATATATATATAAATTTTAACTGGGGTCATTTTCGGTGTCTACTAGGTAGGATCGATAAAGATTCGAAGAAATATTTCAAAAAGTCCGTCATGAGTGCAACCTCAATAGCTACTTTCCTTCGGAGGAAAGTGCTAAAACTAAAAAAAATAATCAAATTATATATAGGACCAATAATAAGATAAAAAGGTATTATATATGAGGCTGAAAGTAAAAAACAAAACAGGTAAATAATAAAAATGACTAGATAGTTTTAGGCCTTTAGTTTCTCCCAAGGAGTGTTACTTAAAACTATTTAAAGCCACAGACGTAGAGTAAAAAAAAACAGTAATAATAAAAAAGTCCGGCACGCAGGAGCTGCATAAGTAAGCACTTTCCTCAGAATTTTTGTAGTGTAGATTACATTACTGAATAATTTGCTGTAAATAACCTATATAAATAAAATAAAAATGTGAATAGTTATGCTCATTTACATTTCTTATGAGAACTGTTCAATTATTAATTTTGTAAATAATTTGCTTCCAGAGTTAATACATGATACTGTACTGCTTAATAAATACACAAAAACTTCACACTCCGCAGGAACAGGATACAGTCCCCCTAGTAGGAGATAGCGCTCCTCGCGGCGGCTTTGGGAACCTACGTCTGGCTGGCTAATTGTAATGAAACAGTGTTTAAAGTAAACCCTCCTTTCCAATGGACCGATGTACTTCATTTTTGCAACACTTCTTTCTCATGAGATACCCACGACGCATACCGCGTTTCGTTACAATACAGCAGAAATTACGACAGGTATGAGTATATTAGTACTTTAGGTCCTGAGTAAACCCCCCCCCCCTCCAAATAACCCGATTTAGTTTATTTTTACAAACCATTTTTCTCTGTTGATTACTACCACAAATACCAAGTTTCGTTGAAATGTAACAAAAATTACGGCTGGCAGTGGCAAATTGGTATTGTGGGTCCGGAGTAAACCCCCCCTTCTAATGAACCGATTTAGTTTATTTTTACAACGTATTTCTCTTTTTAGATCAAAATAACGAATACCGAGTTTCGTTGAAATATAACAAGAACTACGGCTGGTATGGTCAAATTAGTGTTTTGGGTCAGGGGTAAACCCCCCCTTCCGGTGGACCGATTTTGGTGGTTAACGAACTCGTTCAATCGTTTGCTATTTGAACGCTATATACCACGTTTCGTGAAGAAACAACAACAACTCTGGCCGCTATTGTGTTAACAGACACACACACACACACACATATATATATATATATATATATATATATATATATATATATATATATACATATATAAATTTTAACGGGGGTCATTTTCGGTGTCTACTAGGTAGGATCGATAAAGATTCGAAGAAATTTTTCAAAAATTCCGTCATAAGTGCAACCTCAATAGCTACTTTCCTTCGGAGGAAAGTGCTAAAAAACCGGAAATAAAACATTTTACAAAAATATCTAAATGATAGCTAACCATGATGAGATTGCAAGACCTACATCAGCGATGTGACCAGGTGTCGTCAGTGTCTTCTGCAAGGAGGTGATTTTTATTCAATCTGAAGTATGACTTACTAAAATTGGAAAGCTGATTAAATTTTACAAGTTTCGTGAGCTTCGCCCAACTGCAGAATATTTTTGTTGAGTGATTTTGGAAACGTTGTCGGTAACCGGAAGGCTTTACTAATTTATACTTTTTCAATTGATATTTCGGTTTAAATGAGATACTTGTGAACATTGGACGTAAATTAGCCTTGAAGAAAATTTAATGCTGTTTTTAAAAATGTAATGAATCGTTGGAAGATAATGTGTTCAAGCAGTGAAAATTAGAGTTGTCTAACAAAAAACACGTTTTTTTTTTTAAAAGAACCTTTAAACCGGCAATCGTCTCGAACTAAGTCCTGCCTAGAAAAGGATGGTAACCCATAGATAACCCCTTCCAAAATTCTTAGTTAATGATAATGGATGTTAAAATTTAAATAAATTGAGCGAAGTAAGATAGAAATGTGTGGTTGGGGGTGTTTTTTGACATATTTTGTCTATGTTCACCCCCTGGAGTATTAACTAGCGATAATGTTATGATTGTTCAGAGCAACGCGCTATAGTTGCGTAAAGCTCATAAAATAAATACATTAAATTAACTAGCATGGATTCCGCTTAACTTAAAGAGGAGACGAGGAAGACCATGTAGGCGTTGGAGTGATGTCTTTAAGTCCGTTGCTGGTCCGAATTGGATGAACGTTGCCAGGAACAAAGACAAATGGAAAGCAGTGTTGGAAGAAACAGGGAACTCCACTTCCTAGTTGGGTTGGTCGCCAGGGAAGTTAGACCATTACCCCCATCAAGGGGAGGCCTGCATGAGAAACATGTATTTGTAAATATTGTAAATAGTAATTTAAAAAGAAATGAATTTAAATTTTTTTATTACTTTTTTATTTTGGTTATTTTTTTTTTTTTTTTTTGGAAATAGTTTTTTTTGTTTTGTTTGTATTGTTCCTCTTATGCAATAAAGGCTTTATTTATTTATTTATTTTTATTTAAATTAACTAGCGACACACCCTGTATATTCTCCTTTCTTTATAAGCCTAAGATTGGTGAAGATACTCAAGATAATTTAAACCAGCCTGAATCAGTCTTTCCTTCACTCAAGTGAACTTATATTGATATCCCATGAATGTAGAAATAATACCAGCAGGGGCTAATGGCCTAGACGTCGAAGCCTAGTCCAAAATACCAGCAGGGGCTAATGGTCTAGACGTCGAAGCCTAGTCCAAAATACCAGCAGGGGCTAATGGCCTAGACGTCGAAGCCTAGTCCAAAATACCAGCAGGGGCTAATGGGCTAGACGTCGAAGCCTAGTCCATAATACCAGCAGGGGCTAATGGCCTAGACGTCGAAGCCTAGTCCAAAATACCAGCAGGGGCTAATGGCCTAGACGTAGAAGCCTAGTCCAAAATACCAGCAGGGGCTAATGGGCTAGACGTCGAAGCCTAGTCCAAAATACCAGCAGGGGCTAATGGCCTAGACGTCGAAGCCTAGTCCAAAATACCAGCAGGGGCTAATGGCCTAGACGTCGAAGCCTAGTCCAAAATACCAGCAGGGGCTAATGGCCTAGACGTCGAAGCCTAGTCCAAAATACCAGCAGGGGCTAATGGCCTAGACGTCGAAGCCTAGTCCAAAATACCAGCAGGGGGTAATGGCCTAGACGTCGAAGCCTAGTCCAAAATACCAGCAGGGGGTAATGGCCTAGACGTCGAAGCCTAGTCCAAAATACCAGCAGGGGCTAATGGCCTAGACGTCGAAGCCTAGTCCAAAATACCAGCAGGGGCTAATGGGCTAGACGTCGAAGCCTAGTCCAAAATACCAGCAGGGGCTAATGGCCTAGACGTCGAAGCCTAGTCCAAAATACCAGCAGGGGCTAATGGCCTAGACGTCGAAGCCTAGTCCAAAATACCAGCAGGGGCTAATGGCCTAGACGTCGAAGCCTAGTCCAAAATACCAGCAGGGTTTTTAATACTTGTTCAATGACATTAGTAATTGTGGCTACACTAAATAGAAAAGTTCGAAGGGGGAGGGACTTCACTTATACTAGAACTAACAAAATCTAAATTATCTAAAAATATTTCCGTCTTTTCTAAGAATATATAGCAGTAATGAGTTCGCCATGTATTTATTCATTTTATCCTTCAGTTTAGCAAATTGAAAACATTCTGTTAAAAAATTCTAGTAGATTTTTAAGTGTCGCTTTATGCTATAAATAGATTTAATGTAATTATTTCTAGAATTGGACAATACTTCTATTCTATTCTGTGGGAGATATCTGGTACCTATTTCCTACCAACGTATGACCTTGTAGAAAACTTACTTAGCACTTATATGGCTTCGTCTTAATCCCCTATTCTTACCTAACACCTTCAAACTATATATATATATATATATATATATATATATATATATATATATATATAGTTTCAAACACTTCGTTTCAAAGTGGAATGATTCATTGACGGAATAATGGCCCGAAAATCATTTATATTACATCCAAAGAAAATAAAAAGTCTTAAAGATATCTTTCTTCTCGGAGTAATTATTTCATGAACACTCCATTTTCTTCCATTTCTTCGTACATGGATATTACTTCCCCAACCCTACAGCATGCATAAACTTGCTCAGTTCATTTTTTTTTTCTTTTAGCACTTTCCTCTGAAGGAAAGTAGCTATTGAGGTTAGACTCTTGACGGAATTTTTGAAAAATTTCTTCAAATCTTTATCGATCCTACCTAGTAGACACCGAAAATGACCCCCGTTAAAATTTCTCTCTCTCTCTCTCTCTCTATATATATATATATATAAATATATATATATATATATATATATATATATATATATATATATATATATGCATATATGTGTGTGTATATATATATATATATATATATATATATATATATATATATATATATATATATGTATGTCTGTTAACACGATAGCGGCCAGAGTTTTTGTTTTATCGTCACGAAACTTGGTATAAAGCATTCAATTAGCAAACGATTGAACGAGTTCGTTGACCACCAAAGTCGGCCCACCGGAAGGGCGGGTTTACCCCGGGCCCAAAACACTAATTTGACCATGTCAGCCGTAATATTTGTTATATATCAACGAAACTTGGTATTCGCAGTGGTAATACAGAGAGAAAAATGAGATATAAAAATGAACTAAATCGGTTCATTAGGAGGGGGGGTTTACTCCGGACCCACAATACCAATTCGCCACTACTAGCCCTGATTTTTGGTATACTTCGGCGAAACTCGGTATTCGTAGTGCTAAACTACAGGTGAATATGTGTTGTAAAAATAAACTAAATCGGTTCATTAGGAGGGGGGGGGGGGGGGTTACTCCGGACCCACAATACCAATTCGCCACTACCAGCCGTGATTTTTGGTATATTTCGACGAGACTCGGTATCCGTAGTGGTAATCTACAGGTGAATATGTGTTGTAAAAATAAACTAAATCGGTGCATTAGGAGGGGGAGTTTACTCCGGACCCACAATACCAATTCGCCACTACCAGCCGTGATTTTTGGTATATTTCGACGAAACTCGGTATTCGTAGTGGTAATCTACGGGTAAATATGTGTTGTAAAAATAAACTAAATCGGTTCATTAGAAGGGGGGGGGGGGTTTACTCCGGACCCAAATTCCTAATATACTCATACCGGTCGTAATTTCTGCTGTATTGAAACGAAACGCGGTATATGTCGTGGGTAACTCATGAGAAAGAAGTGTTCTAAAAATGAGCTGAATCGGTCAATCGGAAAGCGGGGGTTTACTTTGTAATATATTTCAATAGAAAAGCCCGCCAGACGTAGGTTCACAAAGCCGCCGCAAGGAGCGCTTTGTATCTAGAGGTACTGTATCCTGTTCCTGCGTTAGATCAAAATACGATAATATGAGGTTTTTTGTATTTATTACGTAGTGTAATAGGTACCATGTGCAAACATAACTCTGGAAGCAAATTAATAATTGATCAGTTACTCATTACAAATTTAAAAGAGAACTATTCATGTTTTTATTTTATTTATGTAGGATATTTTAAGCAAATTGTTCTGGAAAGCAGTCCACACTACCCAAATTCTGAGGAAAGTGCTTAGTTATGCAGCTCCTGCGTGACGGACTTTTTTTTTCTTTATTGGTTATTAAATTATGTGCATGGATACATCTCGTAATATGATAGAGTATGAATATTCTGTACACAAGGCCTCCCAACTTCATCCTCGATTAACGCCAGAAGGACGCTCAGTTGACGTTGAAAGAAACCCTTGTTTTTCCCTTAATTTGTCGTTTCTTGTACTGTCTATGTTTCCTGCCAGATTGTAACAAATATTTCCTTGACTTCTGGCAGTAACTCCTGGTACGTCAACCCAAGATGATCTTTTTGTACAACAAGTTTTGCTTGAAAGTCTATTTGGGTACTAGAATTAATGTTATAACAATACTAATAATATAACTGGCAGAGAGTAAGTGATGTGCGCAGTAATGGGTGTTGTGGATATGGTTCCCCTTATTGACAGTACACCACACATAATGGGTGTTGTGGATATGGTTCCCCTTATTGACAGTACACCGCACATAATGGGTGTTGTGGATATGGTTCCCCTTATTCACAGTACACCCCACATAATGGGTGTTGTGGATATGGTTCCCCTTATTGACAGTACACCCCACATAATGGGTGTTGTGGATATGGTTCCCCTTATTGACAGTACACCCCACATAATGGGTGTTGTGGATATGGTTCCCCTTATTGACAGTACACTCCACATAATGGGTGTTGTGGATATGGTTCCCCTTATTGACAGTACACCCCACATAATGGGTGTTGTGGATATGGTTCCCTTTATTGACAGTACAACCCCACATAAAATTCATTTATAAATAATGTTTTATGTACTTTTTATTACTTACCTAAATGTAACATTGGCCGCAGCCGCTGCGGGAGTGAAGTTTGCGGGTGGACCCGGGCCACTGAAGATGCACTCTCCTCCTGCCGAGAGCGTATAGTCAACCACACCGGGTCCCGCTCGCACCCACACTAAAACAAAAAGGTAATTTATAAACTAATTAATTTTGATTTATTTAAACGTATTTCGTAAAATGAAGTAATATAAAGATACCGTTAATAGGTAAGAATATTTCTCAGCAATGTGATTTGTTTGTGCCGCTTTCTTGTAAAATGTGTTTAAAATAAACTACTACTAGTAGCTACTAAAATATAATTTTTTTTTTTAATATTATTTTCTATTTAATTTGTTTTGTTTTTTGGAGGGGCGGTGAGTGCTGAGGTGTGTCCACACCGCAATTTTTTTTTTTAAAAAGAAGGCATTAGCCCTATCCTGTCTAGAAATATATGGTAACCTGAAAAAGTTTAAGTAGAAGTTAACATTAAAATAAATACATATTGATTTGGAGTAAACCCAAACATCCAATGGGCCAATTTACTTAAAGCACAAGTTCCTCAGTATTGGACATATTGTCCCTACAATGCCAAACTATCCAATATGCAAAAACTCCTTTTTCAGAATCGAGACTTTGCTCTTGGATTGTGTTGATACGGCTTGTAGCAACTCTAACCCCTTTAGAATAGCCTTTAATGACTTAAATAAACTATCGAATAAGACCTTTATTCAATATATTACTTCGGCAATAGACAGAATATGTTCGTTCTCTAGTTTGCTCCGATTTGCATATTCGATATGATCGACAGCCTTTCCTTGTAGGAAAGTAAAAATCAGGCATGTTATGAGCAAATTATTAATTTGGCTCAGGTGCAAACCCGAAATTCTAATGAACCGATTTAGTTAATTTCTCTTCTTTCTAATTAAATATGCAGGATGTAAAACGAGGTACGTTGAAAAACAACAAAACATTTATAATAATTTGTGTCCAAGGGTGAACTCCCCTCCCTCCAGGTGGATCAATTTTGCTTGTTATGTATACAGGGTGTGGCGTAATGAATGGATAATATGGTACCTGCGGGTAGAGGTTGTTATGTATACAGGGTGTGGCGTAATGAATGGATAATATGGTACCTGCGGGTAGAGGTTGTTATGTATACAGGGTGTGGCATAATGAATGGATAATATGGTACCTGCGGGTAGAGGTTGTTATGTATACAGGGTGTGGCGTAATGAATGGATAATATGGTACCTGCGGGTAGAGGTTGTTATGTATACAGGGTGTGGCATAATGAATGGATAATATGGTACCTGCGGGTAGAGGTTGTTATGTATACAGGGTGTGGCGTAATGAATGGATAATATGGTACCTGCGGGTAGAGGTTGTTATGTATACAGGGTGTGGCATAATGAATGGATAATATGGTACCTGCGGGTAGAGGTTGTTATGTATACAGGGTGTGGCGTAATGAATGGATAATATGGTACCTGCGGGTAGAGGTTGTTATGTATACAGGGTGTGGCTTAATGAATGGATAATATGGTACCTGCGGGTAGAGGTTGTTATGTATACAGGGTGTGGCATAATGAATGGATAATATGGTACCTGCGGGTAGAGGTTGTTATGTATACAGGGTGTGGCGTAATGAATGGATAATATGGTACCTGCGGGTAGAGGTTGTTATGTATACAGGGTGTGGCGTAATGAATGGATAATATGGTACCTGCGGGTAGAGGTTGTTATGTATACAGGGTGTGGCATAATGAATGGATAATATGGTACCTGCGGGTAGAGGTTGTTATGTATACAGGGTGTGGCGTAATGAATGGATAATATGGTACCTGCGGGTAGAGGTTGTTATGTATACAGGGTGTGGCATAATGAATGGATAATATGGTACCTGCGGGTAGAGGTTGTTATGTATACAGGGTGTGGCATAATGAATGGATAATATGGTACCTGCGGGTAGAGGTTGTTATGTATACAGGGTGTGGCGTAATGAATGGATAATATGGTACCTGCGGGTAGAGGTTGTTATGTATACAGGGTGTGGCGTAATGAATGGATAATATGGTACCTGCGGGTGGAGGTTGTTATGTATACAGGGTGTGGCATAATGAATGGATAATATGGTACCTGCGGGTAGAGGTTGTTATGTATACAGGGTGTGGCGTAATGAATGGATAATATGGTACCTGCGGGTAGAGGTTGTTATGTATACAGGGTGTGGCATAATGAATGGATAATATGGTACCTGCGGGTAGAGGTTGTTATGTATACAGGGTGTGGCGTAATGAATGGATAATATGGTACCTGCGGGTAGAGGTTGTTATGTATACAGGGTGTGGCGTAATGAATGGATAATATGGTACCTGCGGGTAGAGGTTGTTATGTATACAGGGTGTGGCGTAATGAATGGATAATATGGTACCTGCTGGTAGAGGTTGTTATGTATACAGGGTGTGGCATAATGAATGGATAATATGGTACCTGCGGGTAGAGGTTGTTATGTATACAGGGTGTGGCATAATGAATGGATAATATGGTACCTGCGGGTAGAGGTTGTTATGTATACAGGGTGTGGCATAATGAATGGATAATATGGTACCTGCGGGTAGAGGTTGTTATGTATACAGGGTGTGGCATAATGAATGGATAATATGGTACCTGCGGGTAGAGGTTGTTATGTATACAGGGTGTGGCATAATGAATGGATAATATGGTACCTGCGGGTAGAGGTTGTTATGTATACAGGGTGTGGCATAATGAATGGATAATATGGTACCTGCGGGTAGAGGTTGTTATGTATACAGGGTGTGGCGTAATGAATGGATAATATGGTACCTGCTGGTAGAGGTTGTTAGTAAAAGTCTTTCGGTTTTCGAGATATTCGACATTTTCGAAAATTCCAAAAAAAATACACCCTTTGCCACTCTTTTTGTTGTCACGACTCCAAATGAAGGAATTTTACCCTCTGTTTTTTGGATATTATTCCTAGATAAATGCGTTTTGGAACCTATACCACGATTTCTAGAACGCATGCATAGTTTTGTTTTTAAACAAAGATCTAACGCCAATTTCAAGTTTTGCTTATTTATTGCCTAAGTTTAACCTAACATGGTGTAAAAAAAAAAAAAAAAAAATGTTACCTGAGCGCCAATTTAAGGAAAAATATGCCTGTTTCATAGAGACTCCGAATTGGTATAACAAGCTGTATTTCGAGCATTTAATACAAAATAAATTCCTATTAAAATGAGTCGAAGCCTAGTTTAATGTAAATCTTTTTTTTAAGATGCTTCGACAGCTAGCACCACCGAGTCATTAGCACCACCGAGTAAACCTTGTTCTTGAATTTTCTAGCAACAATGTACTTCATATTCCATTGAAATCAGGGAAACGACCCCTCTAACAGGTAGAGAATAATAATTCTTGGAATAGATGGATTATTTCCACTAGCGATCATACAATAGAATATGTAGAGAATTTCTTCTTTTTTTTTTCAAATTTATTTATTTATTTAAAAGAATATAAGACATCTGATGTAGACCATGTATAAGAATCTGATGTAGACCATGTATAAGAATCTGATGTAGATCATGTATAAGAATCTGATGTAGACCATGTATAAGAATCTGATGTAGACCATGTATAAGAATCTGATGTAGAGCATGTATAAGAATCTGATGTAGAGCATGTATAAGAATCTGATGTAGACCATGTATAAGAATCTGATGTAGAGCATGTATAAGAATCTGATGTAGACCATGTATAAGAATCTGATGTAGACCATGTATAAGAATCTGATGTAGACCATGTATAAGAATCTGATGTAGACCATGTATAACAATCTGATGTAGACCATGTATAAGAATCTGATGTAGACCATGTATAAGAATCTGATGTAGACCATGTATAAGAATCTGATGTAGACCATGTATAAGAATCTGATGTAGACCATGTATAAGAATCTGATGTAGAGCATGTAAAAGAATCTGATGTAGACCATGTATAAGAATCTGATGTCGACCATATATAAGAATCTGATGTCGACCATGTATAAGAATCTGATGTAGACCATGTATAAGAATCTGATGTAGAGCATGTAAAAGAATCTGATGTAGAGCATGTAAAAGAATCTGATGTAGACCATGTATAAGAATCTGATGTAGACCATGTATAAGAATCTGATGTAGACCATGTATAAGAATCTGATGTAGACCATGTATAAGAATCTGATGTAGACCATGTATAAGAATCTGATGTAGACCATGTATAAGAATCTGATGTAGACCATGTATAAGAATCTGATGTAGAGCATGTATAAGAATCTGATGTAGACCATGTATAAGAATCTGATGTAGACCATGTATAAGAATCTGATGTAGACCATGTATAAGAATCTGATGTAGAGCATGTATAAGAATCTGATGTAGACCATGTATAAGAATCTGATGTAGACCATGTATAAGAATCTGATGTAGACCATGTATAAGAATCTGATGTAGACCATGTATAAGAATCTGATGTAGACCATGTATAAGAATCTGATGTAGACCATGTATAAGAATCTGATGTAGACAATGTATAAGAATCTGATGTAGACCATGTATAAGAATCTGATGTAGACCATGTATAAGAATCTGATGTAGACCATGTATAAGAGCTCATGGTGGCCACTATGAACACCTCTTGTAAAATTTAATTTAATAAATCGATATATTACAATTTTTTTTTTTTTTATTTACCAAATTAAATACTAAATCATATATGAAGATTAGATAGTTAGTTGTCGAGGTGATAAGCTATCAGGGAATAGTTGGGATTCGGCTAGGAAAACATCAATAATCAATAATTTTTGTAAGCAAATCTATATTGAAGACGTTTCGGCTACTCTTTGGTAGCCTTCCTCAGCTAAAATGACAACTGAACTTGTATATAACTCATTTAAAATGTGTTTTATGTTTCTATTGATTTTCTAGAACTAATTTCTAGATATACAACTAATGTTCACTTTACCTGTTTAGTAATAACATAATTGTTCTAATATTATAACAACAAATTGTTCTTTTATAATAAGTTGGTTTTTATTTATAAACCTGTCATTTATCTTACTGGTAAACCTTTTTTCTGTGAATTAATTTCTGTTTTTTCTTTGTATCATGTCATTTTAGCTGACGAAGGCTACCAAAGAGTAGCCGAAACGTCCCGAATATAGATTTCTGTTTTCTCTTTGTTTCTTGTCATTTTAGCTGACGAAGGCTACCAAAGAGTAGCCGAAACGTCCTGAATATAGATTTCTGTTTTCTCTTTGTTTCTTGTCATTTTAGCTGACGAAGGCTACCAAAGAGTAGCCGAAACGTCCCGAATATAGATTTCTGTTTTCTCTTTGTTTCTTGTCATTTTAGCTGACGAAGGCTACCAAAGAGTAGCCGAAACGTCCCGAATATAGATTTCTGTTTTTTCTTTGTATCTTGTCATTTTAGCTGACGAAGGCTACCAAAGAGTAGCCGAAACGTCCCGAATATAGATTTCTGTTTTCTCTTTGTTTCTTGTCATTTTAGCTGACGAAGGCTACCAAAGAGTAGCCGAAACGTCCTGAATATAGATTTCTGTTTTCTCTTTGTTTCTTGTCATTTTAGCTGACGAAGGCTACCAGAATAGCCGAAACGTCCTGAATATAGATTTCTGTTTTTTCTTTGTTTGTTGTCATTTTAGCTGACGAAGGCTACCAAAGAGTAGCCGAAACGTCCCGAATATAGATTTCTGTTTTCTCTTTGTTTCTTGTCATTTTAGCTGACGAAGGCTACCAAAGAGTAGCCAAAACGTCCTGAATATAGATTTCTGTTTTTTCTTTGTTTCTTGTCATTTTAGCTGACGAAGACTACCAAAGAATAGCCGAAACGTCCAAAATATAGATTTTTTACAAAAATCGTATTGTGGTTTTGTTAGCCGAATCCTAACTATTCCATGATTGCTTAATAAATCGTATACATAGCGTGTGATTAGCCTAAAAAAGGGAATTGACTTTTATTAGGAGGTGAAAAATATAAGTGGATCGGTTTCAGTTAAAAATAAATTTGGAAAAACTTTTAAATAAACTTTTTCTAACTTTTTTTTCAGTGAATTAAAAAATACAGCGAATAGCTTTTACGAGATACGCTATACCTTGGGAACTTTAGTCCCTACTGGGAGTAACATTAAGCTGATTAGCCTAATGTATGATAAATGTTAGACTTCTCGGCTTAAAACACAAGTTGAAAATAGCAATGATGAAATAAAGTTCGGGGAAGTAACGGCAAATAAGAGGTAGGAGAGATGTAAAGGTTAGGCTTAGTAGCGACACTAGCGCTGTCTGGTAGCCTTCGGGGAAGTAACGGCAAATAAGAGGTAGGAGAGATGTAAAGGTTAGGCTTAGTAGCGACACTAGCGCTGTCTGGTAGCCTTCGTCCTAAATAGCCGAGAGGGGACTGGGGGGGGGGGGCGTTTTATTTCAGTAATTATACCTCTTTCTTCTCCTGCTAATCAAACCTCTTTGTCGAAGTTTCTCCTTTAGAAAATCAGAGAGTATTATCTTCTGTTGCAAAGGCTCTTTTTATTATGCTCTAACTCTTCCCACTTTACTTCCAACCAGCCAGCCATTAATCTAGCAAAGTTTCTAGAAAACTTATTAACTTAATTGCTGAACAGCATTCAAGTTATTTTTTCAACAAACTTTTAAAGCAATTGTTATAATATTATGAGAAAAGATTAAATTGAGGAGAAGTTTTTCAAGAAAAAGTCAGATTGGTTAACAGTACGTTAAGATAAACTGATCGACCACAATGATGTCAATCAGTCTCGTAACAGGTCACTAATGGCCCAGAGGAGCAGATACTGTAGAGGTTTCTGATTCTTGACCATACGGCACACTAGGGAGTTAGTGTAGTCAGCTATGCTCCGGCTGCCTGATTTTTCCATTTGCAGGTACCTATTAATTAATTAGCTAATTAATTAAAAGCGGAGTGAGCCTGGGGACGATCTGGCACCCTAAATCCAACCCTCGAACGAAGACACTAGAAGATAAAATCTTTAGTGCGCGCTCGGGTTTTCCCTCCAATTCATTAACCGAGTGCTCTACCTCGCCCCCGACCACAATGATGTCAATAGTTAAAAAAAGAAAAGGAAATTATAAATCATTAGCAGACTAAAATTGGCATGTTGCTCAACTGTTATCGGTTCAATACATTTAAAATTCTTAAACATAAATAGGATATCTACACCTAAATGGCCGATGAGATGATAATAAATCAAGGAATGATTGGGATTTGGCTAACAGGTGCTGCAAGATTTTTAGAAAAATCTATATTTTGGATGTGTCGCCATTGCTCATTGGTCTTATTTTGGAATAAATGTCGAGGTGGTATCCCAAGTCCCAACACATCCGTGGTCACCTAAATGCTATCTTGGCTTTCCTCCATTCCCAAGTCCCAACACATCCGTGGTCATCTAAATGCTATCTTGGCTTTCCTCCATTCCCAAGTCCCAACACATCCGTGGTCACCTAAATGCTATCTTGGCTTTCCTCCATTCCCAAGTCCCAATACATCCGTGGTCACCTAAATGCTATCTTGGCTTTCCTCCATTCCCAAGTCCCAATACATCCGTGGTCACCTAAATGCTATCTTGGCTTTCCTCCATTCCCAAGTCCCAACACATCCGTGGTCACCTAAATGCTATCTTGGCTTTCCTCCATTCCCAAGTCCCAATACATCCGTGGTCACCTAAATGCTATCTTGGCCTTCCTCCATTCCCAAGTCCCAACACATCCATGGTCACCTAAATGCTATCTTGGCTTTCCTCCATTCCCAAGTCCCAACACATCCATGGTCACCTAAATGCTATTTTGGCTTTCCTCCATTCCCAAGTCCCAACACATCCATGGTCATCTAAATGCTATCTTGGCCTTCCTCCATTCCCAAGTTGTACAAGATTCGTCCAATGCTTTCATATCCCTCGCTACATTTTTGTGTACATACTTACATAAAAAAAAGTCCGACTCAAGGACTGCTACAGTTATCGCGATTCGGTCGATATCCCTTGTATGGAAAGCTTAGGATAAATTATTACATTTTTTCGTTGATATTTCCTCAACAAAATTTAAATCCTATACGAACAACCTCTCAAGAAAAAAAGTCCGACTCGCAGGAACTGCATCATCTTAGCGCGGTTCCTGTTCATATCCCTATTGTCAATCGAAAAGCTTAGAATAGAAACAGATAATATTTTCCTCAACCTTTGTTCAAAGGGCTTTATGACTTTACCTGGTCGGGTCCGCCAGACCCTAGAATCCTCTTCTACCGATACTTCATTTCATACGTTTCAATGAATTGGAAAATATCAAAATTTTTCACATATTCCTGCGTTCTCGATTTCCCAACCGTGTTCAAGATATTAATGAAATTATACGAAGTTCCCAAAACTTTTCATGTTTGTTCATATAATATTTTATTCTAACCGTTCCTTAACTCCAAACGTAACCAAAAGTTTAACATGTTAGTTCCGATGAAATTCAAACCTGCAAAAAATGTTTGAACTGAATCCCATGATTCTAAGTAACCAAACCAAAAACTTGATTTACAATTTTTTTTCCGATTTTCTCAGAAACGGTTAAAGCTATCGCCTTATAAATGGTTGCATTCGTTTTACTAGCCCAAGAAGCCTATAAAACGAGTACTTACAAGCATATGAGCTCAAAAACGTAAGCGTTACGATTTTTTTTGCGCGAATTTCGCCCCAAACGCCATCTTCCAGTGGGCGGATTTTGCTGGTTAACGAACTTGACCTTTCAAATTGGACGACGGATTTTTTAACCAAATGTCATTAAAATCGGACCATCAGGGACGCCGGAAATCCGCGAACCGACCAATATATATATATATATATATATATACACAAATTTGAAAATTTTCAGTCTCTAGGGGTTCTGAAACGCGAAATTTTCTAGTCGGCACTTCCGGATTTTTTCATGAGATCAACCTTACAAGCGGGGTTCCTCCCTATGAAGGGAGGAGGAATCGCGCTAAAGTTGATATTTTAGCCACATAAAACAGACAGAAGCCAAGTTACACAGAAGCGAAAATTACTGCCTTCTCCCTCATAATAATGGAGGTCTCTATAAGTCATTACAAAAATGCTTCGCATTTCGTACTTATTTCTCCGACTGAAATCGTCCTATTTAAAATTACGTCACAAGAGTATCCTTAGAGAATTCACAAAGCTGTTGACTGACGCCTTTCACAGACCAAAATTACCCAACCGTTTTCGAGATATTTAAAAAATACTCGAAAATTCCAAAACCCCTCATATATATATTATGGAATAAGTGAGAATTTGACTACATCAGAAAAAAAGACCGACTCGCAGGAACTGCGTCATCTTAGCGCGGTTACGTTCATCTCGAATAAATAGAATAGATTAGCATCACAAATCACAGGAAACTGACAGTAGCCAACTTACACTGAATGATACGGATAATTCTTAATCCTCAATCTTGAGGAAGGCTGAATAAGTCAATACAATTATGTACTGAAAACGTACTTACTCTTCGACTACTGCTCAGAATGCTCTATTCTAAACAACCAAAAATTAATTGTCATTTTAAGTATCTTGTTTTACTAGAAAATTCGTTTTATTGTTATAATGAACTGTAAATTTGTGCTTTATGGCGAATGAAATTCAATTCTGTCGTGGGTTAAATCTTTCTATAAAATAAGAAATAACAATAACTTCAGTTGTAGCAGGAGGAAGGTTATATAGACAGAATTCCAAACAAACTACGTCATCATGATTAGCCACAGCCATCTTGATTACCACAGCCACTCCAAACTTATTATTACTGAAACCTTTCACCGTTTCTTAGCTTATTATACTACTATACTAATTTTACTAATAAATGCAATTTAAAACAAGCAACTACAAAGTTAGATAAACTAAGAGAAAACCCTTTCAATAGACTTTTTTAACACTTTTTAAGCTTTGAGCGCTTATATCTCTGCTTGACGTTGCCCCATCGAATATTGCTTCAGAGCTTTTTTTGTATAGAATTTAGTAAGCATTCGAATGGTCACCTTCCACTTACCACGATTTCCCAACCGTTATCGAGATATTTACGAAAAACGTATAAAGATCCGAAAACTTTTCATGTCTATTAATAAAAAAAAGTTTTTTCGCATACTTCCTTAACTCCAAATATAGCCAACATTTAAATATATCGGGTGGAATTAATTTCCAAGATGTAGAAAATATTTCAACTGAATCCCGCGATTCTAAGTACCCACAAAAAAATAATGACTTACAAAAACATTGATTCCACATTTCTCAGGAACGGTTAGAGATATCGCCTTGAAAATGGTTTAATTCGTTTTCCTATGTTGAGAAACATATAAAACAAGTACCTGCAAGCATATAAACTCAAAAACGTAAACGTTACGAATTTTCTTTGCGCGAATTTCGCCATAAACACTATCTTCCAGTAGGCGGATTCTGCTGGCTAACGAACTTGACCTTTCAAATCAGACGACAGATTTTTGTACCTAATTTCAACAAAATCGGACCATTTTTGAGCTTGCTAGAGCACGAACAGACAAGCATATATATAAATATATACATATATATATATATATATATATATATATATATATATATATATATATATATATATATACATACACACACAAATTTTAGCCACCTATATTTTCGTGATTTATAGGGTCTGAAACGAGAAAGTTTCTAGTCGGCACGTCGGATTATTTTTTCCAGTGTTTGATTTTCACGTGCAGACGGTTCGTCGAATCAAAAAATGTGTAACTCTCTATGGAACAAAATGTCTATCCGATAGGTTATTCATCGGTATTTTTGTGGGTTTGAAACGTGAACATTTCTCATTTTCACCTCCGGTTTGCGTCATAAGGTCCGCGTCAAAAGCGAATTTCCTCCCTATAGAGGAACGGGAAAAACACGCAAAGAAGAAATTATATGTTACGGTTGGATATGAGTCTCCCGAAGAAAATTGAGTCACCCGGAAAACGAGATAACCCTCAGCCTGAATAAGGGTGAAAACATAGTGGAGCGGCGAGGGTAGCTGAGAGAGGTTTGACCCTCTCGGCTACCCTCTACCCTCTCGGCTCCACTATCTTTTAGCAAGTGTAAATACATGCATTATTTTCAACCCCCTCGGCTACCCTCTACCCTCGCCGCTCCACTGTGTTTTGGCAAGTGTAAATACATGCATTATTTTCAACCCCCTCGGCTACCCTCTACCCTCTCGGCTCCACTATGTTTTGGCAAGTGTAAATACATGCATTATTTTCAACCCTCTCGGCTACCCTCTACCCTCTCGGCTCCACTATGTTTTAGCAAGTGTAAATACATGCATTATTTTCAACCCTCTCGGCTACCCTCTACCCTCTCGGCTCCACTATGTTTTAGCAAGTGTAAATACATGCATTATTTTCAACCCTCTCGGCTACCCTCTACCCTCGCCGCTCCACTATGTTTTGGCAAGTGTAAATACATGCATTATTTTCAACCCTCTCGGCTACCCTCTACCCTCTCGGCTCCACTTTGTTTTGGCAAGTGTAAATACATGCATTATTTTCAACCCCCTCGGCTAGCCTCTACCCTCGCCGCTCCACTATGTGTTTGGCAAGTGTAAATACATGCATTATTTTCAACCCTCTCGGCTACCCTCTACCCTTTCGGCTCCACTATGTTTTAGCAAGTGTAAATACATGCATTATTTTCAACCCCCTCGGCTACCCTCTACCCTCGCCGCTCCACTGTGTTTTGGCAAGTGTAAATACATGCATTATTTTCAACCCCCTCGGCTAGCCTCTACCCTCGCCGCTCCACTATGTTTTGGCAAGTGTAAATACATGCATTATTTTCAACCCTCTCGGCTACCCTCTACCCTCTCGGCTCCACTTTGTTTTGGCAAGTGTAAATACATGCATTATTTTCAACCCCCTCGGCTAGCCTCTACCCTCGCCGCTCCACTATGTGTTTGGCAAGTGTAAATACATGCATTATTTTCAACCCTCTCGGCTAGCCTCTACCCTCGCCGCTCCACTATGTTTTGGCAAGTGTAAATACATGTATTATTTTCAACCCTCTCGGCTAGCCTCTACCCTCGCCGCTCCACTATGTTTTGGCAAGTGTAAATACATGCATTATTTTCAACCCTCTCGGCTAGCCTGTACCCTCGCCGTTCCACTATGTTTTGGCAAGTGTAAATACATGTATTATTTTCAACCCTCTCGGCTACCCTCTACCCTCTCGGCTCCACTGTGTTTTGGCAAGTGTAAATACATGCATTATTTCAACCCTCTCGGCTACCCTCTACCCTCTCGGCTCCACTATGTTTTAGCAAGTGTAAATACATGCATTATTTTCAACCCTCTCGGCTCCACTATGTTTTGGCAAGTGTAAATACATGCATTATTTTCAACCCTCTCGGCTACCCTCTACCCTCTCGGCTTCACTATGTTTTATCAAGTGTAAATACATGCATTATTTTCAACCCTCTCGGCCACCCTCTACCCTCTCGGCTCCACTATGTTTTGGCAAGTGTAAATACATGCATTATTTTCAACCCTCTCGGCTACCCTCTACCCTCTCGGCTCCACTATGTTTTAGCAAGTGTAAATACATGCATTATTTTCAACCCTCTCGGCTACCCTCTCGGCTCCACTATGTTTTGGTAAGTGTAAATACATGCATTATTTTCAACCCTCTCGGCTACCCTCTACCCTCTCGGCTCCACTATGTTTTAGCAAGTGTAAATACATGCATTATTTTCAACCCTCTCGGCTACCCTCTACCCTCTCGGCTCCACTATGTTTTAGCAAGTGTAAATACATGCATTATTTTCAACCCTCTCGGCTACCCTCTACCCTCGCCGCTCCACTATGTTTTGGCAAGTGTAAATACATGCATTATTTTCAACCCTCTCGGCTACCCTCTACCCTCTCGGCTCCACTATGTTTTATCAAGTGTAAATACATGCATTATTTTTTGAAACCTCCGCTCCAGTATGTCTTCACCCTAATACAAATATTGATAATTATTATTAAATTATGACTACTATTTCCAGAGAATAATGCCAGAAGGTATTGGACGAATTAATTTGTCAAATATAGAATTTCTCTCTAATTTGAAATCCATGTCTTTATGTTTGATCACAATAATGGAGTAAATTCGCACAAAGGAACAGCTTAGAACTGGCTGGATCTGAGAGATATTAGTTCACAACAACGGCGAGAAACTTCGGCAAGGAATCAGCTTTCGGTCGAGAGATACCAACTGATCTAATGATCTTCAACAGAATCCAGCTCTAATGAAGGACGAACTGAACAGTAACGGCTCCAGTTAAACCTTTGAACTGTTCCACCGAGAGTCATATTTAATTACACGCCGAACTTACTGATTGCTATTACGTCAGAGGAATGGGGTCTTTCTTTGTTAGGGGGAACCAGGATAAACCAGACAGAAAAGGTTTATTTATTTCTTGATTGAGAGCTCACAATGAGGTAATTAAATCTACATACATCTGTTTATGTGGTTTTGCTTTCAAATCTGCATACATCTGTTTGTGTGGTTTTGCTTTCAAATCTACATACATCTGTTTGTGTGGTTTTGCTTTAAATCTACATACATCTGTTTGTGTGGTTTTGCTTTAAATCTACATACATCTGTTTGTGTGGGTTTGCTTTAAATCTACATACATCTGTTTGTGTGGTTTTGCTTTAAAATCTACATACATCTGTTTATGTGGTTTTGCTTTAAAATCTACATACATCTGTTTATGTGGTTTTGCTTTAAAATCTACATACATCTGTTTATGTGGTTTTGCTTTAAATCTACATACATCTGTTTGTGTGGTTTTGCTTTCAAATCTACATACATCTGTTTATGTGGTTTTGCTTTAAATCTACATACATCTGTTTGTGTGGTTTTGCTTTAAATCTACATACATCTGTTTGTGTGGTTTTCCTTTAAATCTACATACATCTGTTTGTGTGGTTTTGCTTTAAATCTACATACATCTGTTTGTGTGGTTTTGCTTTAAATCTACATACATCTGTTTGTGTGGTTTTGCTTTAAATCTACATACATCTGTTTATGTGGTTTTGCTTTAAAATCTACATACATCTGTTTGTGTGGTTTTGCTTTGAAATCTACAAAAGTGGCCCGATTCTATTTATTTCCTAGCTGTGCCTCCGACTTGGTTCGTGTGGATAGTGACTTAGAGCAGAAATTTTGGATATATCTTTATTTTAGGATATAAATGCCGTTGAATGGGTATTTTAAAAAATCTACATCACAGTAATGCTTCTATATTCACGATATTAGGCTTATAGCCGTCCGGTATCAAAGCATACAGGCTGCTAGGATTGTTAAACGTGACAGAGCCACTAAGCAGACCCCTTAGGGATTGTTAAACCCTAGTGTGTATAGAGTGTCTGACAGACAGACAAAAGTTTTAAAAATAATTGTTCATGAAGATTAGATAGTTAGCCGTCGAGCTGATAAGCAATCAGGGATTAGTTGGGATTCGGCTAAGAGAACATCAATACGATTTTTGTAAAATATCTGTATTAAGGACGTTTCGGCTACTCTTTGGTAGCCTAAAATGACAAAACAAGAAAATACAGAATTAGTAAACAGAAAAAAGGTTTACCAGTAAGATAAATGATAGATCTATACATACAAATCACTTTTTTGAGTACAATTTGTTTTGAAAATATGAGAACAATTATGTTGTTACTTAACAGGTAAGAGAACAATAGCTGTATTTCTAGAACTTAATTCTAGAAAATCAAGAAAAACATAGAAAACAAATTTTAAATGAAGTATGTACAAGTAAATAGACAGAAGTAATAATACCTATTATTAATTTTTAACAATAAATAAGTTACTAAATACCAATGAAAGTGCCGGGGGGGGCAGAGAAAGACCTAAGTAACCATCGTGAGAATATACAAGGGAACTGGAATCTACCAAGGTAACTGAACAAAAACAAGGTTTTCCGGGGGGGGGGATAATGAAACCATTCTTAAAGCGAAATTTTTTTACGAAAAAACAGATTTGAGATTTGTTAACGAATGTTCCGTTTGGGTATACAGGAACCATTGATTCAGTTGAAAATTGTTTCACACCATTTATATTTATATATTCTAAAATACTTGGATTATTATTATTATTTAAATTTTAACGTCCATTATTATTAACTACGAATTTTGGGACGCGTTATCTATAGGTTACCACCCTTTTCGAGCTAAGGAAGTATCAAAAGACATGAAAAGTTTTAGGATCCTGGAATATTTTCTGAAATAGTTCGAAAACCTTAACAAAATTATGGAAACAATAAGTAAGTGGAAAGTGACTATTGAAAAGCTTACTAAATTCTCACCAAAAAAGATTCTGAAGCAATGGTCGTCAATAGGAGTGATAGGTACATAAAACTTGGAAAGTGTTAGTTTTATTCCTTTGAACGGGGGTTTCTTTCTGTTTACCTTACTTTTTAATAGGTTCTTTCATTTTTAATTGCATTTAACAGTAAAATTAGTGTATTAGGAAGACAAGGTAGGAAAATTAGGAACATCGGTAGGTAAAAGATCGCCGCAGATCTAGAAACAGTTGATTCCTAATGAAAAAGTTCACAAAACTGTGTTAATAAAATCTACTTACCTATATTAAAGATTTACATATGATGAAAATGATTTAATCCTAATGCCCACTAGTCGTAACATGTTGGGAAGTTCACAGTTCAAATCCCCTTAGGTACTTGACCTCGTGGAGACTATGTGCTAACTGGAATACGGAGTTTAATCTGATAACAGAATTGATAAGAGGGCTCCTATCTTCTCTATAAAGGGCGGGAATAGCTCTATATTTTCCTGCGCTCGAAAAGCGGCTTAATATGCATCAGTGTTGGGAAGTTCACAGTTCAAATCCCCTTAGGTACTTGACCTCGTGGAGACTATGTGCTAACTGGAATACGGAGTTTAATCTGATAACAGAATTGATAAGAGGGCTCCTATCTTCTCTATAAAGGGCGGGAATAGCTCTATATTTTCCTGCGCTCGATAAGCGGCTTAATATGCATCAGTGTTGGGAAGTTCACAGTTCAAATCCCCTTAGGTACTTGACCTCGTGGAGACTATGTGCTAACTGGAATACGGAGTTTAATCTGATAACAGAATTGATAAGAGGGCTCCTATCTTCTCTATAAAGGGCAGGAATAGCTCTATATTTTCTCGCGCTCGATAAGCGGCTTAATATGCATCAGTGTTGGGAAGTTCACAGTTCAAATCCCCTTAGGTACTTGACCTCGTGGAGACTATGTGCTAACTGGAATACGGAGTTTAATCTGATAACAGAATTGATAAGAGGGCTCCTATCATCTCTATAAAGGGCGGGAATAGCTCTATATTTTCCTGCGCTCGATAAGCGGCTTAATATGCATCAGTGTTGGGAAGTTCACAGTTCAAATCCCCTTAGGTACTTGACCTCGTGGAGACTATGTGCTAACTGGAATACGGAGTTTAATCTGATAACAGAATTGATAAGAGGGCTCCTATCTTCTCTATAAAGGGCGGGAATAGCTCTATATTTTCCTGCGCTCGATAAGCGGCTTAATATGCATCAGTGTTGGGAAGTTCACAGTTCAAATCCCCTTAGGTACTTGACCTCGTGGAGACTATGTGCTAACTGGAATACGGAGTTTAATCTGATAACAGAATTGATAAGAGGGCTCCTATCTTCTCTATAAAGGGCGGGAATAGCTCTATATTTTCTCGCGCTCGATAAGCGGCTTAATATGCATCAGTGTTGGGAAGTTCACAGTTCAAATCCCCTTAGGTACTTGACCTCGTGGAGACTATGTGCTAACTGGAATACGGAGTTTAATCTGATAAGAGAATTGATAAGAGGGCTCCTATCTTCTCTATAAAGGGCAGGAATGGCTCTATATTTTCCCGCGCTCGATAAGCGGCTTAATATGCATCAGTGTTGGGAAGTTCACAGTTCAAATCCCCTTAGGTACTTGACCTCGTGGAGACTATGTGCTAACTGGAATACGGAGTTTAATCTGATAAGAGAATTGATAAGAGGGCTCCTATCTTCTCTATAAAGGGCAGGAATGGCTCTATATTTTCCCGCGCTCGATAAGCGGCTTAATATGCATCAGTGTTGGGAAGTTCACAGTTCAAATCCCCTTAGGTACTTGACCTCGTGGAGACTATGTGCTAACTGGAATACGGAGTTTAATCTGATAACAGAATTGATAAGAGGGCTCCTATCTTCTCTATAAAGGGCAGGAATAGCTCTATATTTTCCCGCGCTCGATAAGCGGCTTAATATGCATCAGTGTTGGGAAGTTCACAGTTCAAATCCCCTTAGGTACTTGACCTCGTGGAGACTATGTGCTAACTGGAATACGGAGTTTAATCTGATAACAGAATTGATAAGAGGGCTCCTATCTTCTCTATAAAGGGCGGGAATAGCTCTATATTTTCCCGCGCTCGATAAGCGGCTTAATATGCATCAGTGTTGGGAAGTTCACAGTTCAAATCTCCTTAGGTACTTGACCTCGTGGAGACTATGTGCTAACTGGAATACGGAGTTTAATCTGCTAACAGAATTGATAAGAGGGCTCCTATCTTCTCTATAAAGGGCAGGAATAGCTCTATATTTTCCCGCGCTCGATAAGCGGCTTAATATGTATCAGTGTTGGGAAGTTCACAGTTCAAATCCCCTTAGGTACTTGACCTCGTGGAGACTATGTGCTAACTGGAATACGGAGTTTAATCTGATAAGAGAATTGATAAGAGGGCTCCTATCTTCTCTATAAAGGGCAGGAATAGCTCTATATTTTCCCGCGCTCGATAAGCGGCTTAATATGCATCAGTGTTGGGAAGTTCACAGTTCAAATCCCCTTAGGTACTTGACCTCGTGGAGACTATGTGCTAACTGGAATACGGAGTTTAATCTGATAAGAGAATTGATAAGAGGGCTCCTATCTTCTCTATAAAGGGCAGGAATGGCTCTATATTTTCCCGCGCTCGATAAGCGGCTTAATATGCATTCGCCTCGCTGCTCCCAATAAAATTAAACCAAAGAGGTTCCAACTATATACAAAAGTCCTTTTAATTAATTAATGACATCATTAATGAACATGATAAAATGTAAATTCGTTAAAGGGGGAAAAACTGTCCGATAATTAAGCTGAAGCTCTAATGTTTCCCTGGATTTTTATTTTAAAAAAGCCCTAATTATGGTAACTAGGTAAGGGTCTATTTCGGAAAAGGGGTGCCAGTGATTTTGTTTAATAACTGTCATATATTAAGGCAAATACGATACTTACGTATTAGCTTCAACGCAGGTTAAAGAACCGGCTCTCAGAGATCTGGATTATCACCGGGTCAGAGATCTGGATCAAGGCGTCAATTGAGTTTTTTCCAATATAGCGCCAGAATTATCAATGATTTGGGTTGACTAGAGTTTCAATATAACCTTGAGCGAGCGAAAACGCGTAGCACTTATGTTAATGGCACAATTGCTATGCGTTTCTGTTCGTTCAAGGTTATATTGGAACTTTAGTCAATCCAACTCGTTGATAATATAGATCAAGGATGGTTTTTCGGTGTACAATGGACCAATATGCAATTTAACAGCGCTTCCTTTTTTTGTTTTGGTAAAATAAACAACAAACTAGGAAAACAAACACCATTCGCGTCAAAAACACCAATGTACAAATGAAGTGCGTTCTTTATATAAATGGAAGAAAACAGTTACTATAATAAACACAACAGCCAATAGAATAGCACATAGGATCTGAACGAAAACCACATCTATAACCTGAGTTGAAGCTAATACGTAAGTAACGAAACTCCATCTTCTTCAGCCAGGTACTTTGATGGAGATGAATCCATCGAAATATTCCGGGAAGAAGTGAGGAGGAGTACCACCGCTGGAAAAAAATGCCGTTCCATCTAAAAATACTATTCCAGCGACGAAAAATAACATCAAACAAATATATATATATATATATATATATATATATATATATATATATATATAAGTAATAAGCTGAAAAAGTCACAACCTCAAAATTAAAATAAGATAATTTCATTCAAAAGAAAAAAAAAAAAAAAAAATATATATATATATAAGTAATAAGCTGAAAAAGTCACAACCTCAAAATTAAAATAAGATAATTTCATTCAAAAAAAAAAAAATAAAAAAATATAAGTAATAAGCTGAAAAAGTCACAACCTCAAAATTGAAATAAGATAATTTCATTCAAAAGAAAAAAAAAAAAAAAAATATATATATATATATAAGTAATAAGCTGAAAAAGTCACAACCTCAAAATTAAAATAAGATAATTTCATTCAAAAGAAAAAAAATATATATATATATAAGTAATAAGCTGAAAAAGTCACAACCTCAAAATTAAAATAAGATAATTTCATTCAAAAGAAAAAAAAAAAATATATATATAAGTAATAAGCTGAAAAAGTCACAACCTCAAAATTAAAATAAGATAATTTCATTCAAATGAAAAAAAAATATATATATATAAGTAATAAGCTGAAAAAGTCAAAACCTCAAAATTAAAATAAGATAATTTCATTCATAAATTAATTATTGTACTAAGACATTCATTGAAGGTAATGGCTAATGATGTTAGAATATAATATAGGCTAACGGTTTACGTATGTTTATAATTGCTTTAATGGTTTACGTATGTTTATAATTGCTTTAATGGTTTACGTATGTTTATAATTGCTTTAATGGTTTACGTATGTTTATAATTGCTTTAATGGTTTACGTATGTTTATAATTGCTTTAATGGTTTACGTATGTTTATAATTGCTTTAATGGTTTACGTATGTTTATAATTGCTTTAATGGTTTACGTATGTTTATAATTGCTTTAATGGTTTACGTATGTTTATAATTGATTTAACGGTTTACGTATGTTTATAATTGATTTAACGGTTTACGTATGTTTATAATTGATTTAACGGTTTACGTATGTTTATAATTGCTTTAACGGTTTACGTATGTTTATAATTGCTTTAATGGTTTACGTATGTTTATAATTGCTTTAATGGTTTACGTATGTTTATAATTGCTTTAACGGTTTACGTATGTTTATAATTGCTTTAACGGTTTACGTATGTTTATAATTGCTTTAATGGTTTACGTATGTTTATAATTGCTTTAATGGTTTACGTATGTTTATAATTGCTTTAATGGTTTACGTATGTTTATAATTGCTTTAATGGTTTACGTATGTTTATAATTGCTTTAATGGTTTACGTATGTTTATAATTGCTTTAATGGTTTACGTATGTTTATAATTGATTTAACGGTTTACGTATGTTTATAATTGATTTAACGGTTTACGTATGTTTATAATTGATTTAACGGTTTACGTATGTTTATAATTGCTTTAACGGTTTACGTATGTTTATAATTGCTTTAATGGTTTACGTATGTTTATAATTGCTTTAATGGTTTACGTATGTTTATAATTGCTTTAACGGTTTACGTATGTTTATAATTGATTTAACGGTTTACGTATGTTTATAATTGCTTTAACGGTTTACGTATGTTTATAATTGATTTAACGGTTTACGTATGTTTATAATTGCTTTAATGGTTTACGTATGTTTATAATTGCTTTAATGGTTTACGTATGTTTATAATTGCTTTAATGGTTTACGTATGTTTATAATGCATCCTATACAGAAATTAATTTTTTATGGAGTCAATTACATTAATGCAGACTGAATATAAACAGTAAATAATTAACTTCGACAAGGTACGTTGGGATAAAATGTGAGTTCATTAAATGTATGACTTTATTTTATATTTTATATATATATATATATATATATATATATATATATTTAAATGTTATCCACACCATTTATAACTGACACAGAATTATATGTCGGGTTATTGATAGGTTACCACCGTTTTCTAGCTAGGTTATGGCTGACGCCTTTTCTTTTTTCTAAAGAAAAGCCACCAACCCATAGTGGGAATCGAACCCATGACCTTTGGTACAGAGTGTTAAGTGCTCACGCCCGTGTCAAATTAAAATGTGGATTCGAATCTATATATATATATATATATATATATATATATATATATATATATATATATGATGACATTTTCATGAAAATCAAATTTCATGCCCATGAAAAAGAAAAGATTTTCATTTAAAAATAAAAAGCCTTAACGACACGCTGAATCCAAATCCAGAGTCCGTTTCATCCCATCACGTCAGGTTTAAGAGCATTTGAAGGTAAAATTTCGTATGAAGTCGTGAAAGAAGAAATAACTAGCGGTTACATGGTTTTGAGGGTCGCTAAATTCGAATCCGAGGTATGTTTCACCTCATCAGCGCAAAGTCAAGTTCATTTCAAGGAACAGTTTTGTGTGTTTGCAAAAAAAGAATTTTGACTGCAGATTCATTTTTTGCAAAATGGACAAATGGTTCATAAATTGTCGGAGTGCCGACCATAAAACATTAAATTTTCTAAGTTCTTGCGGATTACGTCATAATGACCTCATAAGCGATTTTCTCATCCGGAAGGAGGTTGGAGGCACGCTAAAAATGTATGCATTTTCGTTTTTCCAAAGAAGAGCCCCACCCCTAGCAGGAATTGAACCCCCAACATTAGACACGTAGTGCTGACTCATAAGCACATACGGCTACCAATACAATATGAAGGACTAACGCACAAGACTTTGAAGATGGTGTAGTCTGCAGAAAGTATTATATGGTGGCGGTCAGAGAGGAGGGTTTGGTTGTTTTTAAATATGAAAGCCGGGACTCCATTTCCCGGCCTCTACCGCATTGTTTATTAACCTGCTTTTACCAGGATTTTTCTAAAGTGCCTTTGTCGGTCAGCCTGAAAAGATATTTTTTAGTTCTTTAAAGTAGCTTTAGTATTAATGAGAAAACGAATGTTCCGGCTGAAGTTTAAAACTGTGGGTGAATTCCAACCGGCTAGTTCCATCTGAACTCTTCAGTTACTGCTGTGATAGGAACTCTTTGATTGAAAATTTGATAAATAAGTAATACCATGTAACTGAAACATTTAGTGGTGAATCCTTGGAATAATAATACATTTTCTATATACAAGGTGATTCAGGTCTAAGTAGCTAAACCCCAGGAGGTGATTCCAGACAAAATTTCCAACGAAAAACTTCATTTGAACTATGTTCCAATTCCGAAGGGTATAGCAGTTATGTCCGATTCCGAAGGGTATAGCAGTGATGTCCGATTCTGAAGGGTGTAGCAGTGATGTCCAATTCCGAAGGGTATAGCAGTGATGTCCAATTCCGAAGGGTATAGCAGTGATGTCCGATTCTGAAGGGTGTAGCAGTGATGTCCAATTCCGAAGGGTATAGCAGTGATGTCCAATTCCGAAGGGTATAGCAGTGATGTCCAATTCCGAAGGGTATAGCAGTGATGTCCAATTCCGAAGGGTATAGCAGTGATGTCAATTCCGAAGGGTATAGCAGTGATGTCCGATTCTGAAGGGTGTAGCAGTGATGTCCAATTCCGAAGGGTATAGCAGTGATGTCCAATTCCGAAGGGTATAGCAGTGATGTCCAATTCCGAAGGGTATAGCAGTGATGTCCAATTCCGAAGGGTATAGCAGTGATGTCCAATTCCGAAGGGTATAGCAGTGATGTCCAATTCCGAAGGGTGTAGCAGTGATGTCCAATTCCGAAGGGTATAGCAGTGATGTCCGATTCCGAAGGGTATAGCAGTGATGTCCAATTCCGAAGGGTATAGCAGTGATGTCCGATTCCGAAGGGTATAGCAGTGATGTCCGATTCCGAAGGGTATAGCAGTGATGTCCGATTCCGAAGGGTATAGCAGTGATGTCCAATTCCGAAGGGTATAGCAGTGATGTCCGATTCCGAAGGGTATAGCAGTGATGTCCGATTCCGAAGGGTATAGCAGTGATGTCCGATTCCGAAGGGTGTAGCAGTGATGTCCAATTCCGAAGGGTATAGCAGTGATGTCCGATTCCGAAGGGTATAGCAGTGATGTCCGATTCCGAAGGGTGTAGCAGTGATGTCCAATTCCGAAGGGTGTAGCAGTGATGTCCAATTCCGAAGGGTATAGCAGTGATGTCCAATTCCGTAGGGTATAGCAGTGATGTCCAATTCCGAAAGGTATAGCAGTGATGTCCGATTCCGAAGGGTGTAGCAGTGATGTCCAATTCCGAAGGGTATAGCAGTGATGTCCAATTCCGAAGGGTGTAGCAGTGATGTCCAATTCCGAAGGGTTATAGCAGTGATGTCCAATTCCGAAGGGTATAGCAGTGATGTCCAATTCCGAAGGGGGTAGCAGTGATGTCCGATTCCGTAGGGTATAGCAGTGATGTCCAATTCCGAAGGGTGTAGCAGTGATGTCCCATTCCGAAGGGTATAGCAGTGATGTCCAATTCCGAAGGGTGTAGCAGTGATGTCCAATTCCGAAGGTTATAGCAGTGATGTCCAATTCCGAAGGTGTGTAGCAGTTATGTCCAATTTTCTGTCTTCTTTTTTTCTTTTTTAAGGTACTCGACAGTTTTAGTCGAATTAAGTCAATTCGAAAAATTTGACTTAAAGAAATTACTGTAATGCTGGAAGATGTGCTCAGCTTTCTGCGACTGACTTTTCGTTATATTTTGCCACTCCAGTAATCAAAGCGGGTCGGTTTCGTGTCCACAATGGCCTTTAATTACGCGAAATCATAAACAAACTTTGCTTTTTCTAGATGGAAA
>OX328131.1:77569229-77684229 GCA_946811695.1 Gonocerus acuteangulatus
ACCATGCAGTTTAAGGGCTGCCCTAGACTTGATAGGGAGCAGAAAGAGCCGTCATTCTTAACAAGAGCTTTCATATTTCATGGCACCTCGTCGCTCTCAGAATGGTTCTGGGAGGGGCTGTACAATCTCACCCCTTCTTCCCGTCTCGTCTCATTAGTTCTTCGCGGAATATGAGATGTTACAACGTTTTAATATTTTTCATTTCCTCTTTCTCATATTTGATAAAATTTAAGACGTTTTTGTTCACTTCTGCCGCGCTTTCACGCTTTTATAGACATAGGAACCTGTCCATGAAATAGTGACCTAAACAATTGACCATTTATAGACATAGGAACCTGTCCATGTAATAGTGACCTAAACAATTGACCTTTTATAGACATAGGAACCTGTCCATGTAATAGTGACCTAAACAATTGACCTTTTATAGACATAGGAACCTGTCCATGTAATAGTGACCTAAACAATTGACCTTTTATAGACATAGGAACCTGTCCGTGTAATAGTGACCTAAACAATTGACCTTTTATAGACATAGGAACCTGTCCGTGTAATAGTGACCTAAACAATTGACCTTTTATAGACATAGGAACCTGTCCGTGTAATAGTGACCTAAACAATTGACCTTTTATAGACATAGGAACCTGTCCGTGTAATAGTGACCTAAACAATTGACCTTTTATAGACATAGGAACCTGTCCGTGTAATAGTGACCTAAACAATTGACCTTTTATAGACATAGGAACCTGTCCGTGTAATAGTGACCTAAACAATTGACCTTTTATAGACATAGGAACCTGTCCGTGTAATAGTGACCTAAACAATTGACCTTTTATAGACATAGGAACCTGTCCGTGTAATAGTGACCTAAACAATTGACCTTTTATAGACATAGGAACCTGTCCGTGTAATAGTGACCTAAACAATTGACCTTTTATAGACATAGGAACCTGTCCGTGTAATAGTGACCTAAACAATTGACCTTTTATAGACATAGGAACCTGTCCGTGTAATAGTGACCTAAACAATTGACCTTTTATAGACATAGGAACCTGTCCGTGTAATAGTGACCTAAACAATTGACCTTTTATAGACATAGGAACCTGTCCGTGTAATAGTGACCTAAACAATTGACCTTTTATAGACATAGGAACCTGTCCGTGTAATAGTGACCTAAACAATTGACCTTTTATAGACATAGGAACCTGTCCGTGTAATAGTGACCTAAACAATTGACCTTTTATAGACATAGGAACCTGTCCGTGTAATAGTGACCTAAACAATTGACCTTTTATAGACATAGGAACCTGTCCGTGTAATAGTGACCTAAACAATTGACCTTTTATAGACATAGGAACCTGTCCGTGTAATAGTGACCTAAACAATTGACCTTTTATAGACATAGGAACCTGTCCGTGTAATAGTGACCTAAACAATTGACCTTTTATAGACATAGGAACCTGTCCGTGTAATAGTGACCTAAACAATTGACCTTTTATAGACATAGGAACCTGTCCGTGTAATAGTGACCTAAACAATTGACCTTTTATAGACATAGGAACCTGTCCGTGTAATAGTGACCTAAACAATTGACCTTTTATAGACATAGGAACCTGTCCGTGTAATAGTGACCTAAACAATTGACCTTTTATAGACATAGGAACCTGTCCGTGTAATAGTGACCTAAACAATTGACCTTTTATAGACATAGGAACCTGTCCGTGTAATAGTGACCTAAACAATTGACCTTTTATAGACATAGGAACCTGTCCATGTAATAGTGACCTAAACAATTGACCTTTTATAGACATAGGAACCTGTCCGTGTAATAGTGACCTAAACAATTGACCTTTTATAGACATAGGAACCTGTCCGTGTAATAGTGACCTAAACAATTGACCTTTTATAGATATAGGAACCTGTCCGTGTAATAGTGACCTAAACAATTGACCTTTTATAGACATAGGAACCTGTCCATGTAATAGTGACCTAAACAATTGACCTTTTATAGACATAGGAACCTGTCCATGTAATAGTGACCTAAACAATTGACCTTTTATAGACATAGGAACCTGTCCGTGTAATAGTGACCTAAACAATTGACCTTTTATAGACATAGGAACCTGTCCGTGTAATAGTGACCTAAACAATTGACCTTTTATAGACATAGGAACCTGTCCGTGTAATAGTGACCTAAACAATTGACCTTTTATAGACATAGGAACCTGTCCGTGTAATAGTGACCTAAACAATTGACCTTTTATAGACATAGGAACCTGTCCGTGTAATAGTGACCTAAACAATTGACCTTTTATAGACATAGGAACCTGTTCGTGTAATAGTGACCTAAACAATTGACCTTTTATAGACATAGGAACCTGTCCATGTAATAGTGACCTAAACAATTGACCTTTTATAGACATAGGAACCTGTCCGTGTAATAGTGACCTAAACAATTGACCTTTTATAGACATAGGAACCTGTCCGTGTAATAGTGACCTAAACAATTGACCTTTTATAGACATAGGAACCTGTCCATGTAATAGTGACCTAAACAATTGACCTTTTATAGACATAGGAACCTGTCCATGTAATAGTGACCTAAACAATTGACCTTTTATAGACATAGGAACCTGTCCATGTAATAGTGACCTAAACAATTGACCTTTTATAGACATAGGAACCTGTCCATGTAATAGTGACCTAAACAATTGACCTTTTATAGACATAGGAACCTGTCCATGTAATAGTGACCTAAACAATTGACCTTTTATAGACATAGGAACCTGTCCATGTAATAGTGACCTAAACAATTGACCTTTTATGACTTAAAACGTGTGGTTTTATGTTATTTTTTTATATTAGTTTATTTTTTCGATGCTCCACATCATTGGTGAATGGCATTGAATTACCTAATCTATTAATTATTCCTGTTAAAATCTGTTTTTACTGATATTTGTCTTAACAAATCAGCAAAATGCAAACCTAAATAAAATATTGAAAAAGAAAAAAAATACATATAAATTGATATTAAATAAACTAAATAAGAATTCATTAAATTTCGAAATAAAAGAAGTTACGAATTGTTCTCATATTTTGTCATATCGCCGTTCTGGAAGAACCTAGACGTAAATGCAAAAACTCCGTTTTTACAGGAGAGTAGAAAAAACCATTTACAGTTGCATAAAAGGTATACTTGAAAAGGTTTTAAGTGGCACATAATACTTGTATACTGAGTGTATGTAGAACAAATACCTACTTTAAAATCATTTATCAGGGATTAGAATCACCCTAATTTCAACCCTTAAGTGCAGTTTGTTCATTCTTTCTCTAAACATTGTTCGCTGTTCTAGAAGACAAATTTTCAGTCTGTTTTACTTTCGAATTTTCCCTGTCGGTCCTAAGCAGAACTCCAGTATGGGATGTGTTTCTCATATTCTATATGGATTGTCATAACCTGACTCCAGTATGGGATGTGTTTCTCATACTCTATATGGACTGTCATAACCTGACTCCAGTATGGGATGTGTTTCTCATATTCTATATGGACTGTCATAACCTGACTCCAGTATGGGATGTGTTTCTCATATTCTATATGGATTGTCATAACCTGACTCCAGTATGGGATGTGTTTCTCATATTCTATATGGATTGTCATAACCTGACTCCAGTATGGGATGTGTTTCTCATATTCTATATGGATTGTCATAACCTGACTCCAGTATGGGATGTGTTTCTCATATTCTATATGGATTGTCATAACCTGACTCCAGTATGGGATGTGTTTCTCATATTCTATATGGACTGTCATAACCTGACTCCAGTATGGGATGTGTTTCTCATATTCTATATGGATTGTCATAACCTGACTCCAGTATGGGATGTGTTTCTCATATTCTATATGGACTGTCATAAGCTGACTCCAGTATGGGATGTGTTTCTCATATTCTATATGGATTGTCATAACCTGACTCCAGTATGGGATGTGTTTCTCATATTCTATATGGATTGTCATAACCTGACTCCAGTATGGGATGTGTTTCTCATATTCTATATGGATTGTCATAACCTGACTCCAGTATGGGATGTGTTTCTCATATTCTATATGGATTGTCATAACCTGACTCCAGTATGGGATGTGTTTCTCATATTCTATATGGATTGTCATAACCTGACTCCAGTATGGGATGTGTTTCTCATATTCTATATGGATTGTCATAACCTGACTCCAGTATGGGATGTGTTTCTCATATTCTATATGGATTGTCATAACCTGACTCCAGTATGGGATGTGTTTCTCATATTCTATATGGACTGTCATAACCTGACTCCAGTATGGGATGTGTTTCTCATATTCTATATGGACTGTCATAACCTGACTCCAGTATGGGATGTGTTTCTCATATTCTATACGGATTGTCATAACCTGACTCCAGTATGGGATGTGTTTCTCATATTCTATATGGACTGTCATAACCTGACTCCAGTATGGGATGTGTTTCTCATATTCTATATGGATTGTCATAACCTGACTCCAGTATGGGATGTGTTTCTCATATTCTATATGGATTGTCATAACCTGACTCCAGTATGGGATGTGTTTCTCATATTCTATATGGATTGTCATAACCTGACTCCAGTATGGGATGTGTTTCTCACATTCTATCTGGATTTATTTGCATTTGAGATATTTTTGCAGTTACGTCATTGTTCTTCCGGAACAGCGATATATGTTTACATTTTTTAATTGTGTAATAATATTTTCAATATGATGGCTGTTTTTTTTTTCTTGTGCTTTGACTACTGATGATGGCTGTTGTCAGTAAGTAGGTCAGTATTATCCCGTGGTATGTCTAAATTCGTTATAAAAAGGATGTTGGTTAATATATGTTTGACTATTAGGTTCTCTCTCTCTCTCTCTCTCTCTCTCTCTCTCTCTCTCTCTCTCTCTCTCTCTCTCTCTCTCTCTCTCTCTCTCTCTTTCTCTCTCTCTCTCTCTCTCTCTCTCTCTCACTCCTTCTCTCCCTCTCTCTCTCTCTCTCACTCCCTCTCTCTCTCCCCCCCCTCCCCCCCATATTCTTTTTCCTCCTCCTTCAAATATTACGCTGATTTCAATCTTGTACTAGCTTCTTAAACTCGTTATAGCATTTAACGATTTGAACGATCCTAAGATCTAATTACTAATGTAGCAGTGTTCTTTATTAAGTCCACCGCTTGAGATAGAGCTGTCGGCCTCCTACTCTGCGTATGCTCGTTGTTTATTCAGTAGAACCGTCTCCACAGATCCCACATACATCAGGACCAGCTGAATAATAAATGCGGGACTCCATGTCACATTCCCCGCGTTTTGTCGGGCCCAATGCGGGGGATGTGTGGCAGATAAATGGCGCGCGCGGGAATGGGAACACGGCTCGTCTCCGGGGTACGAGGAGTCGGAGTGTCTGGGGAGTAACACCGACCTTGCCCTCGATCTAGTGGTAACCTACAGCTGTGGAACCAAGCCTCTCTCTCTCCCTCTCACACCCTCTCCCTTTCTCTCTCCCTCCAACCCTCTCCTCACCCTATCCCTGTTTCTCCCTAAGACAGAGAGTCTTACCAATCTGATGAAGATGATTTCTGACGATTGACTCGAAAACATTTAGTTGTGCAGCGATGTCAGAGCAAGTTTGTCGTGTATCTGACTCAATGATTTCTGTCAGGACTTTATATATATATATATATATATATATATATATATATATATATATATATATATATATATATAAAGTCGCGGGCACAGCTAGTATTATATATTTTCTAATATTAGTAGAATATTTGTTTGTTTGTGTAGGCAAAATGTCAATGGATGAACTTGGAAAATAGCATAATTATCAATTTGTTAAAATTGGTTCTACACGTTTCGCATAATCAGATGCCTCTATAGGAGGATATAGCCAAAGGGAACGAAGGCGAATCTTCCACTTCAATGGCCACGTCATAACTTAGATCGTCTTCATAGCAACAGTCAGTTGTGTTTTTGCTTATTAGGCCCCTGAAGAGGTATCTCATGATGAAAAACATTTTAATTGTAATAAATTGACAATTATGATAATTTTAATGTTTATTCGTTGACCTTCTTCCTGCTCAAGATAATTCGTTGAGATTTTAGTGTAAGTAGTAGAAAGTTCAAGACTCTTGTAATTGACAAGTCATTAGATCGTTCGATATATTGCTGCTAGCTGTCAAGTGGTTTAGGGTTTATCTATGGCATGGAAAGTCTAGCACCCTAAAGCCTTATCTTGTCTAAGAGGAAGGATATGGATCCTCTGCACGCTAACCTCTCCTAGTTCCACGCCCTCATACCTTCAGGCACGTCAGGAAAAAACTTAGTATATTTTGGAATCGATGTACATAAAATGGCAACTTGAGCAGTAACTCAGTCAACATAGCGCGCGATATCCTCGCGATATCCTCGCGATATCCTCCTAGCCCTTGTTAATTAGTGGACGGTATAATGAAAATAGAATATCCTTACAATTTTAAATACATATACCTATCTATTTCGAGCTTTCCGAATGCGCTAAGATGACGCAGTTCCTGCGAGTCAGAATTTCTATTTAAAAATCTTGCTATATTGAGTGAAAGTTATATAGATTAACTAATTTAACTGTTAAACAAAATTAAACATAAACTCCTTTGAAATCTCTAGAAAAAAGCGAGATTAAAGACCCCTAAATGGCTAAAGACAACCCGAAAAGATTCACGATAAAAATCGAATAATACGAATGTATTTTATGTTCCTACTTTTGAAAAAAATCATTTCAAGTTTAAAAGGAATAAACAAAAACTATTAATAAAAAAGAAACCACGGAAACTAAGACGTCTGTTGATAAAATTCATTTTTCAGCAATAGGCCCTCTAGTCCTATATATATAAATCTTGGTCTGGATAAACGTCAAACAGTGAAAAATGCCTCAAGTGAACCCGCTTTTTCTGTATAGCTTGCCCTGAAATACTACGTTTTCCTCAATTTTCTCCAAAAAAAAGCTAAATGTGTCGTCTTTAAAGAGGTTTCACCGATTCATCTCGTCGAAACATCTATAAAAATGGCACCTTGAAGGCTATTATCGCAAAACTGTAAATGCCAAGATTTGTTTCACGCGAATTTTGTCTAAAAAAGCAGGATTATTTTGGGGCCAGTTGACTGGTCAACCGTTCCGAAAATAATATTCTCTGAGTGTATTATACTCTCCAGACTTAATTACATGAGTAAAACTAACTAAACTGTAATCCAAATTTTTGCTCAACGTTGGTTAGTTTTGTGTTGTACATCGTTTTAATAATTCTTTCCTATTTATTATCGATGAATAGAATATAAAATATTTATTCAGAAAGAATACAATGATTCAAAGAATTTATCATATAAATTCCTCTGTGTTAGTGTATGTATATAGTTTTTTTTATTATATCAGTATTGGATATCTGTAGGTATCCACATAACGTTATTTTAACAAATCTACTTTGGAGAATATTAGAGAGAGAGAAAAAAATACTTGAAGGATTTTAGCGCGGTTCCTCCCTCCCCCATAGGGAGGAACCCCGCTTATAAGGTTGATCTCATGAAGCAATCCAGAAGTGCCGACTAGAAAATTTTGCGTTTCAGAACCCCTAGAGACCGAAAATGATGGTGGTTCAAATTTGTATATATATATATATATATATATATATATATATATATATATATATATATATATTTGTCTGTTCACTCTCTAGGTAGAAGACGAATGGTTCCATTTTGATGAAATTTGGTACAAAAATCCGTCGTCCAATTTGAAAGGTCAAGTTCGTTAACCAGCAAAATCCGTTCACTGGAAGATGCCGTTTGGGGCGAAATTCGCGCAAAAAAAATCGTAACGCTTACGTTTTTGAGTTCATAAGCTTGTAAGCACTCGTTTTATAGGCTTCTTGGGCTAGGAAATCGAATGGAACCATTTTCAAGGCGATAGCTTTAACCGTTTTCAAGAAAATTGGAAACATAGTTTTTGAATACCGTTTTTGGTTTGGGTACTTATAATCATGGGATTCAGTTGAAACATTTTCTGCATGTTCTACTTTCATTAAAACTAATATGTTGAAATTTGTGTTACGTTTGGAGTTAAGGAAGGGTTAGAATAAAATATTTTATTAACAGACATAAAAAGTTTTGGTAACTTTGTATACTTTCCTTAATATCTCGAAAAAGGTTGAGAATCTTGGTAAACGGAAGAATACCATTAGAAAGCTTACTAAATGCTCTACAAAAAAGGTTCTGATGAACATTTTGATTAGACGATGTCAATCGGAGAAATAAGTGCTTAAAACTAAAGCCAACTAAGTAATTTATTTCGCTTATTCGAACTGTTCTTTTTGTCTGTTTTTATTCCTTGTTATTTTTTAACTGATTATAGTTGGATAATGTATTTGATAATAAATCAGGTTATGAAAAATAAGAAAAACAATTTAATCTTAGAGACATGGATTTCCAAGATATAGCTTTTCAACTGCCTAGCGGGGTCCTTCCTAGGGCGGGGACCCATCCAGGTAAGATCCTAAATAAGACCTTCCTTGAAAGTAAAGATGGAACTGTCAACTTTGGTCCTCCTCTGCCTCCCGGCACTTTCATTGCTGGCGAAGGCTACGAATGAGTAGCCGAAACGTCCTAAATATAGATTTTTTAACAAAAATCGTATTGAGGTTTCTTAATCCGAATCCCAACCATTCCATCTTTACTTATCACCTCGACGGCTAACTATCTAATCTTCATGCTTTCTAGAAATGTGGACCCAAAATAATAACAGCTTCTATTTTAATCATTTTAAATGAGTCTAGAGATAAGAACGGAACCGCGCTAAGATGATGCAGTTCCTGTGAGTCGGACTTTTTATGCTTTTCAAGTACTTGAGACGACCAACAACACTAAATGCAGGATTTACCTGGGAGTAGGGATCAATAAATTCCAACCCAAGTATTTGCTCAGATAGAGTAAATACACTATATCCATCTTAGAGAAAATCTATAGAGACTATCTATAAATTTACAAAAGCAAATTGTCAATTTCTCTAAAAATGAAAAATGTGTAGCTATAATAAAAAACTCATAATAATGTCCAATTTTTAAAACATCCGAAAACTTAAAAATATTTGAATGGGAAGGTAACAAAAACAGTTTAGGCTTTTAACTAAAATCCGGTAATAGCTAATATATAAAAACTGCTTGTACCGAAGAATAAAATAAAATAGTTTCCCCAGAATAGAGGAGGAAATAGTTGAAAAAGGGGCCATATATTGTCTACAAATTGAATTGTAAAATCTCTAATAGATATTGTACTGGAGAATTCCAGCCGCTTAAACAACACGTTAAAAATGTTGATGAAGTAGATAAAAAAAAGGGTTTTTCCAACCATGTTAAATAGAAGAAACACATATTTCTTCATAAATAGAAGGCAAGAATACCAGATAAACATAAAAACTTGACGGCTCCCAAAATAATATAAAATGTACACATTTCGAATCAAAATCCCGAATAAAATAGTTTATGAAAAAATCAAAATAAAATAGTGTATGAAAAAATCAAAATAAAAGTGTATGAAAAAATCAAAATAAAATAGTGTATGAAAAAATCAAAATAAAATAGTGTATGAAAAAATCAAAATAAAATAGTGTATGAAAAAATCAAAATAAAATAGTGTATGAAAAAATCAAAATAAAATAGTGTATGAAAAAATCAAAATAAAATAGTGTATGAAAAAATCAAAATAAAATAGTGTATGAAAAAATCAAAATAAAATAGTGTATGAAAAAATCAAAATAAAATATTTATAACATATTTATTAAAATTTATTTTAGAATGAATTAAACATATTTTTTGCAAATAATAGAAATAGGCTTCTTTTTAAATCAGGGAACGAATCTCTCGAGTATCGAATTTAATTATTGAACTTTTCCGCCTAATGAAGTTTTAAAAGTTTTGATGTTCAATGAAATACCAAATAAATTGTTTTCTGTTTACCAATGTTCTTTCCATTTGAACCAATTATTATAATTAACAAAAGACTAATTTATTACTTATACATTAGGCCTATGTTACTGTATGCATGTCTTATTTATACATTAGGTCTATGTTACTGTATGCATGTCCTATTAATACATTAGGCCTATGTTAGTGTATGCATGTCCTATTTATACATTAGGCCTATGTTACTGTATGCATGTCTTATTTATACATTAGGCCTATGTTACTGTATGCATGTCCTATTAATACATTAGGCCTATGTTAGTGTATGCATGTCCTATTAATACATTAGGCCTATGTTAGTGTATGCATGTCCTATTTATACATTAGGCCTATGTTACTGTATGCATGCCCTATTTATACATTACGCCTACGTTACTGTATGCATGTCCTATTTATACTTTAGGCCTATGTTACTGTATGCATGTCCTACTTATACATTAGGCCTATGTTACTGTATGCATGCCCTATTTATACATTACGCCTACGTTACTGTATGCATGTCCTATTTATACTTTAGGCCTATGTTACTGTATGCATGTCCTATTTATACATTAGGCCTATGTTACTGTATGCATGTCCTACTTATACATTAGGCCTACGTTACTGTATGCATGTCCTATTTATACATTAGGCTTATGTTACTGTATGCATGTCCTATTTAGTCAATGACAGGTGAAACCAACAAGATACTTTTAAGACTAAATAGTGTTATTCATTTGTTCAGAATTGAAGAAGTATTTTGGTTCGTAGGAGTTTCAAAGATCTTTTGAAATTTTCCAAATCAAAATTGCTCGAAGTATAGTTTAAAGTCGTTTAATTTCGTTATTTTGTGATATGTCAATGTTTTAAAAGAACCGAAAATGTGGCATACGTTAAAGAATAAATACAACAGAAGAAAATTATACACATTCCCGCGTTACTAGTTCTCCAATTTTGGCGGGAGTACAATCTGCAAAGGCGGGAATAGATAAATGGGCATAGCTAAAGTCTAATGGAGGTTCGGTAATTACCATAGAGTCTCGGCTGTCTCCGGCACCAGCGACAAATTACTCTACCGACTAAACTTATAATGGACTTGGGTAAATCTGATAGGAAAGGGAGTTGCTGATAACGCTCCTGTGAATCACAAGGTTGCTGCTTGGTACGGCCTTCAATGTTTAATCGATCCTAGCCTGATGAATAGGAGTCTCTGATGAACTCTCAGCTATTTAAAGACTGAGTAAAGTCAGAACAAAATAGTTTGATAGAAAGAATGTACCTACATTATAGTTACGTATTCTTGACTTATCCTTTAATATGTATCCATTATTTTATATTCGCAGCCTTCTTCCGAAAATGTATCCATTGTATTGTATTCCCGGAATCTACCGGAAAATGTATCCAATGCTTTGTATTACTGGCGTACAACCAAAGATGTATCCAATGCTTTGTATTCCTTGCGTACAACCAAAGATGTAGCCAATGCTTTGTATTCCTGGCGTACAACCAAAGATGTATCCAATGCTTTGTATTCTCGGAATCCACCCAAAGATCTACTAATTGTTTTGTATTCCCGGCATAAAACGAAAGATGCAACCATTGCTTTGTATTCCCGGCATCCACCCAAAGTTGTAACCATTGCTCTGTATTCCCGGCGCTCAACCACAGATGTATCTCATGCTTTGTATTTCTGATCAAATGAAGTATCAATTGTTTTGTATTTCCGCCATGTTTTACCAATATGTATCCAATGATTTGTTTAATGGCTTCCACCCAAATATGCATCAACTGCTTTGTATTCCTCGCTGTACATCTAAATGTGTATCCATTGCTTTGTATTCCTGGAATCAGCCCAAAGATGTATCCAATGCTTTGTATTCCTGGCATCAGCCCAAAGATGTATCCAATGCTTTGTATTCCTCGCTGTACATCCAAATGTGTATCCAATGCTTTGTATTCCTCGCTGTACATCCAAATGTGTATCTAATGCTTTGTATCCCTCGCTGTACATCCAAATGTGTATCCAATGCTTTGTATTCCTGGCATCAGCCCAAAGATGTATCCAATGCTTTGTATTCCTGGCATTAGCCCAAATATGTATCAACTGCTTTGTATTCCTCGCTGTACATCCAAATGTGTATCCAATGCTTTGTATTCCTGGAATCAGCCCAAAGATGTATCCAATGCTTTGTATTCCTGGCATCAGCCCAAAGATGTATCCAATGCTTTGTATTCCTGGCATTAGCCCAAATATGTATCAACTGCTTTGTATTCCTCGCTGTACATCCAAATGTGTATCCAATGCTTTGTATTCCTGGCATCAGCCCAAAGATGAATCAATTGCTTTGTATTGACAGCCTTCTTCCGAACATGTATCCATTGCTGTGTATTCCCGGAGTCCCCAGAAATATATATCCTTCCAAAGATGTATGGAGTGGTTTGTAATCCCTCTTTCTGTCCGAAGATTCATCAAATTCTTTGATCTCCAACTTCCACCCAAAGATGTATACAATGTAATCAGAGCCCGTTCTTCACATTGATTTATTTTCTTGGCTTCCACCCGAAGATAAATCTAATGATTTTAACTTCCGTGTTCCTCCTGAAAATGTATCCAATTCCATGTTGCCGCGTTGGAACTGAAGATATCTTCTATGCTTAAGTGACTAATAGAAGGCGTATCGAATACTTTTTAACGTCAGACTCTTCCCAATAATGTATCAGACAGGTAGTACATTTGGACACCGCCCAAAAATATATTAATGAATCCTATTTCCGCCTTGCACCTGCCTGCTGTATCCAACGCTTTAACCGAAGATGTGTCTGATGGTTGCCCTCGGCAACCGACAATTTGCACTATATCCTATGGACAGACCCGATATTATATCCCCTGGATTATATCCGTCCTTAAAGATATTGAGAAATAATCGGATGACGACGAAATGGAGTCGGAGATTCCTTCCAGTTCACAGGACCAGAATACAATTTGTATTTCCCCTTCCAACTACCTTCCAGGATTTCCCCTTCCTACTACCTTCCAGGATTTCCTCTCCGAGGCAAAGAACGCAAATATTACGTAGCTTCGATTTTCCACGTCCTCGCTCCCATAGAGAGAATATTTTATAGTTAAGATAGCTAAAATATTCGACGATACGTGTAAATATTTCCTCAAATTGGATCTTACTTTACAAACGATTTTAACATAAATATTTACAGATTTCAGAAGTGTAATTAGCATGATTTATTCCGTTGTGACCGGTGTCCCAGACCGTCCATAGCGCACCCAGCTCTAAAAGGAAACAATCAGGTGGCCTGACCAATGTATAGACCACATAATTTTTCTAATGTTTGTAAAGCGGAGAATCACATACCTCTATATATGTATATGTCTATCTGGAAAATGGAGGTGGTGAGGATTTAACCAAAACAGACAAACAAATCAACTCAATTTATTGAAAACAATTTAGTTTTATAGACCTACTAGCTGTTACCCGGCGTGCCATGCTACACGTACTTGCTGCATATAGAAAAGCCTAAATAAATTAGAAACCAAATAAGTATTATTAAAATCAAATAACACGAATCTGTAACTGTTTCGAACCCGTGACCTCCCAACTGGGAGTCCTAGACGACTTTGACCTAACCCATAACACCCCCCCCCCGTATCAAGACATACATGTATGCCAAGTTTGGTAAAAATCGGTCTAACAGTGTGGATTTTTATTTTTTTTAAAAAAAAGCACATACAGACAGCAGCTGGTAGACGTTTTTGACCTGGACTATGACACTCCCCTGATCAAGACCAACCTGTGTGCCCAGTTTGATCAAAATCTGTCAAACGGTGTGGGTTTGTATAAAGAACAAACATACAGACAGACAGATGGTAGCCGTTTTGACCTAGCCTATGGCAATCGCCGTATCAAGACCTACCATTATTCCAAGTTTGGTCAAAATCGGACGAACGGTGTGGATTTGTATAAGGGACAAACATACAGACAGACAGCTGGTAGACGTCTTTGACTTAGCCTACGACACTCCCCAGATTAAGATCCACATGTGTACCGAGTTTAGTCAAAATCGGACGAACGGTGTGGATTTGTATAAGGGACAAACATACAGACAGACAGCTGTTAGATTTTTTTGACCTAGCCTAGGAGATTTCTCGTATCAAGACCTACCATTATTCCAAGTTTGGTCAAAATCGGTCAAACGGCGTGGATTTGTATAAGGAACAAACAAACAGACACGTGATTTTTATATATATAGATTAGCTGAATACCCGTGCTTCATCACGGTAGATAAGTAGTTATATACCTATTAGCTGAATACCCGTGCTTCATCACGGTAGATAAGTAGTTATAGACCTATTAGCTGAATACCCGTGATTCGTCACGGTAGATAAGTAGACTAGCTGAATACCCGTGCTTCGTCACGGTAGATAAGTAGTTATTAGCTGAATACCCGTGATTCGTCACGGTAGATAAGTAGACTAGCTGAATACCCGTGCTTCGTCACGGTAGATAAGTAGTTATTTTATTGCCTTAAATAATGTATCAAATCAATTTGTGGAAAACAATTTAGTTTTATAGACCTATTAGCTGAATCCCCTTGATTCGTCACGGTAGATAAGTAGTTATTTTATTGCCTTAAATAATGTATCAACTCAATTTGTTGAAAACAATTTAGTTTTATAGACCTATTAGCTGAATACCCGTGCTTCGTCACGGTAGATAAGTAGACTAGCTGAATACCCGTGCTTCGTCACGGTAGATAAGTAGTTATTTTATTGCCTTAAATAATGTATCAACTCAATTTGTTGAAAACAATTTAGTTTTATAGACCTATTAGCTGAATACCCGTGATTCGTCACGGTAGATAAGTAGTTATTTTATTGCCTTAAATAATGTATCAACTCAATTTGTTGAAAACAATTTAGTTTTATAGACCTATTAGCTGAATACCCGTGCTTCGTCACGGTAGATAAGTAGTTATTTTATTGCCTTAAATAATGTATCAACTCAATTTGTTGAAAACAATTTAGTTTTATAGACCTATTAGCTGAATACCCGTGCTTCGTCACGGTAGATAAGTAGACTAGCTGAATACCCGTGCTTCGTCACGGTAGATAAGTAGTTATTTTATTGCCTTAAATAATGTATCAACTCAATTTGTTGAAAACAATTTAGTTTTATAGACCTATTAGCTGAATACCCGTGCTTCGTCACGGTAGATAAGTAGACTAGCTGAATACCCGTGCTTCGTCACGGTAGATAAGTAGTTATTTTATTGCCTTAAATAATGTATCAACTCAATTTGTTGAAAACAATTTAGTTTTATAGACCTATTAGCTGAATACCCGTGATTCGTCACGGTAGATAAGTAGTTATTTTATTGCCTTAAATAATGTATCAAATCAATTTGTGGAAAACAATTTAGTTTTATAGACCTATTAGCTGAATCCCCTTGATTCGTCACGGTAGATAAGTAGTTATTTTATTGCCTTAAATAATGTATCAACTCAATTTGTTGAAAACAATTTAGTTTTATAGACCTATTAGCTGAATACCCGTGCTTCGTCACGGTAGATAAGTAGACTAGCTGAATACCCGTGCTTCGTCACGGTAGATAAGTAGTTATTTTATTGCCTTAAATAATGTATCAACTCAATTTGTTGAAAACAATTTAGTTTTATAGACCTATTAGCTGAATACCCGTGATTCGTCACGGTAGATAAGTAGACTAGCTGAATACCCGTGCTTCGTCACGGTAGATAAGTAGTTATTTTATTGCCTTAAATAATGTATCAACTCAATTTGTTGAAAACAATTTAGTTTTATAGACCTATTAGCTGAATACCCGTGCTTCGTCACGGTAGATAAGTAGACTAGCTGAATACCCGTGCTTCGTCACGGTAGATAAGTAGTTATTTTATTGCCTTAAATAATGTATCAACTCAATTTGTTGAAAACAATTTAGTTTTATAGACCTATTAGCTGAATACCCGTGATTCGTCACGGTAGATAAGTAGTTATTTTATTGCCTTAAATAATGTATCAACTCAATTTGTTGAAAACAATTTAGTTTTATAGACCTATTAGCTGAATACCCGTGCTTCGTCACGGTAGATAAGTAGACTAGCTGAATACCCGTGCTTCGTCACGGTAGATAAGTAGACTAGCTGAATACCCGTGCTTCGTCACGGTAGATAAGTAGTTACTTTATTGCCTTAAATAATGTATCAACTCAATTTGTTGAAAACAATTTAGTTTTATAGACCTATTAGCTGAATACCCGTGATTCGTCACGGTAGATAAGTAGTTATTTTATTGCCTTAAATAATGCATCAACTCAATTTGTGGAAAACAATTTAGTTTTATAGACCTATTAGCTGAATACCCGTGCTTCGTCACGGTAGATAAGTAGTTATTTTATTGCCTTAAATAATGTATCAACTCAATTTGTTGAAAACAATTTAGTTTTATAGAGCTATTAGCTGAATACCCGTGCTTCGTCACGGTAGATAAGTAGACTAGCTGAATAGCCGTGATTCGTCACGGCAGATAAGTAGTTATTTTATTGCCTTAAATAATGTATCAACTCAATTTGTTGAAAACAATTTAGTTTTATAGACCTATTAGCTGAATACCCGTGATTCGTCACGGCAGATAAGTAGTTATTTTATTGCCTTAAATAATGTATCAACAAAATTAACACTCCTACTTAATTTTGTGCAGTTTATTATAGCACCGTTCCCATCATACAATAAGCTAGTCATCAGTTCATAGGTAATCAAAGTATAATGTTTCTTGACATTGGTATGCTCCGCACCAGAATCAAAAAAAGTCCGTCACGCAGGAGCTGCATAACTAAGCACTTTCCTCAGAATTTGGGTAGTGTAGATGGCTTTCCAGAACAATTTGCTTAAAATATCCTACATAAATAAAATAAAAACATTAATAGTTCTCTTTAAGTAATTCAAGGACTGCCATCATAGTTGATAGTATTCCATACCCCAGTAATTCAAGGACTCCCATCATAGTTGATAGTACTCCATACCCCAGTAATTCAAGGACTACCATCATAGTTGATAGTATTCCATACCCAGTAATTCAAGGACTGCCATCATAGTTGATAGTATTCCATACCCCAGTAATTCAAGGACTGCCATCATAGTTGATAGTATTCCATACCCCAGTAATTCAAGGACTGCCATCATAGTTGATAGTATTCCATACCCCAGTAATTCAAGGACTGCCATCATAGTTGATAGTATTCCATACCCCAGTAATTCAAGGACTGCCATCATAGTTGATAGTATTCCATACCCCAGTAATTCAAGGACTACCATCATAGTTGATAGTATTCCATACCTCAGTAATTCAAGGACTACCATCATAGTTGATAGTATTCCATACCCCAGTAATTCAAGGACTGTCATCATAGTTGATAGTATTCCATACCCCAGTAATTCAAGGACTGCCATCATAGTTGATAGTATTCCATACCCCAGTAATTCAAGGACTACCATCATAGTTGATAGTATTCCATACCTCAGTAATTCAAGGACTACCATCATAGTTGATAGTATTCCATACCCCAGTAATTCAAGGACTGTCATCATAGTTGATAGTATTCCATACCCCAGTAATTCAAGGACTACCATCATAGTTGATAGTATTCCATACCCCAGTAATTCAAGGACTACCATCATAGTTGATAGTATTCCATACCCCAGTAATTCAAGGACTGCCATCATAGTTGATAGTATTCCATACCCCAGTAATTCAAGGACTGTCATCATAGTTGATAGTATTCCATACCCAAGTAATTCAAGGACTGTCATCATAGTTGATAGTATTCCATACCCCAGTAATTCAAGGACTGCCATCATAGTTGATAGTATTCCATACCCCAGTAATTCAAGGACTGTCATCATAGTTTATAGTATTCCATACCCCAGTAATTCAAGGACTGTCATCATAGTTGATAGTATTCCATACCCCAGTAATTCAAGGACTGCCATCATAGTTGATAGTATTCCATACCCCAGTAATTCAAGGACTGCCATCATAGTTGATAGTATTCCATACCCCAGTAATTCAAGGACTGCCATCATAGTTGATAGTATTCCATACCCCAGTAATTCAAGGACTCCCATCATAGTTGATAGTATTCCATACCCCAGTAATTCAAGGACTGCCATCATAGTTGATAGTATTCCATACCCCAGTAATTCAAGGACTGTCATCATAGTTGATAGTATTCCATACCCCAGTAATTCAAGGACTGTCATCATAGTTGATAGAATTCCATACCCCAGTAATTCAAGGACTGTCATCATAGTTGATAGTATTCCATACCTCAGTAATTCAAGGACTGCCATCATAGTTGATAGTATTCCATACCTCAGTAATTCAAGGACTGCCATCATAGTTGATAGTATTCCATACCCCAGTAATTCAAGGACTCCCATCATAGTTGATAGTACTCCATACCCCAGTAATTCAAGGACTGCCATCATAGTTGATAGTATTCCATACCCCAGTAATTCAAGGACTCCCATCATAGTTGATAGTACTCCATACCCCAGTAATTCAAGGACTGCCATCATAGTTGATAGTATTCCATACCCCAGTAATTCAAGGACTGCCATCATAGTTGATTGTATTCCATACCCCAGTAATTCAAGGACTCCCATCATAGTTGATAGTATTCCATACCCCAGTAATTCAAGGACTCCCATCATAGTTGATAGTATTCCATACCCCAGTAATTCAAGGACTGCCATCATAGTTGATAGTATTCCATACCTCAGTAATTCAAGGACTGCCATCATAGTTGATAGTATTCCATACCCCAGTAATTCAAGGACTCCCATCATAGTTGATAGTATTCCATACCCCAGTAATTCAAGGACTCCCATCATAGTTGATAGTATTCCATACCCCAGTAATTCAAGGACTGCCATCATAGTTGATAGTAATCCATACCTCAGTAATTCAAGGACTACCATCATAGTTGATAGTATTCCATACCCCAGTAATTCAAGGACTCCCATCATAGTTGATAGTATTCCATACCCCAGTAATTCAAGGACTGCCATCATAGTTGATAGTACTCCATACCCCAGTAATTCAAGGACTGCCATCATAGTTGATAGTATTCCATACCCCAGTAATTCAAGGACTCCCATCATAGTTGATAGTATTCCATACCCCAGTAATTCAAGGACTCCCATCATAGTTGATAGTATTCCATACCCCAGTAATTCAAGGACTGCCATCATAGTTGATAGTATTCCATACCTCAGTAATTCAAGGACTACCATCATAGTTGATAGTATTCCATACCCCAGTAATTCAAGGACTCCCATCATAGTTGATAGTATTCCATACCCCAGTAATTCAAGGACTGCCATCATAGTTGATAGTACTCCATACCCCAGTAATTCAAGGACTGCCATCATAGTTGATAGTATTCCATACCCCAGTAATTCAAGGACTCCCATCATAGTTGATAGTATTCCATACCTCAGTAATTCAAGGACTGCCATCATAGTTGATAGTACTCCATACCCCAGTAATTCAAGGACTCCCATCATAGTTGATAGTACTCCATACCCCAGTAATTCAAGGACTGCCATCATAGTTGATAGTATTCCATACCCCAGTAATTCAAGGACTCCCATCATAGTTGATAGTATTCCATACCTCAGTAATTCAAGGACTGCCATCATAGTTGATAGTACTCCATACCCCAGTAATTCAAGGACTGCCATCATAGTTGATAGTATTCCATACCCCAGTAATTCAAGGACTGTCATCATAGTTGATAGTACTCCATACCCCAGTAATTCAAGGACTCCCATCATAGTTGATAGTACTCCATACCCCAGTAATTCAAGGACTGCCATCATAGTTGATAGTACTCCATACCCCAGTAATTCAAGGACTCCCATCATAGTTGATAGTACTCCATACCCCAGTAATTCAAGGACTGCCATCATAGTTGATAGTATTCCATACCCCAGTAATTCAAGGACTCCCATCATAGTTGATAGTATTCCATACCCCAGTAATTCAAGGACTCCCATCATAGTTGATAGTATTCCATACCCCAGTAATTCAAGGACTGCCATCATAGTTGATAGTATTCCATACCCCAGTAATTCAAGGACTACCATCATAGTTGATAGTATTCCATACCCCAGTAATTCAAGGACTCCCATCATAGTTGATAGTATTCCATACCCCAGTAATTCAAGGACTGCCATCATAGTTGATAGTATTCCATACTCCAGTAAATCAAGGACTACCATCATAGTTGATAGTATTCCATACCCCAGTAATTCAAGGACTGTCATCATAGTTGATAGTATTCCATACCCCAGTAATTCAAGGACTGTCATCATAGTTGATAGTATTCCATACCCCAGTAATTCAAGGACTACCATCATAGTTGATAGTATTCCATACCCCAGTAATTCAAGGACTGTCATCATAGTTGATAGTATTCCATACCCCAGTAATTCAAGGACTGTCATCATAGTTGATAGTATTCCATACCCCAGTAATTCAAGGACTGTCATCATAGTTGATAGTATTCCATACCCCAGTAATTCAAGGACTCCCATCATAGTTGATAGTATTCCATACCTCAGTAATTCAAGGACTACCATCATAGTTGATAGTATTCCATACCCCAGTAATTCAAGGACTGCCATCATAGTTGATAGTATTCCATACCCCAGTAATTCAAGGACTACCATCATAGTTGATAGTATTCCATACCCCAGTAATTCAAGGACTCCCATCATAGTTGATAGTATTCCATACCCCAGTAATTCAAGGACCCCCATCATAGTTGATAGTATTCCATACCCCAGTAATTCAAGGACTGTCATCATAGTTGATAGTATTCCATACCCCAGTAATTCAAGGACTGCCATCATAGTTGATATTATTCCATACCCCAGTAATTCAAGGACTGCCATCATAGTTGATAGTATTCCATACCCCAGTAATTCAAGGACTGCCATCATAGTTGATAGTATTCCATACCCCAGTAATTCAAGGACTGTCATCATAGTTGATAGTATTCCATACCCCAGTAATTCAAGGACTGTCATCATAGTTGATAGTATTCCATACCCCAGTAATTCAAGGACTGCCATCATAGTTGATAGTATTCCATACCCCAGTAATTCAAGGACTCCCATCATAGTTGATAGTATTCCATACCCCAGTAATTCAAGGACTCCCATCATAGTTGATAGTATTCCATACCCCAGTAATTCAAGGACTGCCATCATAGTTGATAGTATTCCATACCCCAGTAATTCAAGGAATGTCATCATAGTTGATAGTATTCCATACCCCAGTAATTCAAGGACTGCCATCATAGTTGATAGTATTCCATACCCCAGTAATTCAAGGACTGCCATCATAGTTGATAGTATTCCATACCCCAGTAATTCAAGGACTGCCATCATAGTTGATAGTATTCCATACCCCAGTAATTCAAGGACTCCCATCATAGTTGATAGTATTCCATACCCCAGTAATTCAAGGACTGCCATCATAGTTGATAGTATTCCATACCCCAGTAATTCAAGGACTGTCATCATAGTTGATAGTATTCCATACCCCAGTAATTCAAGGACTGTCATCATAGTTGATAGAATTCCATACCCCAGTAATTCAAGGACTGTCATCATAGTTGATAGTATTCCATACCTCAGTAATTCAAGGACTGCCATCATAGTTGATAGTATTCCATACCTCAGTAATTCAAGGACTGCCATCATAGTTGATAGTATTCCATACCCCAGTAATTCAAGGACTCCCATCATAGTTGATAGTACTCCATACCCCAGTAATTCAAGGACTGCCATCATAGTTGATAGTATTCCATACCCCAGTAATTCAAGGACTCCCATCATAGTTGATAGTACTCCATACCCCAGTAATTCAAGGACTGCCATCATAGTTGATAGTATTCCATACCCCAGTAATTCAAGGACTGCCATCATAGTTGATTGTATTCCATACCCCAGTAATTCAAGGACTCCCATCATAGTTGATAGTATTCCATACCCCAGTAATTCAAGGACTCCCATCATAGTTGATAGTATTCCATACCCCAGTAATTCAAGGACTGCCATCATAGTTGATAGTATTCCATACCTCAGTAATTCAAGGACTGCCATCATAGTTGATAGTATTCCATACCCCAGTAATTCAAGGACTCCCATCATAGTTGATAGTATTCCATACCCCAGTAATTCAAGGACTCCCATCATAGTTGATAGTATTCCATACCCCAGTAATTCAAGGACTGCCATCATAGTTGATAGTAATCCATACCTCAGTAATTCAAGGACTACCATCATAGTTGATAGTATTCCATACCCCAGTAATTCAAGGACTCCCATCATAGTTGATAGTATTCCATACCCCAGTAATTCAAGGACTGCCATCATAGTTGATAGTACTCCATACCCCAGTAATTCAAGGACTGCCATCATAGTTGATAGTATTCCATACCCCAGTAATTCAAGGACTCCCATCATAGTTGATAGTATTCCATACCCCAGTAATTCAAGGACTCCCATCATAGTTGATAGTATTCCATACCCCAGTAATTCAAGGACTGCCATCATAGTTGATAGTATTCCATACCTCAGTAATTCAAGGACTACCATCATAGTTGATAGTATTCCATACCCCAGTAATTCAAGGACTCCCATCATAGTTGATAGTATTCCATACCCCAGTAATTCAAGGACTGCCATCATAGTTGATAGTACTCCATACCCCAGTAATTCAAGGACTGCCATCATAGTTGATAGTATTCCATACCCCAGTAATTCAAGGACTCCCATCATAGTTGATAGTATTCCATACCTCAGTAATTCAAGGACTGCCATCATAGTTGATAGTACTCCATACCCCAGTAATTCAAGGACTCCCATCATAGTTGATAGTACTCCATACCCCAGTAATTCAAGGACTGCCATCATAGTTGATAGTATTCCATACCCCAGTAATTCAAGGACTCCCATCATAGTTGATAGTATTCCATACCTCAGTAATTCAAGGACTGCCATCATAGTTGATAGTACTCCATACCCCAGTAATTCAAGGACTGCCATCATAGTTGATAGTATTCCATACCCCAGTAATTCAAGGACTGTCATCATAGTTGATAGTACTCCATACCCCAGTAATTAAAGGACTCCCATCATAGTTGATAGTACTCCATACCCCAGTAATTCAAGGACTGCCATCATAGTTGATAGTACTCCATACCCCAGTAATTCAAGGACTCCCATCATAGTTGATAGTACTCCATACCCCAGTAATTCAAGGACTGCCATCATAGTTGATAGTATTCCATACCCCAGTAATTCAAGGACTCCCATCATAGTTGATAGTATTCCATACCCCAGTAATTCAAGGACTCCCATCATAGTTGATAGTATTCCATACCCCAGTAATTCAAGGACTGCCATCATAGTTGATAGTATTCCATACCCCAGTAATTCAAGGACTACCATCATAGTTGATAGTATTCCATACCCCAGTAATTCAAGGACTCCCATCATAGTTGATAGTATTCCATACCCCAGTAATTCAAGGACTGCCATCATAGTTGATAGTATTCCATACTCCAGTAAATCAAGGACTACCATCATAGTCGATAGTATTCCATACCCCAGTAATTCAAGGACTGTCATCATAGTTGATAGTATTCCATACCCCAGTAATTAAAGGACTGTCATCATAGTTGATAGTATTCCATACCCCAGTAATTCAAGGACTACCATCATAGTTGATAGTATTCCATACCCCAGTAATTCAAGGACTGTCATCATAGTTGATAGTATTCCATACCCCAGTAATTCAAGGACTGTCATCATAGTTGATAGTATTCCATACCCCAGTAATTCAAGGACTGTCATCATAGTTGATAGTATTCCATACCCCAGTAATTCAAGGACTCCCATCATAGTTGATAGTATTCCATACCTCAGTAATTCAAGGACTACCATCATAGTTGATAGTATTCCATACCCCAGTAATTCAAGGACTGCCATCATAGTTGATAGTATTCCATACCCCAGTAATTCAAGGACTACCATCATAGTTGATAGTATTCCATACCCCAGTAATTCAAGGACTCCCATCATAGTTGATAGTATTCCATACCCCAGTAATTCAAGGACTCCCATCATAGTTGATAGTATTCCATACCCCAGTAATTCAAGGACTGTCATCATAGTTGATAGTATTCCATACCCCAGTAATTCAAGGACTGCCATCATAGTTGATATTATTCCATACCCCAGTAATTCAAGGACTGCCATCATAGTTGATAGTATTCCATACCCCAGTAATTCAAGGACTGCCATCATAGTTGATAGTATTCCATACCCCAGTAATTCAAGGACTGTCATCATAGTTGATAGTATTCCATACCCCAGTAATTCAAGGACTGTCATCATAGTTGATAGTATTCCATACCCCAGTAATTCAAGGACTGCCATCATAGTTGATAGTATTCCATACCCCAGTAATTCAAGGACTCCCATCATAGTTGATAGTATTCCATACCCCAGTAATTCAAGGACTCCCATCATAGTTGATAGTATTCCATACCCCAGTAATTCAAGGACTGCCATCATAGTTGATAGTATTCCATACCCCAGTAATTCAAGGAATGTCATCATAGTTGATAGTATTCCATACCCCAGTAATTCAAGGACTGTCATCATAGTTGATAGTATTCCATACCCCAGTAATTCAAGGACTGCCATCATTGTTGATAGTATTCCATACCTCAGTAATTCAAGGACTGCCATCATAGTTGATAGTATTCCATACCCCAGTAATTCAAGGACTCCCATCATAGTTGATAGTACTCCATACCCCAGTAATTCAAGGACTGCCATCATAGTTGATAGTATTCCATACCCCAGTAATTCAAGGACTGCCATCATAGTTGATAGTATTCCATACCCCAGTAATTCAAGGACTCCCATCATAGTTGATAGTATTCCATACCCCAGTAATTCAAGGACTGCCATCATAGTTGATAGTATTCCATACCCCAGTAATTCAAGGACTGCCATCATAGTTGATAGTATTCCATACCTCAGTAATTCAAGGACTACCATCATAGTTGATAGTATTCCATACCCCAGTAATTCAAGGACTCCCATCATAGTTGATAGTATTCCATACCCCAGTAATTCAAGGACTCCCATCATACTTGATAGTACTCCATACCCCAGTAATTAAAGGACTGCCATCATAGTTGATAGTATTCCATACCCCAGTAATTCAAGGACTGCCATCATAGTTGATAGTATTCCATACCCCAGTAATTCAAGGACTCCCATCATAGTTGATAGTATTCCATACCCCAGTAATTCAAGGACTCCCATCATAGTTGATAGTATTCCATACCCCAGTAATTCAAGGACTGCCATCATAGTTGATAGTATTCCATACCTCAGTAATTCAAGGACTACCATCATAGTTGATAGTATTCCATACCCCAGTAATTCAAGGACTCCCATCATAGTTGATAGTATTCCATACCCCAGTAATTCAAGGACTGCCATCATAGTTGATAGTACTCCATACCCCAGTAATTCAAGGACTGCCATCATAGTTGATAGTATTCCATACCCCAGTAATTCAAGGACTCCCATCATAGTTGATAGTATTCCATACCTCAGTAATTCAAGGACTGCCATCATAGTTGATAGTACTCCATACCCCAGTAATTCAAGGACTCCCATCATAGTTGATAGTACTCCATACCCCAATAATTCAAGGACTGCCATCATAGTTGATAGTATTCCATACCCCAGTAATTCAAGGACTCCCATCATAGTTGATAGTATTCCATACCTCAGTAATTCAAGGACTGCCATCATAGTTGATAGTACTCCATACCCCAGTAATTCAAGGACTGCCATCATAGTTGATAGTATTCCATACCCCAGTAATTCAAGGACTCCCATCATAGTTGATAGTATTCCATACCCCAGTAATTCAAGGACTCCCATCATAGTTGATAGTATTCCATACCCCAGTAATTCAAGGACTGCCATCATAGTTGATAGTATTCCATACCTCAGTAATTCAAGGACTACCATCATAGTTGATAGTATTCCATACCCCAGTAATTCAAGGACTCCCATCATAGTTGATAGTATTCCATACCCCAGTAATTCAAGGACTACCATCATAGTTGATAGTATTCCATACCCCAGTAATTCAAGGACTGTCATCATAGTTGATAGTATTCCATACCCCAGTAATTCAAGGACTACCATCATAGTTGATAGTATTCCATACCCCAGTAATTCAAGGACTGCCATCATAGTTGATAGTATTCCATACCCCAGTAATTCAAGGACTACCATCATAGTTGATAGTATTCCATACCCCAGTAATTCAAGGACTGTCATCATAGTTGATAGTATTCCATACCCCAGTAATTCAAGGACTACCATCATAGTTGATAGTATTCCATACCCCAGTAATTCAAGGACTACCATCATAGTTGATAGTATTCCATACCCCAGTAATTCAAGGACTGTCATCATAGTTGATAGTATTCCATACCCCAGTAATTCAAGGACTGTCATCATAGTTGATAGTATTCCATACCCCAGTAATTCAAGGACTCCCATCATAGTTGATAGTATTCCATACCTCAGTAATTCAAGGACTACCATCATAGTTGATAGTATTCCATACTCCAGTAATTCAAGGACTGCCATCATAGTTGATAGTATTCCATACCCCAGTAATTCAAGGACTACCATCATAGTTGATAGTATTCCATACCCCAGTAATTCAAGGACTCCCATCATAGTTGATAGTATTCCATACCCCAGTAATTCAAGGACTCCCATCATAGTTGATAGTATTCCATACCCCAGTAATTCAAGGACTGTCATCATAGTTGATAGTATTCCATACCCCAGTAATTCAAGGACTGCCATCATAGTTGATAGTATTCCATACCCCAGTAATTCAAGGACTGTCATCATAGTTGATAGTATTCCATACCCCAGTAATTCAAGGACTCCCATCATAGTTGATAGTATTCCATACCCCAGTAATTCAAGGACTCCCATCATAGTTGATAGTATTCCATACCCCAGTAATTCAAGGACTCCCATCATAGTTGATAGTATTCCATACCCCAGTAATTCAAGGACTCCCATCATAGTTGATAGTATTCCATACCCCAGTAATTCAAGGACTCCCATCATAGTTGATAGTATTCCATACCCCAGTAATTCAAGGACTGTCATCATAGTTGATAGTATTCCATACCCCAGTAATTCAAGGACTGCCATCATAGTTGATAGTATTCCATACCCCAGTAATTCAAGGACTGTCATCATAGTTGATAGTATTCCATACCCCAGTAATTCAAGGACTGCCATCATAGTTGATAGTATTCCATACCCCAGTAATTCAAGGACTGTCATCATAGTTGATAGTATTCCATACCCCAGTAATTCAAGGACTCCCATCATAGTTGATAGTATTCCATACCCCAGTAATTCAAGGACTCCCATCATAGTTGATAGTATTCCATACCCCAGTAATTCAAGGACTCCCATCATAGTTGATAGTATTCCATACCCCAGTAATTCAAGGACTGTCATCATAGTTGATAGTATTCCATACCCCAGTAATTCAAGGACTGTCATCATAGTTGATAGTATTCCATACCCCAGTAATTCAAGGACTGCCATCATAGTTGATAGTATTCCATACCCCAGTAATTCAAGGACTGTCATCATAGTTGATAGTATTCCATACCCCAGAAATTCAAGGACTGCCATCATAGTTGATAGTATTCCATACCCCAGTAATTCAAGGACTGCCATCATAGTTGATAGTATTCCATACCCCAGTAATTCAAGGACTGCCATCATAGTTGATAGTATTCCATACCCCAGTAATTCAAGGACTGCCATCATAGTTAATAGTACTCCATACCCCAGTAATTCAAGGACTCCCATCATAGTTGATAGTATTCCATACCCCAGTAATTCAAGGACTGTCATCATAGTTGATAGTATTCCATACCCCAGTAATTCAAGGACTCCCATCATAGTTGATAGTATTCCATACCCCAGTAATTCAAGGACTCCCATCATAGTTGATAGTATTCCATACCCCAGTAATTCAAGGACTCCCATCATAGTTGATAGTATTCCATACCCCAGTAATTCAAGGACTACCATCATAGTTGATAGTATTCCATACCCCAGTAATTCAAGGACTGCCATCATAGTTGATAGTATTCCATACCCCAGTAATTCAAGGACTGTCATCATAGTTGATAGTATTCCATACCCCAGTAATTCAAGGACTCCCATCATAGTTGATAGTATTCCATACCCCAGTAATTCAAGGACTCCCATCATAGTTGATAGTATTCCATACCCCAGTAATTCAAGGACTCCCATCATAGTTGATAGTATTCCATACCCCAGTAATTCAAGGACTGCCATCATAGTTGATAGTATTCCATACCCCAGTAATTCAAGGACTCCCATCATAGTTGATAGTATTCCATACCCCAGTAATTCAAGGACTGCCATCATAGTTGATAGTATTCCATACCCCAGTAATTCAAGGACTGCCATCATAGTTGATAGTATTCCATACCCCAGTAATTCAAGGACTCCCATCATAGTTGATAGTATTCCATACCCCAGTAATTCAAGGACTCCCATCATAGTTGATAGTATTCCATACCCCAGTAATTCAAGGACTACCATCATAGTTGATAGTATTCCATACCCCAGTAATTCAAGGACTCCCATCATAGTTGATAGTATTCCATACCCCAGTAATTCAAGGACTCCCATCATAGTTGATAGTATTCCATACCCCAGTAATTCAAGGACTCCCATCATAGTTGATAGTATTCCATACCCCAGTAATTCAAGGACTGTCATCATAGTTGATAGTATTCCATACCCCAGTAATTCAAGGACTACCATCATAGTTGATAGTATTCCATGCCCCAGTAATTCAAGGACTACCATCATAGTTGATAGTATTCCATACCCCAGTAATTCAAGGACTCCCATCATAGTTGATAGTATTCCATACCCCAGTAATTCAAGGACTGTCATCATAGTTGATAGTATTCCATACCCCAGTAATTCAAGGACTGCCATCATAGTTGATAGTATTCCATACCCCAGTAATTCAAGGACTGTCATCATAGTTGATAGTATTCCATACCCCAGTAATTCAAGGACTCCCATCATAGTTGATAGTATTCCATACCCCAGTAATTCAAGGACTCCCATCATAGTTGATAGTATTCCATACCCCAGTAATTCAAGGACTCCCATCATAGTTGATAGTATTCCATACCCCAGTAATTCAAGGACTCCCATCATAGTTGATAGTATTCCATACCCCAGTAATTCAAGGACTGTCATCATAGTTGATAGTATTCCATACCCCAGTAATTCAAGGACTGTCATCATAGTTGATAGTATTCCATACCCCAGTAATTCAAGGACTGCCATCATAGTTGATAGTACTCCATACCCCAGTAATTCAAGGACTCCCATCATAGTTGATAGTATTCCATACCCCAGTAATTCAAGGACTCCCATCATAGTTGATAGTATTCCATACCCCAGTAATTCAAGGACTGTCATCATAGTTGATAGTATTCCATATCCCAGTAATTCAAGGACTCCCATCATAGTTGATAGTATTCCATACCCCAGTAATTCAAGGACTCCCATCATAGTTGATAGTATTCCATACCCCAGTAATTCAAGGACTCCCATCATAGTTGATAGTATTCCATACCCCAGTAATTCAAGGACTGCCATCATAGTTGATAGTATTCCATACCCCAGTAATTCAAGGACTGCCATCATAGTTGATAGTATTCCATACCCCAGTAATTCAAGGACTGTCATCATAGTTGATAGTATTCCATACCCCAGTAATTCAAGGACTGTCATCATAGTTGATAGTATTCCATACCCCAGTAATTCAAGGACTCCCATCATAGTTGATAGTATTCCATACCCCAGTAATTCAAGGACTGTCATCATAGTTGATAGTATTCCATACCCCAGTAATTCAAGGACTCCCATCATAGTTGATAGTATTCCATACCCCAGTAATTCAAGGACTGCCATCATAGTTGATAGTATTCCATACCCCAGTAATTCAAGGACTCCCATCATAGTTGATAGTATTCCATACCCCAGTAATTCAAGGACTGCCATCATAGTTGATAGTATTCCATACCCCAGTAATTCAAGGACTGTCATCATAGTTGATAGTATTCCATACCCCAGTAATTCAAGGACTCCCATCATAGTTGATAGTATTCCATACCCCAGTAATTCAAGGACTACCATCATAGTTGATAGTATTCCATACCCCAGTAATTCAAGGACTCCCATCATAGTTGATAGTATTCCATACCCCAGTAATTCAAGGACTGTCATCATAGTTGATAGTATTCCATACCCCAGTAATTCAAGGACTGCCATCATAGTTGATAGTATTCCATACCCCAGTAATTCAAGGACTCCCATCATAGTTGATAGTATTCCATACCCCAGTAATTCAAGGACTGTCATCATAGTTGATAGTATTCCATACCCCAGTAATTCAAGGACTCCCATCATAGTTGATAGTATTCCATACCCCAGTAATTCAAGGACTGTCATCATAGTTGATAGTATTCCATACCCCAGTAATTCAAGGACTCCCATCATAGTTGATAGTATTCCATACCCCAGTAATTCAAGGACTACCATCATAGTTGATAGTATTCCATACCCCAGTAATTCAAGGACTCCCATCATAGTTGATAGCATTCCATACCCCAGTAATTCAAGGACTCCCATCATAGTTGATAGTATTCCATACCCCAGTAATTCAAGGACTCCCATCATAGTTGATAGTATTCCATACCCCAGTAATTCAAGGACTACCATCATAGTTGATAGTATTCCATACCCCAGTAATTCAAGGACTCCCATCATAGTGGAAATTAACCTCAATTAAAAATAATACTATGAAATAGATAATGTACGGTAACAGCTGTTCTTTATCGTCCTAGCAACACATGCTACCTAGGCTTGCCTGTTCTAACCAACTCAAACTTTAAACCCCCCAAAAAATACTTAAAAATTCTAATATCAAAAAATCCTTTCTTAGTGAGTGCTTACGTTATATAGGGAGTGTCCAAGCAAAATTTCAAAATTTTCTGTCGAGCGGTTTGGGCTGGGCGTTGATAGATGAGTGAGAGAGTGAGTGAGTGAGTGGTATTTGACAAATATATAGTAGATTATAACCGAATCTCACCTTCATCTTGGTAGTCGTTACATCAAATGGTCACTTCTGATTATAGAAGTCATTTTGTGAACATAAAGTGAAAAAAAAGAATAATAAAAATGTAGAGCCCAGAAAAAGCTCTTATTAACCCCTGGATTAGACGCAATATCCGGATTACCGTAATCCAGCTCAACCGTCCTAATAGGATAGTCGCCACTTTTTGCCCTTAAAAAAATTCTATGTGCGTTTTAAGGTCTGAAAAAATTGCAAACCTTCATAAACACCTATGAAATGAAATAAAAATAAAAATGTTGCAAATAGACGAATCAGCTCAATGCCAAAAAATAGATCATAAAAACACTGATTTTGCGGTATCGTAAAATACATTATGTTCAGTTTCAGGCCCGCCACATCTCTCAGATCACCCAAACCGGTGCATATTTACGCCCTACTGGTGTATACTAACCGCCCAACGTCAAAATTATGAAAATAATTTCGTTTAGGGCAGGCTGCTCAAATTCAGGAACATAAATATGCTTTAGGTCCTCCACCCAACAAACCTATGTAATATACTGTATAATATACAGTCTTATTTTTCGTACATGGCCACCGCGCATGCGCGAACGCCAGCGGACACTTTTTTGTAATGCTTTTTTTTCTCAGTTTAGTCATCGCTAAAGCATGTTTATCGTAAAAAAAAAAGTAAATGAGGGGGGAAGTGCAGATTGGCAGATTTTGGGGAGCATTCTTATCAAGACGTCTCAAAAATTATAAGTTATAAAATATTTCACTATAGTATTTTACCCATCAAATCTAATTGGAAACTCGAAAATTCTATCCTTAAGACTCGCACACCTGTAAAATGAGATCATCAAGAAGGCGAAAAAAATAAGGGAAAAATGGATAGAAAATCTTATGATGGAATTTATGTAAAGACATTTATATATATATATATATATATATATATATATATATATAAGTAATTTCTATTTAGAAGCCATATTTAAATAATAATAAGTCGCCAACGGACATAGCCACGTTAAATGCACCGGTTCCCGCTGAACACCGAAAGTTAAGCAACTTCGGGCGTGGCCAATACATTAATGGGTGACGGACCACGTTCCGTTGGCATTACAAAAGAGCGGCAACCTATAGATAGCCCGGCGTTAATAGCCCAATCGTTGATACGCCGTTTAAAAATAAATAAATAAAAAATAAGAAGTCAGATTAAAATTATGTATGTAAAATATTTGATTTACTGATAAAAAAATAAATAAAAAAAATAAAAACTGATAAAAAAATAAATAAAAGAGCCACTCTCTTTAATATCTCCATGAATATGAGACATAAGAGCTGTAATGCCTGCAGATAGGACGTCCTGGAGAAGCCTCGAGCATAACAAGGCGTCTACATGCGCGTCACAGCTTCTTCTATCTCACACAGATTGCCTTATCTCCAAGGCATTAGCTCTACTACTTCTATGGCATGCGATATAACCTTTCTCCGGATAACCTCCTTTCTATTCTCTCCCTGATAAATATATTATAATATTGGGTATATAAAGTTCGTCTGCAGTTAGTTGGCTGGCTATGTCTGCAGTTAGTTGCCTGGCTATATCTGCAGGTAGTTGCCTGGCTATGTATAGTCAGTCTGCAGTTAGTTGCCTGGCTATGTCTGCAGTTAGTTGCCTGGCTATGTATAGGCAGTCTGCAGTTAGTTGCCTGGCTATGTATAGGCAGTCTGCAGTTAGTTGCCTGGCTATGTATAGGCAGTCTGCAGTTAGTTGCCTGGCTATGTATAGTCAGTCTGCAGTTAGTTGCCTGGCTATGTCTAGTCAGTCTGCAGTTAGTTGCCTGGCTATGTATAGTCAGTCTGCAGATAGTTGCCTGGCTATGTATAGTCATTCTTAAGAAACTTACCAAATAGAAATTGAACTATACTCAAATATTTATCAAATTCTGGTTATATTTGGAGTTAAGGAAGTATACAGGAAAAAATATTTTATTAATAGACATGAAAAGTTTTAGGGCCTTTGTATATTTTCGTAAATATCTCGAAAACATTTTGGACATCATGGAAAGAAACTATTTGAAAGATTACTAAATTTTCTACAAATATATATATATATATATATATATATATATATATATATATATATATATATATATATATATTGGGTGATGTCAATCGGAAAAATAAGAACTTAAAACCCCAAAAGTGTTAGTTTTGTTCCTTTGGGAGGGGTCTTGTTTAACGCAATTTTTATTTGGCTGTTTCTGTTTTAAATTGCTTTTAACAGTAAAATTATGCGTTTCCCTGTGGTCTAGTACATGATACGCCATGAATTCTTATGCAGGAGACGGGGGTTCGAGTCGGGAATTCTCATCCCATGGCCCGTTGAGAAGTTTCCTTGCCACACCATGGCCTTAGGCACTAATGGACCAGTTTCTGTGCGCCGTATAAAAAAAAAGTTAAATTAGTTGGTAGTTTAGTAAAACTAGTTAAAAAATTTGAGAAACGTATTGGTAATAGTGTTTTCCAAGTGCAAGCGTCTATAAGTCGGGGAGGTTTTTCCGCTTATGATACAGTCAGTTTACTGTTGTGGCCCCTTAAATCTTCCTTCTCTTTGAGATTTCGTTTTATATTTTCACGGAAGATCTAACCTTACCAATAACTGCTTCTATTCCTTTACTAATGGCACTAGGAATATAAACGGGACCGCGCTAAGATGACGTAGTTCCTGCGAGTCGGAGTTTTTTTAAGATTGGATGTGGTGGTCTTAATGCTGCGTTCATTTAGATCTACTTGAAGTCGAGAAACTGATGTATGTTATTTCTACGTTCTTGCGACCATTTGAGCGACAAAAGTCTAGGAGATATTCAAATTTTCGTACGATTAAAACGAGTTTGCAAACTTAAGGTACAGAAAAAGTAGCATTGAAAAAGTAAGAGCTCAAAATATTAATCTTTTTAAAAAAAAAAAACTAAAATAGATAGTTGACCAACTAATCAAATTTATTTTGAAATATTGGGAACATATCGTCGATACAAAAGCAAACTAACGAATATGAAAATCACCACTTTTCAGAGTGGAAAAGTATTCATTCATAACTTTTTTTTTGGACAGTCAAATATTCGGCAGATTTGACCTTTTGATAGTGGAATACTTTCCCTTTAATAGAGTGAAATCAGATTCAAGAATTTCCCGCACATAAGTCCAGCAGAAATTATTAAAGATTGACAATGAAAGATGCATTTTTTCATATTCGTTAGTTTGCTTTTGTATCGACGATATATAGATGATTATTACTGACAATAAACTACGGATTATAAAACGTGCCGTCAAAAATTGACCAGCTAGTTAAGGATCCAACAAAAAGAACGAAATGGTTTTAGCTCGACTAAGGTTTGGCTATTCAAGGCTTACAAACCCAAAACTAAAGAAACCTTTATGAGAAATGCTTAATATTGAATTCACAATGAAGCATACACACAGATTGTACAAAAAGGAATTACATGAATATCCCAGTCAAGAGATGTCTGAACTTCTTGCAGAAGGATTTCGCTAGTTGCCAATCTCGTCTAGTCGTCTGTTATGAAAATGGTATAAACCAACTTTTGTGGCGGAGAAACTGAAAAATTGTAGCCGGAATTGATTTTTTGGTATCTACAAGGATTAGAAGTAATTTTTCAAAACACTTTCATTAGTACAATTTCAATAGTGTTGCGGGAACAAAAATACTTGTTGCTTGCCATTAATTACTACCTATTTTCTCCTAGTTTCCCACCCATCTAGTCCGAGAGCCAGTAACCGCACGGTTCATCAAGTGTTTTATTCACCTTGAAATTTTGCTATAATATATCTACCCAAGGTTACTGCGCACAGGGGAAAGGTGCAAAAAAATATTTTCCCAAAATAGAGTTTTAATCAGAAGCCAACTATCTACAATGAATAATAAATATGGCAGACACTTTTAAGGGTTATAACACGTAAAAAAAAAACAAACTTAATTGTAAATGAGAGCGCCGAGAATAACCATAACTGCGCGGTGCTGTCATTCACTCTTACGGTTACGCGCCGTGTATTGCAGTCTATCATAGGAAACATTTATTTTAATGTTTCCTGATAATTAAACCCCACAAAAGTTACTCCCCTTTTGTAATTATTTTCAAATATGTTTACTGAAGACGCTGTTTAAATCGCAGCGTGAATAAAGCACTTCATTTAATAGTAAAAATAAAAACTAGGTACTTAGTTTTTTTTTATTATTATAATTTTAACCCCCTTAAAAGTGCCTGCCTTATTTATTATTAATTTTAAAATTGCCTTAATTTTCCATTTTTTTCATTAATAACAGTTGGCTTCTGAATAAAACTCTACTTTTGGGCAATATTGTTTTGCACCTTTCCCCTATGTGTAATACCTGGTGTTCCAAGGTATGTCCGGGAAACACATATTTACCTTCTTATCTACCTAAGAGGTACATTATAGCAAAAGTTCAGGGTGCATAAAACACTTCATGAAAAGTGCGTAGCTGGCTCTCGGACTAATCCTTGCATTTGACGGCGTGTTCCGATTCATTAATCCTGAGCTAATATTGGCTTGCCGATAGACTCTGTGTTTGACAGCCTACGCGTTGCTGGTTATCGAACGGGAGATCCAGACTGCCAAAACGGAGTGGGATATTTCACTGACGAAGCATCCGAGTAATTCATGCCTGATGGGAAACTAAGGGCAGCTATAAATCAGCTGTGAATGGGCTTCGAGTTCCTGCTACCATCAGCTGATTCCTTCCACTCCACAACACGCCATGCCACTCGACCAACATTCATTTCCTTCTAATTTAAAGTTACTATAAAGTAAAATTATATATATATATATATATATATATATATATATATATATATATATATATATATATATATATAACCGCTGAAGAGAGAAGGTGTCTCACAGACCAAACATTTGACTAACAAAAAGTGCCCCTGAAGAGGTGCAAAAAGGCTCAGGAAAACCTAAAATTAAGTGGCCTCCGAATGAACCGATATGTATATGATATTTATAAAGTCCTCCATGACCAGAGAAAAATAGTATCAATTATCAATTGAATGTAAAGACTTAATGTTAAACTATTGATAAGATAGCTGGGCTCGATTAACTGACCATGAGTTAAGTACAATCGAAAGTACAACTTAGGGTTAGACATCCAGCTATCGGGACAACACACGAGAAAAGTTGTACTTGCTCGACTCCGAATTGGCCACAAGAGACTAACACTCATACCTCATGACTGGGCTTAACAAACCAATTTGTGATATATGCAATACAGTCTTATCTGTAAAACATCTACTTACGGATGCAGATGAGGGCAAAACCTGAATATCCCACATGACATTTACGAATTGTTGAAGGACTGCAGCCAGTACATAAACACAATACTTTCTTACTTGCAGGACACTAAACTATACACTCGCATCTGAAGAAATCTGCTGAATAACCGGGGGCTTGCAGGACCAAACCTATGTTGATAAGAAATACTTGAATCAAATATTTCTCTTACTGCTGATTCATTAGACTATATTATATATTTTATCACATTTTTAATATATGTCCAATGAGAATTTAATTCCTTGTATATTATATAATATATTCGAATCTAGTAGCTAAAATGTTTCTGGAGGGAGGCTAGTTAATCTCTAATAAATTGTTAAATGGCCGTGAGAACGATTACTTGGGATAATGTACATAAAACATTACTTTTATAAACTACTAGCTGTTACCCAGTGTGCCATGCCACACCTACTTCCTGTCTATGACTCTCCCCGTATCAAGATCTACTAGCTGTTACCCAGTGTGCCATGCCACACCTAATTCCTGTCTATGACTCTCCCCGTATCAAGATCTACTAGCTGTTACCCAGTGTGCCAAGCTACACCTACTTCCTGTCTATGACTCTCCCCGTATCAAGATCTACTAGCTGTTACCCAGTGTGCCATGCTACACCTACTTTCTGTCTATGACTCTCCCCGTATCAAGATCTACTAGCTGTTACCCAGTGTGCCAAGCTACACCTACTTCCTGTCTATGACTCTCCCCGTATCAAGATCTACTAGCTGTTACCCAGTGTGCCATGCTACACCTACTTTCTGTCTATGACTCTCCCCGTATCAAGATCTACTAGCTGTTACCCAGTGTGCCAAGCTACACCTACTTCCTGTCTATGACTCTCCCCGTATCAAGATCTACTAGCTGTTACCCAGTGTGCTAAGCTACACCTACTTCCTGTCTATGACTCTCCCCGTATCAAAATCTACTAGCTGTTACCCAGTGTGCCATGCCACACCTACTTCCTGTCTATGACTCTCCCCGTATCAAGATCTACTAGCTGTTACCCAGTGTTCCATGCTACACCTACTTCCTGTCTATGACTCTCCCCGTATCAAGATCTACTAGCTGTTACCCAGTGTGCCAAGCTACACCTACTTCCTGTCTATGACTCTCCCCGTATCAAGATCTACTAGCTGTTACCCAGTGTGCCATGCTACACCTACTTTCTGTCTATGACTCTCCCCGTATCAAGATCTACTAGCTGTTACCCAGTGTGCCATGCTACACCTACTTCCTGTCTATGGCTCTCCCCGTATCAAGATCTACTAGCTGTTACCCAGTGTGCCAAGCTACACCTACTTCCTATAACAGCCGACAGAGGCCAGCAGCACAGCCTGCGAATAGATAGCTCTTATCAAAGAAAGGCCAGCGCTCCTTAGTTAGACAGTGACTGTTGATATAAAATTGAAATAAACTGCATTACATGATTATATAATGATGTAAAGTCATCAATGAGTTGGAGTTATTCTAATTATTAAGAACATCAACAAATAAATTTGAGGCATTACTCAAAATGGCTGTCGATTGAAAATTGCCGTCAGAATCTGAACAGGTTCAGTGTAGCCAATTTTTCATAAACAAAACTTTTGATCTTTTGACCAAATTTTGAAATTTGACTATATTGACCTAGCCTAGGAGATTTCCCGTATCAAGACCTACCTGTGTGCCAAGTGTGGTCAAAATCTGTCAAACTGTGTAAATTTGTATAAGGAACAAACAGACGTACGGACTATGGGAACTATACAGAAGAACGGGTCTCTCCAAGGTTCTGTGGATCAATGGGAACTATACAGAGGAACGGGCCTCTCCAAGGTTCTGTGGATCAATGGGAACTATACAGAAGAACGGGTCTCTCCAAGGTTCTGTGGATCAAGTTCCATGCGGGAGACCCGGATTCAATCCCCGCCTGAGAATTTCCTGCTTTCCCATAGATGTTCAGTAAGGGTGGCAATCTATAGACACCTCACTGCTGATGGCATATATGTCGACTTGCCGTAAAATAAATACAGAGAAACCTAATCCAACTGGTATTTATTAGTTAGAGTTAATCCCTTTTGAAGATAAAGCTAATCCAACTGGTATTTATTAGTTAGAGTTAATCCCTTTTGAAGATAAAGCTAATCCAACTGGTATTTATTAGTTAGAGTTAATCCCTTTTGAAGATAAAGCTAATATGCGTTGTCCCCCCCCCCTTTCCGTAGTGCCACTACAAATGAGAGTGGTATGTATTAGTTAGAGTTAATCCCTTTTGAAGATAAAGCTAATATGCGTTGTCCCCCCCCCCTTTCCGTAGTGCCACTACAAATGAGAGTGGTATTTATTAGTTAGAGTTAATCCCTTTTGAAGATAAAGCTAATATGCGTTGTCCCCCCCCCCTTTCCGTAGTGCCACTACAAATGAGAGTGGTATTTATTAGTTAGAGTTAATCCCTTTTGAAGATAAAGCTAATATGCGTTGTCCCCCCCCCCTTTCCGTAGTGCCACTACAAATGAGAGTGGTATTTATTAGTTAGAGTTAATCCCTTTTGAAGATAAAGCTAATATGCGTTGTCCCCCCCCCCCTTTCCGTAGTGCCACTACAAATGAGAGTGGTATTTATTAGTTAGAGTTAATCCCTTTTGAAGATAAAGCTAATATGCGTTGTCCCCCCCCCCCTTTCCGTAGTGCCACTACAAATGAGAGTGGTATTTATTAGTTAGAGTTAATCCCTTTTGAAGATAAAGCTAATATGCGTTGTCCCCCCCCCCTTGCGTAGTGTCACTACAAATGAGAGTGGAATGTATTGACGAGGTGTTTTAATGCGGCAACCCATTAATTTTCGAGTCCAGAGGGAAATACCACTGCTTCGACGATGAATCTGGCGACGATTCTACCAATTCCAAAACCACGGCTGCGACCGACCGTTTTATTCGATAAATACAGAATGTTCCCAGAGGTTTTTTTCTCTTAATATCGCAGAATTATGCCAAGGCATCCATATCCAGACCAAAATATAAATGCGAAGGTAGATTATTGTCGGGGTAACTAATATAAAATAGTTCCATTAATAACCTCAACCAAAAGTCGAAAATATCTACCTAAATGAGCTCTCAGCAGCCGTAATTTTTGTTTTATAATTATGAAGTTTGTCATAACGATTTTGAGTATAGCGAGTGGGGTGTGTTCAGCAATCATGAAAATTGTCTATCTAAGAATGGTGGTTTCATTAAAACGCAAACTTCAAATGCGTCCCTAGTGATATCTGAACTAGTCAAGTTAACTATCTCAGCTAGTACATTCTCCTTCTTTATTAACTATTGCAATTGCTGTGATAATACAAATCAGAATACAGCAGACAAATACAACTATTTTCTTTTTTACATTTTTTGTGAAGGGGCATCTAACGAGAAGAAGGAATTTCTTCGGATAATACGCTTGACAATATTAGATATTGTTGAAATTACATAAAATGGGAAATTAACAATTTAAATCAAGGAGTAATTGGAAATCGCTAGATACTTGGGACACGATTTATCCCAGGCTCCGTGGCTGTCACCGCAATTACAACATTTCTTAATACGCTGACAGTTCGAGTTATAATTTTCGTGTTTCTCCTCTCCGCACTCCGAGCCTGTGTGATTGGAAATCGCTGCTCGGAGTGCGGAGAGGAGAAACACGAAAATTATAACTCGAACTGTCAGCGTATTAAGAAATGTTGTAATTGCGGTGACAGCCACGGAGCCTGGGATAAATCGTGTCCCAAGTATCTAGAAGAACAGGCTATTAAATCTATTCAAACTAGGGAGAAAATAAGCTACGCAGCAGCAAAGAGTAAATGCAAACCCTTTATTAGTAGAGCCAGCCTTTATAGTCAAGTAGCGAAGGTACAAACAGCGAGTATCGCAACTCAAACCGACGATTATCAACCGAATTTCAAATCTTCGGCGCCAGACGGCGGGAAGTCGAGCCTAGGGCTAGTAGTAGCGAGAACGGTAGCCTCGCATGTCTCCCCACCACTCCACCGCCTATTCCCACTCCCGTGTTTCCCCCAGCCAGCCCTGTCTCCCCACCTCCAAGTCCTCCGTGTGGTTCAGAGCAGCTAGGCGAGGGATCCCCACCTCCGATCTACGCTCCATCCAGCCCACCCTCTCCCCAACCACCTCTACCATGCGAGTCGGAGCAACATATCGAGGACCCCTCTCTCCTCTCAAGCACTGACCTGCCTTTACCCTTTGAACCTCGCCGCTCACCCAGCCCTGACAATCTCCTCTCTACTCCTGCTCTTCCCAAACAAATCAACAAAGCTGCTAGTGTCACATTGATCCCGCCAAAGGTGCCAAAAACAAGGAGTTCAAAAAAGAGAACTGCAACAATGCAAAAAAAACTAAATTCAAGCCCTGCAACAAAGCCTAAAAATCTAAATTCAAGCCCTGCATGACTTCAGAATGCCTCTTATTACGTCATAAACTCCTGTAATCAACAGCCCACCCCCTCTAGTCTTCTTTGCCCTTTAACTACCCTGCCTCTAACCATAACTCCTTTTCATCTTAAACATTTTACAGCTCCTCACTCCCTGAATCACATAGATACTCCTCGTACTCATACATTAGTAATTTTTATTTATAATTATTTTCTATTCATGAACACCTCAACACAAAGATCAGATCATAACAATACACAACACTCAGTTATATTATTATTTTCATCTTACCAAGGACAAACTGTTGCGTGCAACTGTATTAAAAACTTGCTTCAGCCTTATAGTAATATCTATTTTATTTTTGAGGCACAAATAAAACTATCTAATTATTTCTACTTTTATATATGTTTCACAAACAAAAATGTTTTTATGTTCCTAGACATTTTCTCTATATATTTAAGATTTTTTCTTGTCTCCTTAGTCTTCGCCTTAAATATAAGCATGATCAATTATACAGATCGCAATCACAAAAACCATCCAGGTTTCATTGATCTCCCCTTTACACTAGGAGAATACTGTCTTCACCTTTCACGATATGGACAATCCACAAAATCAAATGTATAAGAGCTCAATATTGCAGTGGAACTGCAACGGCGCCAATCTCCACCTGGATGACCAACAAACTTTGACAGACCAGATCAGTCCTTTCTGCATCTGCCTTCAAGAAACCCACTTCAGACCATCAGACGATTTTATTCTTGAACACTACACCTCATACAGGTTCGATGACACCACAAAAGAGCGGGCCAGCGGAGGAGTGGCAGTCTTCGTTCACGACTCAATCGCCTCTAATCAGTTAAACCTTCAGACAAATCTCTTTGCTGTCGCTGTGGAGGTTTGGATTCCCAAGCACTTCTACATCTGCAATATCTACCTCCGACCGAGTGAAAAACTCGACAAACTAGAATTTAAGAACCTTCTCCAACAACTCCCCACGCCCTGTATATTATTAGGAGACGTTAACGCACACTCTAGCCTTTGGGGCTCAAGTAAACAAGACAAACGAGGAGCCATCATCGCGGACGCTCTCCGAGATAATGATCTACTGATTCTTAATACCGGAGAACGAACCCATCTCAGCTCAGCGCATAAAACGTTCTCGTCTATTGACTTAACATGTTGCTCTCCTTCCATCTTCCCCTTGATGTCCTGGCATACAATCGATGATTTACATAACAGTGACCACTTTCCAATCATTTCATCCATTAACACTAGCGATAATGGCTTTGCGATGCTAAAGAAGAGATGGCTACTCCAGAAGGCAGACTGGCTTAAGTTTCAATCCTCAATAACAACAACTGACTATAGCAACACAAATTCTGAAGAACATTGCCGTCTATTAACTAATGCAATATTAAATGCAGCTAACATCTCTATTCCCACAAGCCAGAATAAACCCAAACAGAAATGTGCCCCTTGGTTTAACTCGGAATGTCGCGCAGCCATACAGCTCCGGAGAAAGTCACTGAAGAAATTCCAGAGGACAATGTCTACCACAAACTTCATAGAATTTAAGAAAGCTAGAGCTCATGCTAGAAGAATAGTCAAGTGCAGCAAGGCCGAATACTGGAATAAGTACATTGAAGGTATTGACTCAACCACGCCCACATCTGATATATGGAGGAGAGTGAGAACAATGCATGGCTCCAGTAAGGAACGTCCCCTCGTTCTTTCTGTTGACGGTTTACTCACTGCAGATCCCGAAATTATTATCGAAAAGCTTGCGGAGGTCTTCGATATAGATGACAACTTCTTCAGTACTGAATTCATTGAACATAAAGAACAAACTGAAAGAACACCAATTTACTTTGAACCTCAGCACCATATAGAAAACTACAATTTACCTTTCTCCATATGGGAACTGAAATGCGCCGTTCGCGGTCTTAAGGGCAAATCTTCTGGGCCTGATCTCATTCACAACGAAATGATCAAGCACTTCAGCTCGAGCACACTGAACGACCTACTAAATTTGTTCAATAAAGTGTGGCTAACTGGAGTCATTCCGAGCAGTTGGAAGCAGTCCTTTATCATCCCCATACCAAAATCAAAGAAAGACAGAACACTACATACAAGCTATCGCCCTATATCACTGACCAGCTGTCTCGGCAAGATCATGGAGAGAATGGTGAACAGGAGACTGCAGTGGGTCTTAGAAGCAGACAATCTTTTAGGCTCTGAACAATCTGCTTACAGAAGTGGAAGGTCAGCGATTGATAATCTAGTTATTTTTGAAGCAGAAATACAGAATGCATTTATTAATAAACAGTTTATGATCGCTGTCACGCTCGATATTAAAAATGCCTTCGATTCCATCTGGAGGCGGAGTATTTTGAAGAAACTCAAAGAGTGGGGCTTCAGCGGAAATCTACCAGCTTACATAACAAGTTTTCTAAATGATCGCCGGTACCAAATTTACACCAATGGTACTCTCTCCAGTATAAGATCCTCAAAGTACGGAGTCCCACAAGGCAGTGCCTTAAGCACAACTCTTTTCAGCATAGCCATCAGCGAAGTCCGCAAATGCTTCACCTGCAATGTCAGAGGTCTACTATACGCCGACGACTTACTTTTTTTCTGCAAATCATCCAACCTCACATTCATAAAGTCAAACATTCAGGCAACGATCTCAAGAATTTTTAAATGGTTTGAGGAAAGTGGCCTGCGGATATCAGTGGAAAAGTCGTGCTGTATTCTTTTTAAGAGAACTAAGGGCGAGATTGACCTTCCCACCTTTACCTTCGGGCAGACTCCCCTCCATTACAGCAACGAAATCCGCCTTCTCGGACTAACATTCGATCGCCGCCTTACATGGACTCCTCACGTTGTGGATCTGAAGCGGAAAAGCCTAGTGCGGATGAAGCTGCTACATTTCCTCTCCAAAACCCCTTGGGGATCAAATCGGAAATCCCTCCTGAGAGTATATATGGCCACGGTCTGTTCTAAGATTGACTATGCCAGTTTTATTTATGGTTCAGCCAAGAAGCCCGTCCTCTGTCTTCTTGACGCAGTTCACTTTTCTGGAATACGTCTTGCCACGGGAGCCTTCCGGTCAACACCAACTTTATGCCTCTGTGCTGAGTCTGGTATTCCACCTCTGAACTATCGCAGGCAGAAACTGGGAGCAAAATACATTGCCAAAATTTGCAATTCTCCTAGACACCCGTGCTACCCATACATCTTTAATCCCAAGTTTGTCGACAAATATGACCGTGCCTCATCTGGAAGTTTTCCTTTAGCACTCCGTATGACTGGTGAAGTACAGCTGATCTCCTCCACACAAGTACAACAGAAAGAAGCCTCAACAAATGCCTCCCCTTGGACCTTCACACCGCCCGAACGCCACTTCTTGGCCGTAAACAAAAATTCTATGACAGACATCGAGCTGAGTTCCTATCTGTGCGAATTCTTGGGTAGTATCGCAGAGAGGAGGGTATACTACACCGATGGTTCCAAGATAGAATCTTCAACTGCCTGCGCGGTGATCGATTCTGACATAGTTTTTATGTTTAAACTCTCTCCCCAATGTAATATCTTCACTGCTGAACTATTCGCAATTGCCACTGCCTTGCAACTAGCTCAGGAAGCCCCAGAGAAGAACATCATAGTATGCACCGACTCAAGAAGTGCTCTCGAAAAGGTTGAAGATATTTTTACTGAAAACTCCCTTGTTTTAAAAATCCTTCAGTATAGCAGAACTCTCAGAGACAGTGGAAAAGCTGTCCATCTAATGTGGATTCCCGGACATCGTGGGATTCCTGGCAACGAGAAAGCCGATCAAGCTGCACGGGCTGCGCACAGTTTGAGCGACATTACCAGGGTTCCTCTATCTGCCAGGGAGCTAGTAGCGCCAGCAATATGCAAGATCGAAGAAGGATGGAGAAAGACATGGTTGGATTGCGGAGAACAAAAACTTAAGCAAGTCAAGCATGACTTGAGTGCCTGGTCCTCCTCAAACAGAATATCAAGAAGAGAGGAGGTTGTCCTAGCTCGGCTCAGACTCGGCCACTCTAGGCTGACTCATGGGTACTTGATGTCTAGAGGAATCCCACCTGTCTGCGGAAGATGCAATCAGCTGATCTCTATGAAACATATTTTCGAGGACTGCCCTCGTTATAGGCTGATCCTCCAACAGCTGGGAATACCAAGGAACTTGACAGAAGCTCTGCGGGACGATGGCAAAGCAGTTGGCCTAGTTGTGGAATTCTTAAAAAAGGCGCAATTATATCTCATGATATAAAATAATAATTTAATAATAAATAAATATATTTATGTATACGTGCACGGGTATATACTCATGTGCGTGTAAGTGTGTATGTATGTATGTGGGTGTGTATATGTGTATGAACGTGGGTGTATGTGCATATACGTGTGCTAGATTAGTTTTAGAATTGGTATTACTATAAATTTTGTTATTTAGTATAGTTTTAGTATTAACATTGCATCCAGTAAAGTATTAGTTTTAGTACATATTAGTACAAATAGTTGTAATAGTTATGTTAAGTTTGTATTAGTTACTTAGTTTGTATTCGTTAGTGTTAAAAAAAAAAAAAAAAAAAAAAAAAAAAAAAAAAAAAAAAAAAAAAATATTACATTACTCAGAAAAATAGATATATAAATATAAAAAAGATATATATATATATATATATATATGCATTAAAAAAAAAAGGATATATACAACATTACTCAGAAGAAATAGATATATACATATAAAAAAGATATACATATACATATGTATATGCATTAAAAAAAAAAAAAAAAAAAAAAAAAAAAAAAAAAAAAAAAATTATATACAAGTCTCTTAACTGTATTAATAGTGCTATACTGTATGTTAGTATTAGTTTTAGTGCAAATAGTTCTATTAGTATCTAAGTAACAAGTTAGTCGTAAGCAATGACATAGGTTAAAAAAAAAAAAAAAAAAAAAAAAAAAGAGTACAGGTCATAAAAATTACAGTTGATTGTCATGCACTGTCCTAAACACAAAATTACAATCCCTCTCACGACATATACACGACTCTCTAGCACTACACTTCAGGGCGGTGAGGACCTAGATGTTTTCTGCCCTTAAACACCCAATCCATCCATCCAAGGAGTAATTATTATTATTATTGATTTTATGCACCGCATTTTTGGCGAATTGCATTTTTTCAATACTTTTCAATAGAGGGCGATGTGAAATAGGTGTAATCTTCAAGGAGTAATAAAAAACTAAATCTGAAACCTCCCACCGCGGAATAGATACCAAGCCTCCCTCCGCGGAATAGATACCAAACCTTCCACCGCGGAATAGATACCAAACCTCCCAACGCGGAATAGATATTAAACCTCCCACCGCGGAATAGATACCAAACCTCCCTCCACGGAATAGATACCAAACCTCCCTCCGCGGAATAGATACAAAACGAGCCCGTAATCACCGCGACACCACTCCGCTCTTCTCAAACTAAATTATTAATAAACTTTCTTTGCTGAGAAACGTACCCCTTCCGAACGGGGTTAATAAGTGCTGGCTTCTTAAGGGGTTAAGGCGCACCGATGCACACTGGAACTAATGGACAAACCATCTTGACATTGACAAAAAACATATATTTTTGTTTTGTTTTGTTAACTCGTTCTTAAACCCTTACAGAATATTTTCTCACTATAGGCTTTGAGAAAGTATCAATTAACTAAGATGTTTTTAGTAATAAATATTTATTTAAGAGATTTAATATAATAATATTTATAAGTTTTAAAGGGCGATATTAAATACAGTAGTTCGAGTCGTGTAGACAATCAAAGTTAGTGTACATGTACATGTCCCACTAGTATTTCTAAAGTGACACAAATCAAAATAAACCTCATCTGAAAATGTGTCACTCTTCCCTACTTAGGGGGAACAGCTTTAAGACAGGAAGGGGACACCAGTGCTCTCTGGTGTATATACAGTTTTGATGGTTCATAAAGAGATATTTACCATGTCTTTCATAGTCATAACTGATAAACACCGATTTTTGAGTTTTGTCTCTTTAGAAATACCAGTTCAATATGGTGTTGAAATATAAATGGATCACAACAGATATAAGTATTATATTTCAACATACAAATTTGAGACATTTCTTGTGATTGAGAAGTTTTTATAAATTGGATCAGCTATTTATTTAAACTACCTGCAACGAGAGGTAATATTTGATCTTTACTGATCATGAACATGTAAACAACTTGGGGAGCCTGTATCCATACATCAGTATGGCCAACAGAACAATGAATCGATAACCAGTGTGGCCACCTGAACATCCTCAGACAGTCAATACACATGATTTCCGATAACTCAGTCCCATACAGCCATATATAAGCGGTTATTGACCTAACATAGGTCTCCAATAATCCGTAATGTTTACACAAATCTGCGGCTCGTAGTCATGTTGGATGGGGTACATCAGTTCTACATGCATATATCGTACTAGTATTTCTGTGGGAACACAGAGTGAAAATGTGTCACTCTTGCCTATGTACAGGCCTTAGGATTAAGACAGGAAGGGTGACACAAGAGCTCTCTGGTGTACAAGCTCTGAAGCTAGGTACATACACTCTTGCCTATGTAGAGGCCTTAGGATTAAGACAGGAAGGGTGACACAAGAGCTCTCTGGTGTACAAGCTCTGAAGCTAGGTACATACACTCTTGCCTATGTAGAGGCCTTAGGATTAAGACAGGAAGGGTGACACAATAGCTCTCTGGTGTACAAGCTCTGAAGCTAGGTACATACACTCTTGCCTATGTAGAGGCCTTAGGATTAAGACAGGAAGGGTGACACAATAGCTCTCTGGTGTACAAGCTCTGAAGCTAGGTACATACACTCTTGCCTATGTAGAGGCCTTAGGATTAAGACAGGAAGGGTGACACAAGAGCTCTCTGGTGTACAAGCTCTGAAGCTAGGTACATACACTCTTGCCTATGTAGAGGCCTTAGGATTAAGACAGGAAGAGTGACACAACAGTTCTCTGGTGTACAAGCTCTGAAGCTAGGTACATACACTCTTGCCTATGTAGAGGCCTTAGGATTAAGACAGGAAGAGTGACACAACAGTTCTCTGGTGTACAAGCTCTGAAGCTAGGTACATACACTCTTGCCTATGTAGAGGCCTTAGGATTAAGACAGGAAGAGTGACACAACAGTTCTCTGGTGTACAAGCTCTGAAGCTAGGTACATACACTCTTGCCTATGTAGAGGCCTTAGGATTAAGACAGGAAGAGTGACACAACAGTTCTCTGGTGTACAAGCTCTGAAGCTAGGTACATACACTCTTGCCTATGTAGAGGCCTTAGGATTAAGACAGGAAGAGTGACACAACAGTTCTCTGGTGTACAAGCTCTGAAGCTAGGTACATACACTCTTGCCTATGTAGAGGCCTTAGGATTAAGACAGGAAGAGTGACACAACAGTTCTCTGGTGTACAAGCTCTGAAGCTAGGTACATACACTCTTGCCTATGTAGAGGCCTTAGGATTAAGACAGGAAGAGTGACACAACAGTTCTCTGGTGTACAAGCTCTGAAGCTAGGTACATACACTCTTGCCTATGTAGAGGCCTTAGGATTAAGACAGGAAGAGTGACACAACAGTTCTCTGGTGTACAAGCTCTGAAGCTAGGAACATACACTCTTGCCTATGTAGAGGCCTTAGGATTTAGACAGGAAGGGTGACACAAGAGCTCTCTGGTGTAGAAGCTCTGAAGCTAAGTACATACACTCTTGCCTATGTAGAGGCCTTAGGATTAAGACAGGAAGAGTGACACAACAGTTCTCTGGTGTACAAGCTCTGAAGCTAGGTACATACACTCTTGCCTATGTAGAGGCCTTAGGATTAAGACAGTAAGGGTGACACAAGTTCCCTCTGGTGTAGAAGCTCTGAAGCTAGGTACATACACTCTTGCCTATGTAGAGGCCTTAGGATTAAGACAGGAAGAGTGACACAACAGTTCTCTGGTGTACAAGCTCTGAAGCTAGGTACATACACTCTTGCCTATGTAGAGGCCTTAGGATTAAGACAGGAAGGGTGACACAACAGTTCTCTGGTGTACAAGCTCTGAAGCTAGGTACATACACTCTTGCCTATGTAGAGGCCTTAGGATTAAGACAGGAAGGGTGACACAACAGTTCTCTGGTGTACAAGCTCTGAAGCTAGGTACATACACTCTTGCCTATGTAGAGGCCTTAGGATTAAGACAGGAAGGGTGACACAAGAGCTCTCTGGTGTACAAGCTCTGAAGCTAGGTACATACACTCTTGCCTATGTAGAGGCCTTAGGATTAAGACAGGAAGAGTGACACAACAGTTCTCTGGTGTACAAGCTCTGAAGCTAGGTACATACACTCTTGCCTATGTAGAGGCCTTAGGATTAAGACAGGAAGAGTGACACAACAGTTCTCTGGTGTACAAGCTCTGAAGCTAGGTACATACACTCTTGCCTATGTAGAGGCCTTAGGATTAAGACAGGAAGAGTGACACAACAGTTCTCTGGTGTACAAGCTCTGAAGCTAGGTACATACACTCTTGCCTATGTAGAGGCCTTAGGATTAAGACAGGAAGAGTGACACAACAGTTCTCTGGTGTACAAGCTCTGAAGCTAGGTACATACACTCTTGCCTATGTAGAGGCCTTAGGATTAAGACAGGAAGAGTGACACAACAGTTCTCTGGTGTACAAGCTCTGAAGCTAGGAACATACACTCTTGCCTATGTAGAGGCCTTAGGATTAAGACAGGAAGGGTGACACAAGAGCTCTCTGGTGTAGAAGCTCTGAAGCTAAGTACATACACTCTTGCCTATGTAGAGGCCTTAGGATTAAGACAGGAAGAGTGACACAACAGTTCTCTGGTGTACAAGCTCTGAAGCTAGGTACATACACTCTTGCCTATGTAGAGGCCTTAGGATTAAGACAGGAAGGGTGACACAAGAGCTCTCTGGTGTAGAAGCTCTGAAGCTAAGTACATACACTCTTGCCTATGTAGAGGCCTTAGGATTAAGACAGGAAGGGTGACACAAGAGCTCTCTGGTGTACAAGCTCTGAAGCTAGGTACATACACTCTTGCCTATGTAGAGGCCTTAGGATTAAGACAGGAAGAGTGACACAACAGTTCTCTGGTGTACAAGCTCTGAAGCTAGGTACATACACTCTTGCCTATGTAGAGGCCTTAGGATTAAGACAGGAAGAGTGACACAACAGTTCTCTGGTGTACAAGCTCTGAAGCTAGGAACATACACTCTTGCCTATGTAGAGGCCTTAGGATTAAGACAGGAAGGGTGACACAAGAGCTCTCTGGTGTAGAAGCTCTGAAGCTAAGTACATACACTCTTGCCTATGTAGAGGCCTTAGGATTAAGACAGGAAGAGTGACACAACAGTTCTCTGGTGTACAAGCTCTGAAGCTAGGTACATACACTCTTGCCTATGTAGAGGCCTTAGGATTAAGACAGGAAGAGTGACACAACAGTTCTCTGGTGTACAAGCTCTGAAGCTAGGAACATACACTCTTGCCTATGTAGAGGCCTTAGGATTAAGACAGGAAGGGTGACACAAGAGCTCTCTGGTGTAGAAGCTCTGAAGCTAAGTACATACACTCTTGCCTATGTAGAGGCCTTAGGATTAAGACAGGAAGGGTGACACAAGAGCTCTCTGGTGTAGAAGCTCTGAAGCTAAGTACATACACTCTTGCCTATGTAGAGGCCTTAGGATTAAGACAGGAAGGGTGACACAATAGCTCTCTGGTGTACAAGCTCTGAAGCTAGGTACATACACTCTTGCCTATGTAGAGGCCTTAGGATTAAGACAGGAAGGGTGACACAAGAGCTCTCTGGTGTAGAAGCTCTGAAGCTAAGTACATACACTCTTGCCTATGTAGAGGCCTTAGGATTAAGACAGGAAGGGTGACACAAGAGCTCTCTGGTGTAGAAGCTCTGAAGCTAAGTACATACACTCTTGCCTATGTAGAGGCCTTAGGATTAAGACAGGAAGGGTGACACAAGAGCTCTCTGGTGTAGAAGCTCTGAAGCTAAGTACATACACTCTTGCCTATGTAGAGGCCTTAGGATTAAGACAGGAAGGGTGACACAAGAGCTCTCTGGTGTAGAAGCTCTGGTGTAAATAGAGTTTTCATATAGAGATACCTACTTTTGAGTAGTGTCACTTTAGAAATACTATTGCGATATCATGGTTAGTGGCTTTTAAGTGCATTACCGAACTTTTCTTGGCTCGTCTACAACTTTATAGTAGCCAAAGTTGGTATAAGTTAGCGTCTACGAAGTTGTTCGTAAAAACCAATAAAAGTCCTAAACACAGGAACTGCGTTATCTTAGCGCGTTTCAATGTCTCCTTATACCTGAACTCATTCAGGAAGCTTCGAATAGGTATACTTAATATTTGGTATATTGCTAAAAATCGACTCCTCTGAAATCATGAAGAAAATTGAGATTTAGGCGCCATTATTTACTGAAAACCTACACTTGGCCTCTTCCATTTCTGCTCGGAAAGTTCTATCAGCACAACCCTAAAATGTACCTATTCTCATTTTATTTATCGTGTTATATTAGCAAATTAATTTTACACTTTAAAGCGATAGTAAAAACAATAAACAATAAAACACTCAAGAAAACTAACGTAAAGAACCGTTCAATAGAACGAAACCCATACTTTCGAAATTTACACACCGATCTGAGATCGTGTTTATATATGTGTGTTTATATATATATATATATATATATATATATATATATATATATATATATATATATATATATATATATATAACTATCTTCTCCCATCAATCACATCTATACAACCCGATATATTGAGGAAATAGTGGTAAAATTGCTTACACTTATATGAGGAAAATAGGAAGTTGTTTATTGCTGCACATAAACTTGAAATGGACTAATAAAGAGGCTGAGATGACAGAGTAGTGGGCGACGGCGGGTCAGTGACTTCAAATCTGGCGGGAACTGAGAGGTTTTGGCGCGAAATGGATTGTTGGGCCGTTCATCAGACACTACTGCATCATGGGCATAAATACTACATTCAACTTTATCCATAGATATTAATACGTATTTACCGCAAGTCTTTTTAAGTACGTCTCGAAGCATCTATTTAGTCTGATTAAATTTCTAAACGAATGAAGAATATACAATTGTGAAACAAATACTGTAAAAATATTTTGTAGCAGAGTTTGTAAAGAGCATAGATACAACACAATATAAGAATCTGTAACAGGCTTCAAATTTTCTAGAGAAAAGACAAGGTACATAATTTTCTCTAGGAAAAGAGCCACTCAAACAGCCCACCTAACAATACACCAAACAATTGTTGACAAAACTGACTTACTGACTTTCTTAGGTATGACATTTGACAAAAAATTAACGTGGTTACCCCACCTGAAAGGGCTTCTCAACAAATGCAAAAAATCATTGAATTTGTTAAGAATCCTTAGTAATACAAAATGGGGTGCTGACAAATGTACCATGCTTACATTCTATCGATCTTACACCAGGTCTCTTCTGGATTATGGATGTATAGCATATTCATCTGCCAGTCCAACCACTTTAAGACTTCTCGACACAATACACAACACAGGACTAAGGCTGGTCACAGGAGCTTTCAGGACCAGTCCTGCAGAAAGCCTTTGCGCCTTGACCGGAGAACCCCCGCTGCAGTATAGGCGTGCTATTTTAAGCTCTAATTTTTACTTAAAGTCAAAAGGTCTTGGGACTCCCTGTGTGAAACGTTTTCTTGAAAATACTCATTTTAATAAATATTTGGGATCAAATTCTAAAAGAAAACCTTTCGTCGTAAGAACACTAGAAGATAGAAGGAATTCAAGTCTAAAAGAATCTTCAATACTTCAACACAATTTCACTAACACACCACCTTGGAGATTGAGGAACTTAAGGATTGACTTGACGCTAACTAAATACAAAAAGACTGAACCAACATCCGAATTATTTTATAAAAATACAATTAATTCAATAATGAGACAATACCCGAGAACATTATATACTTTTACCGACGGATCCAAGACGAACTCTGGCACAGGAGCAGCTGCAATTGTGAAGGAAACTGCTTACCTAATCAAATTACCAGAAACAACGACCATATTTACAGCGGAACTTTACGGAATACTTCTAGCACTAACTAACGTTCATGATGCTCAGACTGACGCTATCACTGTTTGTACAGACTCCTTAAGTTCCTTAATGTCCATACAGAACATTTACAGCACACATCCAGTTATCAAGAACATATTTACACACATTAACATTCTACAAAGTAAAAACAAACACATTACGTTGCTATGGGTACCAGGACACGAAGACATCGACATGAGTACAGCTGTAGACCGACAGGCAAAACTAGCAACGAACCGACCTATACCAGACATAAATACAATTACTTCATCCGATTTAAGCAAAACAATACGAACTAACACACTGTATGAATGGGAGAGAGATTGGTCACAGAGTACATGCAAATTAAAAGAAATTAAGAACACGACAAGAACTTGGAAAACAGAACAATTTTCTCGTCAGGACGACGTAATTTTATCCAGGCTTCGGATAGGCCACACTCGACTTACCCACTCATACTTACTGGACAGAAAAGAAAGACCAACGTGCAGACAGTGTAACAGAACTCTAACTGTTAAACATATACTGACAGACTGTAGACAACGCAGCGACTTGACAATTCCATACAACTTACACGACTTACTTACTGAAGGTAGCCCGTACATCCATATACTCCTTACACACTTAAAAGCAGCACACTTATATTCAAAGGTATAACTATATGTAATATTTTATTTTGGTTTTATTTTATAGCAACATCTTGTTCTTTCTCTTTTATTTTTTATGTTTTATTTTATTTTATTGGACAAACTGACTAAAATTTAACGAACCTTTCTTCTGTCGTCCCAATGAGCTCATCGCCACTGTTACGGAGCTCACATGGAATAAATAAAAATATAAGAATCGGAAAAACTTGATAACCATTACTATTTAAAAAAAAATTATTTATTTATTTATTTATTTATTTATTTCTCTTGCAAGACCGTAGCGATGACGATTTACAAGAATGAATGTGTGCATGGAAACGTCAGCTTTTAAACGTTTAGAGTTTTAAATATAATAATTAAATTATGAATAAATTATAATAATCTTATATATAAGTTTGGGGAAAATATAAAACCAAGTAAATTGATATGAAAGGAAAATGTAAAAAATAAATAAAATAAAATGTAAAAGAAATAAGAATTCAAAAAACAAAAATAAAAATAACATCTTTAGTTAAATTTAGTTCATTTTAGTTAAATTTTGTCATATATACCTCTATAATGTAAATATTCAAATATTGTTTTCAAGTAATGGCTACCATCAGTCAGAAGTACTGTAAGGTCGGTAGGTATGTGTAAATGTTCTCGTCCTCTGCAGTCTGTAAGTAAATGTCTTATGGTCAGTAGTTCGTTACACTGTCTACATATTGGTACGTCTCTTTTGGTCATTAGGTGTCCGTGAGTAAGTAGAGAATGGCCAATTCGGAGTCGGGTTAAAACCACCTCTTCTCTCCGGTTGTTTCTACGACTGGATGGCCATTCTACTACTGTTTGTTTAATTTGTCGCAGTTTATTGTCGCTGTTATTATTCCATTCTGTCTGCCATTGACCTAGTATCTCTTTTTTTAAATGTGCGTTTAGGTCTTCGTACGTTGTCTCAACTGTTTCTATATTCTGTAGTGTAGTGGCTAACTTGGCTTGTCGGTCAACGTCTGTGCTTTGAGTAATGTCCACATGTCCTGGTAGCCATACTAGTGTTATGGATGTGTTTAGGTCTTCGTACGTTGTCTCAACTGTTTCTATAGTCTGTAGTGTAGTGGCTAACTTGGCTTGTCGGTCAACGTCTGTGCTTTGAGTAATGTCCACATGTCCTGGTAGCCATACTAGTGTTATGGATTTGTTTAAATTTTGGAGCCGTATGATTTCATTTAAAATTTTGATAGCCAAAGGGTGTGTATTGTATGTATTCTGTAATGTTTTCAATGAGCTCAAAGAGTCTGTAAATAAAATAATCTTTTCCAAAACTGTCCGTTGTATATTCCTTAAAGCTAGAAACATTGCCTGTAGCTCAGCAGAATATGAACTAGAGACTGTTGCTAGTTTCAGTTGGAAGACCTTTCCCCCTACAATAGCAGCAGCACCGGTTCCATGCTCAGTCCGAGAGCCATCACTGAAAGAGAAGAGGCTGTCAGGGTTACTGTTGAGAATTTCTTGGAAAAGTAATTTATAAATGTGTCTTGATGTTTCGTCTGATTTTTTATAGTTTGTCATTGTCGTGTCAATTGTCAAATTTTGTATTTTCCAAGGAGGGATGTCAAGGAAAATGTTCGTATGTAAAGGCGTATCGGTATCGGGTATGTTTTTGATGTATTCTTCATACCTGACAATGAGAGGTGTTGGTCTAGTACGCTCTTGTATATATTTATTGTAGAATGGATTATTCAGAGCCATATTTGTGCAGGTAAAATTCAAATACTTATGCTTTAGGACGTACTTAATGCATAACGTCTCTCTTCTATATTTTAATGGAAATTCACCTGCTTCTACATAAATACTGCTTATTGGACTAGACCTGAACGCTCCCGTTGCCAAGCGAAGTCCTGCGTTGTGGATAGGGTCTAACATTTTAAGAGCACCGTCGCGGGCCGATGAGTATGCTACACAGCCGTAGTCCAGTAATGACCTGGTATAGGCACGGTAAAACTTGAGCATAGAGCATCTGTCCGCTCCCCACTTAGTGTTGCTTAGAATTCTTAGCATATTCAGAGATCTCTTGCATCTAAGGACAAGATCTTTTAAATGGGGAATCCAAGTGAGCTTCTTATCAAATGTCAGCCCTAGAAATTTGATGTTGTCGCTGTTCTGTAATGTGGAGTTGTGTAATGTCAGGTTGGGATCTTGACAGCTTCTTCTCTTTGAGAATAATACACATCTAGACTTTTCATTAGATAATCTGAAACCCGTCTCCCACTGCTCTAATCTCTCTAATGTGAGTTGTATTTTATCACAAGCTGATTCAGAACTGCAGGATGCATTATAAATTAATAAATCGTCTGCAAATAAACAATAACTCACGTCCTGAGGTACGAACTCACAGACTGAGTTCATTGCTATGTTGAAGAGCGTGGTACTGAGAACTCCCCCTTGTGGGACACCATTTTCTTGTAAGAACTCCTCAGATAATTCCGATCCAATCCTGACCTGGAAGGATCTATTGTGTAGATAATTATTGATGAACCTAAGCATATTACCTTGTATTCCCCATTCCGTTAATTTTGTTAGAATTAATCGCCTCCAAACTGTGGCATATGCTTTTTCAACATCTAATGCTACAGCTACAAGTACATTTTTGTTCAGGAAAGCATTGAGAATGTCATTCTCTAATCTGGTCAAGTGGTGTGTGGTGGAATGGTGTTTCCTAAAGCCACATTGAAAAGGTGACAACAACTTATTCTTATCCAAGAAACACTGTAACCTTCTGGAAAGCATTTTTTCAAGTAATTTACAGACACAGCTGGTTAATGAAACCGGGCGAAAACTTGATAGGGAGGTTGCATCTTTTCCTTGTTTTAAAATAGGAATCACAATAGAGTCTCTCCAAGAATCAGGGTAGGTTCCGGTCTCATAAATAGAATTAAAAATACGTAGAAGAGTGCTGAGAGCGCAGTCAGGCAAATTCTTTAACATTTGATAACATATTTGGTCTTTTCCTGGAGCAGTATTGGGTAAGTTAGTCAGTGCAAGTTTCAGTTCATGATTAGAAAATAAATCGTTCAAAGGATGATTGTAATTTGTATTGATGTGTAAAGGTAAAAAAAAAAAAAAAAAAAAAAAAAAAAAAAAAAAAAAAAAAAAAAATTATAATGATTAAATGTAATGGTAAAAAAAAATAATTAGGTAAAACAAAGAATTGTAATAATCTTCAACCCCTTTATTCCTAAGGAGTAACGGAGGTAACCCGCTAAAACTGACAATTTACAGAGAAAGCACTCGTACCCATGGTATGGGAGGTGTCGAAGGGTTAGTTGACATTTTAACAACGGGGAGGGGGAAGTTGAGTCAAGATTGGGGGGATAAAGAGAGGGATAAAGCACTCGTACCCATGGTATGGAAGGTGTCGAAGGGTTAGTTGACATTTTAACAACGGGGAGGGGGAAGTCGTGTCAAGATCGGGGAGATAAAGAGAGGGATAAAGCACTCGTCCCCATGGTATGGGAGGTGTCGAAGGGTTAACAACGGGGAGGGGGAAGTCGTGTCAAGATTGGGGGATAAAGAGAGGGAAAAAGCACTCGTACCCATGGTATGGGAGGTGTCGAAGGGTTAACAACGGGGAGGGGGAAGTCGTGTCAAGAATGGGGGATAAAGAGAGGGATAAAGCACTCGTACCCATGGTATGGGAGGTGTCGAAGGGTTAACAACGGGGAGGGGGAAGTCGTGTCAAGATCGGGGGATAAAGAGAGGGATAAAGCACTCGTACCCATGGTATGGGAGGTGTCGAAGGGTTAAAAACGGGGAGGGGGATTCGTGTCAAGATTGGGGGGATAAAGAGAGGGATAAAGAGAGGGATAAAGAGAGGGATAAAGAGAGGGATTAAGAGAGGGAGGGAGACGGAGAGATAGAGAATTTTATAAATTTTAGATACTTGCTTGACGTTTTAATAAATTCTTTCAAGGAAAAAATAGCTAATTTTTTTATTTATTCATTTTGCCTCTATCCTGTAGGATCATTGCAGAGTTGGGCATCAATCAATTAATTTTTCAATCGTATGACCAAACCATTAACTTTTTAATCGTGATTGAATCAATCGCGAATAAATCAATTGCGATTGATTTAATCGCGATTTATTTTTTAAACTCCAAATACAATTAATTTAACCGCGATTATTTCCTTTAATTGCCATTTGCGATTAATTTCATCGCGATTAAACATTTTAATTGCAATTGATTTAATTGCAATTGTGCAATTGATTTAATCGCGATTGATTTAATTGCAATTAAATTCATTTTAATTTTTTGTAAAACAGTAATTTGATAATAATTACCGCGGAATTTCAACAAAAATACCACTCCAAAGTTTTATTCCGGTCCACAATTGATCCTCCTCCGGTCCTATTTTAGTCGATCCCAGCTACTTCCGGTCAACTCTGGCCATTTCCAGTACATCCCAAACTACGTATGATCTACTCTGGTCCACTTCCGGTCGGCTCTGGGCATTCCTGCCCACTCCTGGTCCACTTCCGTTTTACTCTAGTTAAAATTTTCTCACACCATTGTTACCCAGGCCCACTTCCAGTCAGTTCAGGTCCACCATTGTTCACTTCCGGGTCTCTAAGGGCTCGCTTCCGGCACTTACTGTGTGCAGGAGTAGGTCTGGAAGTGTAAAGGAAGTGAAAAGAGATTTTAGTGCTATTTTTTACCTTTTTTTTACGTATATCCGGAAATTAAAACGTTAACTGCGGTGCATGTCCCCGGGCCTTGCACCGCGTATAACTTTAGGTAAAACTGCAGTTTAGTGTCCTCCAAACCGATTTCTTTCAAATTTTGTACAATAACGTATTTTGATGCACTAAATACGAATCCGTTAAAAAAAAAGTTCGCATACTTAAAGTTAGGTAAAACTGCAGTTAAGTGTCCTCCTAACCGATTTCTTTCAAATTTTGTACAATAACGTATTTTGATGCATTAAATACGAATCCGTTAAAAAAAAAGTTCGCATACTTAAAGTTAGGTAAAACTGCAGTTAAGTGTCCTCATAACCGATTTCTTTCAAATTTTGTACAATAACGTATTTTGATCCACTAAATACGAATCCGTTAAAAAAAAAGTTCGCATACTTAAAGTTAGGTAAAACTGCAGTTAAGTGTCCTCCAAACCGATTTCTTTCAAATTTTGTACAATAACGTATTTTGATGCTCTAAATACGAATCCGTTAAAAAAAAAGTTCGCATACTTAAAGTTAGGTAAAACTGCAGTTTAGTGTCCTCCAAACCGATTTCTTTCAAATTTTGTACAATAACGTATTTTGATGCTCTAAATACGAATCCGTTAAAAAAAAAGTTCGCATACTTAAAGTTAGGTAAAACTGCAGTTAAGTGTCCTCATAACCGATTTCTTTCAAATTTTGTACAATAACGTATTTTGATGCTCTAAATACGAATCCGTTAAAAAAAAAGTTCGCATACTTAAAGTTAGGTAAAACTGCAGTTAAGTGTCCTCATAACCGATTTCTTTCAAATTTTGTACAATAACGTATTTTGATGCTCTAAATACGAATCCGTTAAAAAAAAAGTTCGCATACTTAAAGTTAGGTAAAGCTGCAGTTAAGTGTCCTCATAACCGATTTCTTTCAAATTTTGTACAATAACGTATTTTGATGCACTAAATACGAATCCGTTAAAAAAAAAGTTCGCATACTTAAAGTTAGGTAAAACTGCAGTTAAGTGTCCTCATAACCGATTTCTTTCAAATTTTGTACAATAACGTATTTTGATGCACTAAATACGAATCCGTTAAAAAAAAAGTTCGCATACTTAAAGTTAGGTAAAACTGCAGTTAAGTGTCCTCATAACCGATTTCTTTCAAATTTTGTACAATAACGTATTTTGATACACTAAATACGAATCCGTTAAAAAAAAAAGTTCGCATACTTAAAGTTAGGTAAAACTGCAGTTAAGTGTCCTCATAACCGATTTCTTTCAAATTTTGTACAATAACGTATTTTGATCCACTAAATACGAATCCGTTAAAAAAAAGTTCGCATACTTAAAGTTAGGTAAAACTGCAGTTAAGTGTCCTCCAAACCGATTTCTTTCAAATTTTGTACAATAACGTATTTTGATACACTTTGTCTTCTTAAAAAATCAAAAAGTTTTTTTATGTCGTCTTCTTTGTCCCCAAGAATATTTGCAAGAGAAGATCCAATTCCAATTGATAATCTAAAATTTTTATATTTTCGGAATTTTTATGAATTCAGGTTCGCGGTTAGTAAGAGTTGCAGTTTAGTTGAAAAGTCAGTACCATTCTAGAATGGTTGTTGGAGCTAGGGGGGGGGGACAACTGAAACATATAGTTTAAGAGAGTAGAAGCCCTCATAGAGGCGGGAGTTTATGGACGTCAGAAGGGTCGCTGACACTCTAACAGCAGGGAGGAGTCGAGACAAATATTGTTTGTATCGGAATATCCTCTCAACATTAGAGCAGATATTGTAAATATACTGGATAAACATACATTATGTATCTGTATGGTATTTCTCTATGGAAAATACTGCTATATGAATTATAACTGAAATATATTAATTTAACCGAATTCATTTGTTGTTTCAATTGATTAGATCATGATAAACTCTACTAATATCTGGAGAAATTATTTAAACAAAAATGGTTAGGGTTGGTTATCAGATAATAATGATAATACTTTCTTAACAGTTATGAACTGTTTAAGAATAACCTCTCTAAAACTAAACAAACATTCCTATAATAACGACTTAGGTTATTTATTTAAATTTTAACGTCCATTTATTATTAACTAGGAATTTTAGGACGAGTTATCTATAGGTTACCACCCTTTTCTAGCCAGGATAGGGGTGATGCCTTTTCTTTTTTCTAAAGAAAAGCCTCCACCCCTAGTGGGAATCGAACCCACGACCTTTGGCACGGAGTGTTAAGTGCTCACGCCTGAACACTCACGGTCATCGGGTCTCCGACTTCGGTAAAAACGTTTATGAATAATTTTATAAAATGCATACAATTACTCCCTACAGAAAATGTTGAAAAAAGATTCTTAGCGGAAAAAACCCCTGCTGAAATTCATGCCACGAAAAATCGGTTGTCTAAGTCTGTATCGTGGGTACCGCATTGAGATGTCATCAATTTAGTAGTATATTATGCATATTATTATTAGATAAGTGGCGCAGAAATAAGCCTCCTATCTGAACATTTAGCAGAGCTACTCAAACATTCGTCTACTTTCCAAACTATTGGTTTTTTAAGAGGCCCGGTGGCCGTGAGTGTTAAGGCATGACTTAACACTCCGTGCCAAGGGTCGTTGGTTCGATTCCCACTATGGGGTGGAGGCTTTTCTTGCGTCGAATGGCTGAACAGCCAAGAACGGGCGTTGGATGAAGAAGAGAAGAACACACAGTATATAAATACATTTATGCTATTTTTCTACTTTTAATAATAATTATAGCTTCTTTTTTTGTTTAAGGAGAATATCTGTGAATATAAATCCAAATTAACATAATAGACATTAGAAGCCTAACATTCCATTAAGTTTATTTATATTTAGGCTCCTGAAGAAGCATACAAGGATTACAAACATGTAGAGCTATTTTAAGAAATTGACGATTATGTTAATTTGGGCCATTATTAATAGATCTTCTGCCTAGACAAGAAAATAATCTTTTTTTTTTTATTTTATTTATTATGAGTTCGCCGACTGTAGCAGTTAAGTCATCAGGACAGCAGAATCAAATTCCGGTAAAGTATTGTAATAAAAACAAAACACAAGACAAATAAAGAAGTCAGAAGAAGAAAATAAGACAATACAAAATAATACAACAACAATAATAAAAACAGAATACAATAAATTATTTCCTTGGATGAATACATCTTCGAATATGAGATTGTTGATTTGAGATATGTTAGAAGTATGTCAACAACAATAGAATTGTCAAGTTGCTGCATTGTCTACACTCTGTCAGTATATGTTTGACAGTTAGAGTTCTGTTACATTGTCAACAAGTGGGTCTTTCTGTACGAATGGGTTAGAAGTATGTCAACAACAATAGAATTGTCAAGTTGCTGCATTGTCTACACTCTGTCAGTATATGTTTGACAGTTAGAGTTCTGTTACATTGTCAACAAGTGGGTCTTTCTGTACGAATGGGTTAGAAGTATGTCAACAACAATAGAATTGTCAAGTTGCTGCATTGTCTACACTCTGTCAGTATATGTTTGACAGTTAGAGTTCTGTTACATTGTCAACAAGTGGGTCTTTCTGTACGAATGGGTTAGAAGTATGTCAACAACAATAGAATTGTCAAGTTGCTGCATTGTCTACACTCTGTCAGTATATGTTTGACAGTTAGAGTTCTGTTACATTGTCAACAAGTGGGTCTTTCTGTACGAATGGGTTAGAAGTATGTCAACAACAATAGAATTGTCAAGTTGCTGCATTGTCTACACTCTGTCAGTATATGTTTGACAGTTAGAGTTCTGTTACATTGTCAACAAGTGGGTCTTTCTGTACGAATGGGTTAGAAGTATGTCAACAACAATAGAATTGTCAAGTTGCTGCATTGTCTACACTCTGTCAGTATATGTTTGACAGTTAGAGTTCTGTTACATTGTCAACAAGTGGGTCTTTCTGTACGAATGGGTTAGAAGTATGTCAACAACAATAGAATTGTCAAGTTGCTGCATTGTCTACACTCTGTCAGTATATGTTTGACAGTTAGAGTTCTGTTACATTGTCAACAAGTGGGTCTTTCTGTACGAATGGGTTAGAAGTATGTCAACAACAATAGAATTGTCAAGTTGCTGCATTGTCTACACTCTGTCAGTATATGTTTGACAGTTAGAGTTCTGTTACATTGTCAACAAGTGGGTCTTTCTGTACGAATGGGTTAGAAGTATGTCAACAACAATAGAATTGTCAAGTTGCTGCATTGTCTACACTCTGTCAGTATATGTTTGACAGTTAGAGTTCTGTTACATTGTCAACAAGTGGGTCTTTCTGTACGAATGGGTTAGAAGTATGTCAACAACAATAGAATTGTCAAGTTGCTGCATTGTCTACACTCTGTCAGTATATGTTTGACAGTTAGAGTTCTGTTACATTGTCAACAAGTGGGTCTTTCTGTACGAATGGGTTAGAAGTATGTCAACAACAATAGAATTGTCAAGTTGCTGCATTGTCTACACTCTGTCAGTATATGTTTGACAGTTAGAGTTCTGTTACATTGTCAACAAGTGGGTCTTTCTGTACGAATGGGTTAGAAGTATGTCAACAACAATAGAATTGTCAAGTTGCTGCATTGTCTACACTCTGTCAGTATATGTTTGACAGTTAGAGTTCTGTTACATTGTCAACAAGTGGGTCTTTCTGTACGAATGGGTTAGAAGTATGTCAACAACAATAGAATTGTCAAGTTGCTGCATTGTCTACACTCTGTCAGTATATGTTTGACAGTTAGAGTTCTGTTACATTGTCAACAAGTGGGTCTTTCTGTACGAATGGGTTAGAAGTATGTCAACAACAATAGAATTGTCAAGTTGCTGCATTGTCTACACTCTGTCAGTATATGTTTGACAGTTAGAGTTCTGTTACATTGTCAACAAGTGGGTCTTTCTGTACGAATGGGTTAGAAGTATGTCAACAACAATAGAATTGTCAAGTTGCTGCATTGTCTACACTCTGTCAGTATATGTTTGACAGTTAGAGTTCTGTTACATTGTCAACAAGTGGGTCTTTCTGTACGAATGGGTTAGAAGTATGTCAACAACAATAGAATTGTCAAGTTGCTGCATTGTCTACACTCTGTCAGTATATGTTTGACAGTTAGAGTTCTGTTACATTGTCAACAAGTGGGTCTTTCTGTACGAATGGGTTAGAAGTATGTCAACAACAATAGAATTGTCAAGTTGCTGCATTGTCTACACTCTGTCAGTATATGTTTGACAGTTAGAGTTCTGTTACATTGTCAACAAGTGGGTCTTTCTGTACGAATGGGTTAGAAGTATGTCAACAACAATAGAATTGTCAAGTTGCTGCATTGTCTACACTCTGTCAGTATATGTTTGACAGTTAGAGTTCTGTTACATTGTCAACAAGTGGGTCTTTCTGTACGAATGGGTTAGAAGTATGTCAACAACAATAGAATTGTCAAGTTGCTGCATTGTCTACACTCTGTCAGTATATGTTTGACAGTTAGAGTTCTGTTACATTGTCAACAAGTGGGTCTTTCTGTACGAATGGGTTAGAAGTATGTCAACAACAATAGAATTGTCAAGTTGCTGCATTGTCTACACTCTGTCAGTATATGTTTGACAGTTAGAGTTCTGTTACATTGTCAACAAGTGGGTCTTTCTGTACGAATGGGTTAGAAGTATGTCAACAACAATAGAATTGTCAAGTTGCTGCATTGTCTACACTCTGTCAGTATATGTTTGACAGTTAGAGTTCTGTTACATTGTCAACAAGTGGGTCTTTCTGTACGAATGGGTTAGAAGTATGTCAACAACAATAGAATTGTCAAGTTGCTGCATTGTCTACACTCTGTCAGTATATGTTTGACAGTTAGAGTTCTGTTACATTGTCAACAAGTGGGTCTTTCTGTACGAATGGGTTAGAAGTATGTCAACAACAATAGAATTGTCAAGTTGCTGCATTGTCTACACTCTGTCAGTATATGTTTGACAGTTAGAGTTCTGTTACATTGTCAACAAGTGGGTCTTTCTGTACGAATGGGTTAGAAGTTGTGACGTGGCGCCCTGCGGGGAGTGAGAACCTGCTTTCTCTACCTCTTTGGACTGATAACATTTTATGTTTTATATTTTATTCGGAATTCGCACCACTTGTAAATGTCTACTATCCACCAAAGATAGTCAATTTTCTTCTCCATTTTGGATGCAACAGTTTCGTATATAATTTAAGATTTTTATTCTTTTGTTGTTTTTTTTCCCCGTGGTCGGTAGGCCTTGGAGGAGAGGCGTCGGTTCTAGGGGAGTCTGTGAGAAAATGGCGTAGGTAGACGCTAGTGCCAGGGAAGAAAAGTTTTTTTTTTTGTTGCAAGTATGAGGTTTCCAGCTTTTTAAGGAGGGACTGAGGCGCCCTTTTTTTTTTGTTAATAATGAAACTGAAGATCCAGTAGCACGAAGAGGCGGCATTTGTCTTCTCCGTTATCGTTTTGGCCGAACATGTGATTGGAACTCCTTGTGGTAGGCTTTTAGAGCATATTGTGGGACATATGAGTGAGTAACCCATACATTTTATCTTCTGCTGGACACCAGGCTCCACGTTTCGTTTATCTCCAGGCCTCATTTAAAATTTTTGCCGTTCAAGTACTGCCATGAGTGCAAGTAACTATATTGTGTATAACTTAAAAATTTGGGAAAAGTTAAGTTTACTATCGCTAAATAAGTTATTGGCAATGCCAGATTACCAAAATTTTGTGTTGTAATTTGATATTGGTGTCTATGCCAGGTTGTGGAATTGTACATGTAGTTGCAATTCGATAATTCTTCAGTATGTGTCTTCTATGCCAATTTGTTGGATAGTTATGGACTTCAGTTTTACTGTCATGTATTATTCTCAAGTAGTTATTGGCCAGGCCAGACTACGGGATTTTATGAGTTTTTGAGAATTGTGTTTTTTTCCCAAATTAAATGTTATATTTCCATATATATATATATATATATATATATATATATATATATATATATATATATATATATATATATATATATATATATATGCTTTTATTAAGAGTCTAATTTTGTTCTTCCCAGATTACTGATAGTATCTGGTGTATGTGCATATATGTTTATCTATCGATACCTTTTGCTATATTATTCAGTATTGGAATGATATTAATTCTTCTTGTGATATTTAATATATATATATATATATATATATATATATATATATATATATTCATGCTTACCCTTTTATTGGGAATTTATTTATTTTTTTTTGGTATTCATAGATATTTATTATATTTAAGGTATATATATGTGTGTACATGTATTTGTTATCTTACTGGGAACATTTTGTACTTATTTCAATATAGTTACCAGCTCTGGAGTATCTTGTTGTTTTCTTTTTTTTATTTGGATCACCTGGGTTTCATACCTCATTGAACCTGGCTATCCGTTGTCTATCCGGATAAATTGTACCACCCCAGGTGTTGGTAAGTGAGTCTTTCAAATTAAATTTATTTCGGTACAAAGTATGTCAACAACAATAGAATTGTCAAGTTGCTGCATTGTCTACACTCTGTCAGTATATGTTTGACAGTTAGAGTTCTGTTACATTGTCAACAAGTGGGTCTTTCTGTTTTGTCTAGTAAGTACGAATGGGTTAGAAGGGTGTGACCTATCCGAAGCCTGGATAAAATCACTTCGTCTCTTCCAGAGTATTGTTCTTTTATCCAGGCTTTGGTCGTATGTTGATACCTCTTAACTTAAGGGCTACCTCGTAACTTTTTTTTTACAAATTTTTTTATGGGCTAAAATTCTTCTCTAACTAATCAAAAATGTTATCCAAGAGTGTTTATGTGAAGAAAAAAATTTCCGATGCCAAGTAAACGCGGTGTTGATTTAAAGATAATTTTTAAGTGAGCTACGATTGGCCCCTTTTTAATTGTTAAATTTTTTTTTTTTTTTTTTTTTTTGGTCCTTTAATACATTTCAAAATGAAAACTCATTTTGTTGTCTTTATTATAAGAAAGTATAAAAAAAAAATGAAATAGGAAAGACATGAACATTTCAGAACATTAAACTAAAAGTGGTTTTCTCAAAACTATGTTTTTCAAATCTGGCGATACTCTGGCGTCTTCAATTTTTGCCCGATCAACTTCAAATTTGAACTGGAGCTTCCTAATCATACTATATTTCGTTCTAGATTACAAATTCCCTGCAGACTCCCCCCCTTGAAAAAAGAGGGTTTCCGTCCGTCAGACACAGCGCCACCATTATTTTTTTCGAAAAATTGCTACTTTAACATCCAATATAAAACGTCTGATATAAATAATTGGAAAATATTGATTTATTTATTATTTATAATTACAATAAAATTGATTTTTATCAGACTAGGTAGTATTAGCCCTGAATTTGCAGTTAGTTGTCAACCACGTTTCTTGTCATTCGGACAGTGTGTTAGTTCGTGCTTACGTCTGGTATGGTCGGTTTGTAGCTAGTTTTTCTTGTTAGTCCTCAGCTGCGCTCATTTCTTGTTGATCTTCGCGTCCAGGTAGCCAGAATAACGTATTTGATATTTTTGGTCACTATTTATTGTAATAAAGTAGTTTTGTTTTTATTTCATTATTTCCTAAAGGCCCTGAAGAAGTACTTGAAGCAGGAAAGGATGCCCACAATCGTAGAGTTGTGTAATATCTGTCCCTGTCATAAAGAGAAGGGAAGTGTACCGACAGACACTTCCTCATTCTGCCCTTTATAGCAAACAGTCTGTCCTTTATTGGGAGGGACGGCCGCTCCTTTAATATCCCCACAGCATTCCAGTAATGTTTCAGCAAGGCTCAGCAAAAGTCCCTTTCTTTCTCAAAGACAGATAATTATGCTACATCGGATGGGGAGCAACAATATTTCGGGGAGGAAAAAATAATTATAATAATAACAATAACATATAATATAATATAATAACAAGGTGTCAATGACCAAAGCAGTCGTGGTACCCAAATAAAAAAATATATATATATATATATATATATATATATATATATATATATAATAACAATAATATAGTCTATGAAAAAAATTAAATATATCATCTAAAAGAATAATCCACACATTACATTGTTATGGTTACCTGGGTACGAAGACATCAAACTTATTACAGATTTGCCTACGATTTACAAGCAAACCTAGCCACTAAAAGGGCTAACCTCGACTTAACCCTTTAAGGGCAGAGACGGCTTAAGCCGTTGGTAGTTCAAAAATTCGTTCGCGGCGTCGATTCTAGTAGCTTGTTGTTCTAATTGATATCCTGGACCTGTTAACACTTTTTACAACCCTTCCAACGCCTTTCTATCCCTTGACAGCCCACATAGCGGTACTTTGTCGTCTTACGGTACCTAGCGTACCGAAACTCGCCCCACCCTCTGAAGGGTTATCTGTGATTTCCTTCCACAGAAGCACATCTACCTTCAACAATGTGCGTCAAAAATTCGTATATATATATATATATATATATATATATATATGAAATACTATTGCTTGTTACTTTATCTTTCTAGAATATGTCGCTAGGATGTTATTGATAATTTTTTAGACGAAAGTATGGGTTTTGTGCTGTAGTGAGACAGGATATGTATTAATTATGGATATTTACACCGGGAAGAGCAAAAAACCACATTTGCATTCAAGTACACATAACGTAGACCATTAAAGCGCACAAACTGCTCAGTCCGTTTTAAAAAAAAAAATTAAAAAGTTTAATTATGCAATAAGTGGGCTATGGGGTGTGTTTTAGCAACCAAAAGTAATCATTTTTTTGCATGAGTTGTTTTTTAATTTGTTTTCCGATGATTACGCCTTAAAGGGTTAAATGCTGTTACTTCATCGGACTTATAGGAAACATTACTAACTGACACAAAACGAATGGGAAAGTGAGAGGTTTAAAGCAGAAACAAAATTACGTGAAAGTCTGATATCGACTTACCCATTCCTACTTACTAGAAAGAAAGGACAGACCAACTCGTCCAATACTCCAATGAGACTCTGCCTTTTCTGAGCGTTTCTGAAATAAGGCGTCGGAAAATTGGAATTTATACGACACACTGACTGAGCCATCAAAATTATAACGCACTTCTGGAAAAGCTAGACACATGAAATTTTGCAGGTGAAAAGTTATGTTTAACTCTGTTCCCAGGGGGGATGTCCGTCTGAAGGGAAACCCATCATGTGGGGATGAATTTTTGATCACGAAAATATAATCCCGGAGGTGAATAAATCCCATTTATTCCTTCTAATAAATTGTACATAAGCAATCAACGTTGGTATGCATATGTAATATATGCAATCTGCAGTATACGAACTAACACGGTGTGCGACTGGGAACACAATTTGTTGAAACATATTTATATAATATTTAACACACACATATATATATATATATATATATATATATATATATATATATATACCCATAGATAATATACTGATGTAAAATAGTCATGTCAATTAATTATTATATTGACTAAATGTAGAACTTATTGCAATAAATAAATAAATGGAGTTTATTCACAAATGACATTTTCATGATTAAGATAATTTTCCCTCGGAGGGAAATCACACAAATTCATTTATAAATTAATAACCGAGTTTGGCGGAAATGCTTTTAAACACGCCCACAAACCTTTAATTAAACATTTCCGGCCATAAGAGGAAGAGCAAATAATTGCATTTATATTCAAATATATCCATCAAATATTTGTACGGTTTCCTCTGCTGGAAGGGCATACAGCAGATCACAGAGGCAACTGGTAGCACGGAGCCCCTGATATCGAACTGGACTCGAGGAATCGATGTTGGGTGGTACGGTTTCCTCTGCTGGAAGGGCATACAGCAGATCACAGAGGCAACAGGTAGCACGGAGCCCCTGATATCGAACTGGACTCGAGGAATCGATGTTGGGTGGTACGGTCTCCTCTGCTGGAAGGGTATACAGCAGATCACGGAGGCAACAGGTAGCACGGATATCGAACTGGACTCGAGGAATCGATGTTGGATAGTATCGATATCTCGAATCGCCGCTAATGGCCTGGAATATCACCTCCCTCGTTCTGCGGGTAGTAGTTTACTATCGATACGGTCTATTCCACCCAATAGCACCTTCCATTAATTATAATTAAAGATGGGGAATTGATAGTCTTACAGATGAGTATATATAATACTTGTATAATAAGCAAAAAACTAATAGGGTGGCCCGGTGGCCGTGAGTGTTAAGGCGTGAGAACTTAACACTCCGTGCCATAGGTCGTTGGTTCGATTCCCACTATGGGGTGGTGGCTTTTCTTTAGAGAAAAGAAAAGGCATCAGCCCTATCCTGGCTAGAAAAGGGTGGTAACCTATAGATATCCCGTCCCGAAATTCGTAAGAGCTTTATTCAATAAACAAGTTTGCTGCCCAAGTCTATTGGGTTGCTACACACACAGCCTGCTAATCATTCTTTCGAAAACGTATTTAATCAATTTTGGGAATGTCCGCTAATTTAATTTACAGTAGGAACGGTAAGAAAAAGAAATTTAAAAATACTTTACCTATTCAAAAATGAATTTATAAGTACATTTTTTTTTTTTTTTTTTTTTTTTTTTAGGGGGAATATGGATTTTATTAAATTTGCCAGGTGTCTGTAAAGAACAATGATCTTGGAAAGAATGATGAGCAGCTGTTCATCTCCCATAAATCTGATAGCTGAGGATCCCCAGGGAATCAATAAGAATTGATTCCGCGAGGCTAGCTAGCTTGCTTGTATCTAGTCCCAGAGTCTCAAAGAAGTCACTAGTGGCTTTTGGGATCGTCCCACTCGTGTCGAGCCTCAGGCCTCGTACAGTTCTTCCATAGGCTTCTTCAAATTTCTCCTCGTATGTCCTTATGCATTTTGTGTATATTGCCTTTTTTTCCTAGTCAATTGCGACTGCTTGCATTAATTTAATTAATCCATAATAATGGACGTTAAAATTTGAATAAATAATAGAAAACTAATAGGTTAGGATAGAATTCAATGTTGGCTAGAATCTCCTAAATATTAGGTATGTTTAATTTCTACTTCAACGTTTTGGACTTCATTATTCAGGTGGAAATCCGCAATTTACAAATTTTATAGAAAATAGGGACCAAATTTTCAAAAAATGTTTTGTGTAGGCAGAAGGACAATGAATAAAATCAAATTAACATAAACGACAATTTATTAAAATAGGTCTACATGTTTCGCATCGTGGGATGCCTGTTGATAAGCCAAAAAACTAGATACAGGCAAATTGGACGAAGGAGATCCTTCCACCAGAATGGCATTACTGAAGATCATCTACTTAGCAACCCCAAGCGAAGACAGCTGACAGTTGCTATGTAGATGACCTCCTTCAAATTTGGCAGTATCTAGGTTTTTTGGCTCCTGAAGAGGTATCCAAGCATGCGAAACATCTAAATTCTTGGCTCCTGAAGAGGTATCCGAGCATGCGAAACATCTAAATTCTTGGCTCCTGAAGAGGTATCCAAGCATGCGAAACATCTAAATTTTAATAAATTGACGTTTATATTAATTTCATTTTATGTATTATGCTTCTGCCTACACGAAAAAATTGGAAAAAGAAACTATTATGTAATATCACTATCTTTTTTTCAGTTTGGGTATTGAGAAAGGATTGATTCAGTTGAAACTTGTTCCAGATCTTTGATATTTATATAATCTAACGTATTTAAATTTTAGATATGTTGGGAGGTAAAAAAGTATAAGGAAAAAATGTTTCTAATAAACATAAATTGTTCTCAGATTTTGGTGTATTTTCTAAAATATCTCGAAAACGATTGGAAAATCTTGTTAAGTGGAAGCTACCCACCTAATCTTGTTAAGTGGAAGCTACCCACCTAATCTTGTTAAGTGGAAGCTACCCACCTAATCTTGTTAAGTGGAAGCTACCCACCTAATCTTGTTAAGTGGAAGCTACCCACCTAATCTTGTTAAGTGGAAGCTACCCACCTAATCTTGTTAAGTGGAAGCTACCCACCTAATCTTGTTAAGTGGAAGCTACCCACCTAATCTTGTTAAGTGGAAGCTACCCACCTAATCTTGTTAAGTGGAAGCTACCCACCTAATCTTGTTAAGTGGAAGCTACCCACCTAATCTTGTTAAGTGGAAGCTACCCACCTAATCTTGTTAAGTGGAAGCTACCCACCTAATCTTGTTAAGTGGAAGCTACCCACCTAATCTTGTTAAGTGGAAGCTACCCACCTAATCTTGTTAAGTGGAAGCTACCCACCTAATCTTGTTAAGTGGAAGCTACCCACCTAATCTTGTTAAGTGGAAGCTACCCACCTAATCTTGTTAAGTGGAAGCTACCCACCTAATCTTGTTAAGTGGAAGCTACCCACCTAATCTTGTTAAGTGGAAGCTACCCACCTAATCTTGTTAAGTGGAAGCTACCCACCTAATCTTGTTAAGTGGAAGCTACCCACCTAATCTTGTTAAGTGGAAGCTACCCACCTAATCTTGTTAAGTGGAAGCTACCCACCTAATCTTGTTAAGTGGAAGCTACCCACCTAATCTTGTTAAGTGGAAGCTACCCACCTAATCTTGTTAAGTGGAAGCTACCCACCTAATCTTGTTAAGTGGAAGCTACCCACCTAATCTTGTTAAGTGGAAGCTACCCACCTAATCTTGTTAAGTGGAAGCTACCCACCTAATCTTGTTAAGTGGAAGCTACCCACCTAATCTTGTTAAGTGGAAGCTACCCACCTAATCTTGTTAAGTGGAAGCTACCCACCTAATCTTGTTAAGTGGAAGCTACCCACCTAATCGAAAGCTTACTCAATTCTCTACGAAAAAGGCTTGGATGTTATTTTCGATGGGGCAACGTCAGTCGGAGAAAGAAGTGCTTAAAACTTAATTAGGGAATTATTAGTTTTGTTCCCTTCAACGGGTTTTTGTCTCTGTTTCCTCTGTCTCTGTTTTTAATTGATTGATTTGCTTTTAGTTACGTTAACAGTAAAATGATTATTTTAGTAAAACAAGATAAGAAAATGAGAAACTGTTATAGTGTTTCCAAGAGCAAACGCTGAGACAGATGGAGTAATTTCCGCTTAGGATACTCTCGGTTTCCTCTGATGCCGCCGTAAATATTTCATCTCTTTGAGATTTTATTTTATATTTCACGAAAGATCAAAATCTACCAATAACTGCATATTCCTTTACTAATAACAATAGGGAAATGAATGGAACTACTCTAAGATGAAGCTGGTCCTGCGAGTTGTATTTTTTCTTCTGGAGTAAAAATTGGTAAATGGTTGAAACGTAAGAAAGAAACGAATAAGTAAATAAGTTTCTGGTTTTAGATTAAGATCAAAATGAAAATATGTTTTTAAAAAGATAGTGTCGGAATTAAGATTACAGGATTAATTATAATAACTTTAAGTACAAACATTTTACCGCGAACAGGTCGCCTTGACGGTTAAAGCTTTGAGGAATAACATATCATGAATAAAGACACAACAGGTCGCCTTGACGGTTAAAGCTTTGGGGAATAACATATCATGAATAAAGACACAACAGGTCGCCTTGACGGTTAAAGCTTTGAGGAGAACATATCATGAATAAAGACACAACAGGTCGCCTTGACGGTTAAAGCTTTGAGGAATAACATATCATGAATAAAGACACAACAGGTCGCCTTGACGGTTAAAGCTTTGAGGAATAACATATCATGAATAAAGACACAACAGGTCGCCTTGACGGTTAAAGCTTTGAGGAATAACATATCATGAATAAAGAAACAACAGGTCGCCTTGACGGTTAAAGCTTTGAGGAATAACATGTCATGAATAAAGACACAACAGGTCGCCTTGACGGTTAAAGCTTTGGGGAACAACATGTCATGAATAAAGACACAACAGGTCGCCTTGACGGTTAAAGCTTTGAGGAATAACATGTCATGAATAAAGACACAACAGGTCGCCTTGACGGTTAAAGCTTTGAGGAATAACATATCATAAATAAAGACACAACAGGTCGCCTTGACGGTTAAAGCTTTGAGGAATAACATATCATGAATAAAGACACAACAGGTCGCCTTGACGGTTAAAGCTTTGAGGAATAACATGTCATGAATAAAGACACAACAGGTCGCCTTGACGGTTAAAGCTTTGAGGAATAACATATCATGAATAAAGACACAACAGGTCACCTTGACGGTTAAAGCTTTGAGGAATAACATATCATGAATAAAGAAACAACAGGTCGCCTTGACGGTTAAAGCTTTGAGGAACAACATGTCATGAATAAAGAAACAACAGGTCGCCTTGACGGTTAAAGCTTTGAGGAATAACATATCATGAATAAAGACACAACAGGTCGCCTTGACGGTTAAAGCTTTGAGGAATAACATATCATGAATAAAGACACAACAGGTCGCCTTGACGGTTAAAGCTTTGAGGAATAACATGTCATGAATAAAGACACAACAGGTCGCCTTGACGGTTAAAGCTTTGAGGAATAACATGTCATGAATAAAGACACAACAGGTCGCCTTGACGGTTAAAGCTTTGAGGAATAACATGTCATGAATAAAGACACAACAGGTCGCCTTGACGGTTAAAGCTTTGGGGAACAACATATCATGAATAAAGACACAACAGGTCGCCTTGACGGTTAAAGCTTTGAGGAATAACATGTCATGAATAAAGACACAACAGGTCGCCTTGACGGTTAAAGCTTTGAGGAATAACATATCATGAATAAAGACACAACAGGTCACCTTGACGGTTAAAGCTTTGAGGAATAACATATCATGAATAAAGACGCAACAGGTCGCCTTGACGGTTAAAGCTTTGAGGAATAACATGTCATGAATAAAGACACAACAGGTCGCCTTGACGGTTAAAGCTTTGGGGAATAACATATCATGAATAAAGACACAACAGGTCGCCTTGACGGTTAAAGCTTTGAGGAGAACATATCATGAATAAAGACACAACAGGTCGCCTTGACGGTTAAAGCTTTGAGGAATAACATATCATGAATAAAGACACAACAGGTCGCCTTGACGGTTAAAGCTTTGAGGAATAACATATCATGAATAAAGACACAACAGGTCGCCTTGACGGTTAAAGCTTTGAGGAATAACATATCATGAATAAAGACACAACAGGTCGCCTTGACGGTTAAAGCTTTGAGGAATAACATATCATGAATAAAGAAACAACAGGTCGCCTTGACGGTTAAAGCTTTGAGGATTAACATGTCATGAATAAAGACACAACAGGTCGCCTTGACGGTTAAAGCTTTGGGGAACAACATGTCATGAATAAAGACACAACAGGTCGCCTTGACGGTTAAAGCTTTGAGGAATAACATGTCATGAATAAAGACACAACAGGTCGCCTTGACGGTTAAAGCTTTGAGGAATAACATATCATAAATAAAGACACAACAGGTCGCCTTGACTGTTAAAGCTTTGAGGAACAACATGTCATGAATAAAGACACAACAGGTCGCCTTGACGGTTAAAGCTTTGAGGAACAACATATCATGAATAAAGACACAACAGGTCGCCTTGACGGTTAAAGCTTTGAGGAATAACATATCATGAATAAAGACACAACAGGTCGCCTTGACGGTTAAAGCTTTGAGGAACAACATATCATGAATAAAGACACAACAGGTCGCCTTGACGGTTAAAGCTTTGAGGAATAACATGTCATGAATAAAGACACAACAGGTCGCCTTGACGGTTAAAGCTTTGAGGAATAACATATCATGAATAAAGACACAACAGGTCGCCTTGACGGTTAAAGCTTTGAGGAATAACATATCATGAATAAAGACACAACAGGTCGCCTTGACGGTTAAAGCTTTGAGGAGAACATATCATGAATAAAGACACAACAGGTCGCCTTGGCGGTTAAAGCTTTGAGGAATAACATGTCATGAATAAAGACACAACAGGTCGCCTTGACGGTTAAAGCTTTGAGGAATAACATGTCATGAATAAAGACACAACAGGTCGCCTTGACGGTTAAAGCTTTGGGGAACAACATATCATGAATAAAGACACAACAGGTCGCCTTGACGGTTAAAGCTTTGAGGAATAACATGTCATGAATAAAGACACAACAGGTCGCCTTGACGGTTAAAGCTTTGAGGAATAACATGTCATGAATAAAGACACAACAGGTCGCCTTGACGGTTAAAGCTTTGGGGAACAACATATCATGAATAAAGACACAACAGGTCGCCTTGACGGTTAAAGCTTTGAGGAATAACATGTCATGAATAAAGACACAACAGGTCGCCTTTACGGTTAAAGCTTTGAGGAATAACATATCATGAATAAAGACACAACAGGTCACCTTGACGGTTAAAGCTTTGAGGAATAACATATCATGAATAAAGACGGAACAGGTCGCCTTGACGGTTAAAGCTTTGAGGAATAACATGTCATGAATAAAGACACAACAGGTCGCCTTGACGGTTAAAGCTTTGGGGAACAACATATCATGAATAAAGACACAACAGGTCGCCTTGACGGTTAAAGCTTTGAGGAACAACATATCATGAATAAAGACACAACAGGTCGCCTTGACGGTTAAAGCTTTGAGGAATAACATATCATGAATAAAGACACAACAGGTCACCTTGACGGTTAAAGCTTTGAGGAATAACATATCATGAATAAAGACACAACAGGTCGCCTTGACGGTTAAAGCTTTGGGGAACAACATGTCATGAATAAAGACACAACAGGTCGCCTTGACGGTTAAAGCTTTGAGGAATAACATATCATGAATAAAGACACAACAGGTCGCCTTGACGGTTAAAGCTTTGAGGAATAACATATCATGAATAAAGACACAACAGGTCGCCTTGACGGTTAAAGCTTTGAGGAACAACATATCATGAATAAAGACACAACAGGTCGCCTTGACGGTTAAAGCTTTGAGGAATAACATGTCATGAATAAAGACACAACAGGTCGCCTTGACGGTTAAAGCTTTGAGGAATAACATATCATGAATAAAGACACAACAGGTCGCCTTGACGGTTAAAGCTTTGAGGAATAACATATCACGAATAAAGACACAACAGGTCGCCTTGACGGTTAAAGCTTTGAGGAATAACATATCATGAATAAAGACACAACAGGTCGCCTTGACGGTTAAAGCTTTGAGGAATAACATATCATGAATAAAGACACAACAGGTCGCCTTGACGGTTAAAGCTTTGAGGAGAACATATCATGAATAAAGACACAACAGGTCGCCTTGACGGTTAAAGCTTTGAGGAATAACATGTCATGAATAATGACACAACAGGTCGCCTTGACGGTTAAAGCTTTGAGGAATAACATGTCATGAATAAAGACACAACAGGTCGCCTTGACGGTTAAAGCTTTGGGGAACAACATATCATGAATAAAGACACAACAGGTCGCCTTGACGGTTAAAGCTTTGAGGAATAACATGTCATGAATAAAGACACAACAGGTCGCCTTGACGGTTAAAGCTTTGAGGAATAACATGTCATGAATAAAGACACAACAGGTCGCCTTGACGGTTAAAGCTTTGAGGAATAACATATCATGAATAAAGACACAACAGGTCGCCTTGACGGTTAAAGCTTTGAGGAATAACATATCATGAATAAAGACACAACAGGTCGCCTTGACGGTTAAAGCTTTGGGGAATAACATGTCATGAATAAAGACACAACAGGTCGCCTTGACGGTTAAAGCTTTGAGGAATAACATATCATGAATAAAGACACAACAGGTCGCCTTGACGGTTAAAGCTTTGAGGAATAACATGTCATGAATAAAGACACAACAGGTCGCCTTGACGGTTAAAGCTTTGAGGAATAACATATCATGAATAAAGACACAACAGGTCGCCTTGACGGTTAAAGCTTTGAGGAATAACATGTCATGAATAAAGACACAACAGGTCGCCTTGACGGTTAAAGCTTTGAGGAATAACATGTCATGAATAAAGACACAACAGGTCGCCTTGACGGTTAAAGCTTTGAGGAATAACATATCATGAGTAAAGACACAAATCGCATATAGAAGTCAATGTGAATAAGTAAATGACATGTCATACGGCGAAATACATATTTCATGATAATCTTATCACATATTTCATGATAGCCTAATGACACATGTCATGGATGGGTTCTATCAATCACTAAGATTTGATCTCCGGGAGGAAGTTGTGGATTGACATTGATGTCCAGCTGAGGTGGATGATCGATAGTATCGAATCTCAGAGCTAATCGACTACTGACTATACATATCGATATTTATACCGCCTGCCTTCAGAATGCTATCCTATATTTTGACATTTCAATGGTCGGAGCTTGTAGTTTATCTTCTATAACAATTAGCCTTATACAAGCCTGCCCCCGTCCTAAAATTCGTAGTTAATAATAAATGGACGTTAAAATTTAAATAATAAATACAAGCCTGCCATACTTAATATCTCAGCATGCCAAAGTGCCATAGAAAATTAAAACAAAGAGAGCAGGCTAAGAGAAAGGACGTCAGACTTTTAAAAAAATCTATAATCCGAACGTTTCAGCTATTCTTTGGTAGCCTTTGTTAGTAATGAAAGCCAAGACAGCGGTGAAGGACCAAAGTTACCAGTAATAAGTGAAAATACAACAAGTAAGACAGTACAGCGTTATTTTGACTTAGGGGCACCCACATTGGCCCTGATCCGATCCGATCCGGTAACCAGCGACTGTCGGAAGAAAAACAAGCACATGCATCTCAATGGAGGTGCCTAAATTGGCCCCGATCCGATCCGGTCCGATAACCAACGACTGTCGGAAGAATAACAAACACATGCATCTCAATGGAGGTGCCTAAATTGGCGGCGATCCGATCCGGTCCGGTAACCAACGACTGCCGGAAGAATAACAAACACATGCATCTCAATGGAGGTGCCTGAATTGGCCCCGATCCGATCCGGTCCGATAACCAACGACTGTCGGAAGAATAACAAACACATGCATCTCAATGGAGGTGCCTACATTGGTCCCGATCCGACGGCCACCGATTCTCGGCCGTTCAAACTTGTTTGTTTGTAGACCGATTACGGACCGACGAGGCAAAATGGCACTAAACCACATATTGCCAAAACGGTCTGTAATCTTAACAGATTAAAATTCCTGTTTTTTTTTTGTTTTTTTAATGAAAGCTAATAAAATTTAGAAAAATTTTGTCAATTCACATTTTTTTTTTGTTTTTTTTTGTTACGCTTGTTTATTAAATTACGTGGAACGACGTTTATAACCATTACTAAAAGGTTATAAATATTGGAAGGTTATAGACGTTGGATGGTTATAACCATGTTTCCATGTAATTTAATAAACAAGGGAAACAAAAAAGAAAACTGTGAATTGACAAAGTTGTTCTAAATTTTATTTCCTTTAAAAAAAAAAAAAAAAAAAAAATGCATCGGAATCGGTTAAGATTTAGAGTCTGCAGACCTTTTTGAAACACAATATGAGGGTTGGCGCCATTTTGCTTTGTCGGTCCGAAATCGGTCAAGAAACAAACATGTTTGAATGGCCAAAAATCGGTTGCCGTTGGATTGGATCGGGTTGGATTGGAACACTAACCCGTTTGTTCTAACGTTCTCTCTAACCCGCACCTAACCATTACTTGACTTCCTATCAGATGTGTTAATGATGTCTTCACTATAGCGATGCGTTAGTTTGGCGTAAGACTACAAGCGAGGAGTGATCACTAAGTAGGCGTGATTGAGTGAAGTGGTCGCTAGGTCCATGTCGCCTATTTGCGTGGGCGTTTGACCATCCTGCCTACGAGATAGATCCTCGTGTCTCGGGTCAGTTACCAGAGTATCCAAGGGTCACTTACTCCAGTTAATAAAGTATTTACGGAATTATGTAGAAATCTGTGAATTTGGCAGAGCAAATACAAATCTATAAATTAAGTTGCACTCTACACTCCTGAGTATAGTCCACATTCACTTTATATGGAACTAGACTAGCTACCAATACTGGTATTTAAATGCATCAAAACTCTGTACATTACAAAAATTACAGATGTGTTAATTAATTATCCCTGACGGTGTATGCAGTCCTCTACAATACACAGTGGTGGTTATAATACGAAAATCATTTTTCTCCCGGTAAAACTGAAGGAGAGTGTCCTCAGCACCTATTTTCTTCAAAGTTTGCACTATAACGTATTTTGATGCACTAAACACGAATCCGTTGAAAAAAAAAGTTGCTCGCAACTAGGAAAGAAGTTATTTAAAAAAAAAAAGTTCACTGTTATGAAGATTAGGGAAGAATGCCTAGGACGACTTTTGGCCATAGAATTCTTTTCATTTCTGCGAGTTGGATTGACTAGGGGTTTTGATGTTTTCTTGGGCGAGCGGAAATGCATAGCACGTATGCCCAAAAGCGACAGTTTACGACCAAGTCAGCTACCACAGGTGAGTCTAAATTTCAATTACACTTCGTCATTAAGGACTATTGCGCAGGCGCGTGTTTACATATAAGCTGTTTACCCTGTCTTTTATAACCTCCATAACAGTGAACTTTAGTGCTTAATAACTTCTTTCCTAGTTGCGAGCAACTTTTGTTTTTCAACGGATTCGTGTTTAGTGCATCAAAATACGTTATAGTGCAAATTTTGAAGAAAATCGGTGCTGAGGACGCTCTCCTTCAGTATTACCTTTCTCCCTAATAGTTATTTCATAGAGAATGTTTATTTTCAGAATTTACTGTATAAATGACTCCTATTATGGATGAGTAAACTTAGATAAACATCGAGCTGCTTGGACAACTTCTAGATGCTTCACAAGTCTACCAAAAAGGAAACTTGTAATGAAAAGTACTTATATCTGGAAATAGGAATTGACTTACGTATAAAGGTTTCTTCTCGAATATATCAAACATTTACCTGAAAAGAAGAAAGAGTATATTAGATTTTATCTATTTGGAACACAAGTATATTATATTTATTCCTAAGACGTTATTTTATGCAGTAGTGAGTTAAGGGAGGGTAAACGAAATAGGTTAAAGCCTAAAATCGGCCATGTTAGTGTGACCAGTGACGAAATAGGTTAAAGCCTAAAATCGGCCATGTTAGTGTGACCAGTGACGCACGGAAATTTGAACTTTTGAATATGGTTTTAAACAAAGAATGAACGTAAACGAATATATATCGAATTCGCATTGATTTATATGTTTGTTTACAATCAAATTTAGATTCAAATTTTCGCGCGTCACTCGTCACACTAAAATGTCCGATTTTAGACCTAAACGTTTTTAGGACTGGAAGATTGATAACACTCCCTCCTCACATGAATGATGTCATGATATCACACATTAGTCTGTAGTGTTCTATATTGATCATCGTACAGTAAATAAACTCGAGGTGGTCTTTTTAAGATGTTATATTTTCGAAATTCAAAATGGTGATTTTCGAAATTGGCCCAAAATGTAAATTACGTATGAACGAGGTCAATCAATAAAAATGTTTTTCCTAACTATAGCCCGTTCGGTTAGATGGAATAGCTCAATCCCGCATGCGCTAAATCCTGAGGAAAGTAATCCCGACAGTTCTGCCATTAGCATTTCCATTTCAATGAACAACACGCTACTTTAAACACTATAAAAACTGATTATGTCTCGTTTAGGACCAGGGAATGCTTTGAGAGGTAAGTCAAGGGAGATAGTGTTTAAAATTTATCAATACTTAGCCAAAGCTAAGGCTAAAAACAATTTAAGCTATAGCCTCTTAAAATAAATGATTTAGTAGGGGGGGAAAGGGTGTGGCCTATATTTCCCCTGCAAGAAATTGGCGGTAAAAGCTTTCTTTGTTTTATCCTTATCACTAGGAGGTTTAAAACGTTTTTAGTCTTAGCTTTGGCAATGTATTGATATTGGACACTATTTCCTTTGCCTGACCTCTCAAAGCCTTCCCTATTATTAAACGAGATATAATCAGTCTTTATAATGTTTCACGTATTGTGTTATTATTTGAAATGGGAGTTTGCAGATGGTGGAACCGTCAGGAATATTTCCCTCAAAATTTCGCGCATGCGGAATCGAACTTTTTCGTCTAGCTCAACAGACTATAGTCACTGTCTTTACTCTGCTAAATTATGGGTTCTGAAACATCAAATTTTCTATTCGGCAATTCTGGATCGCGTAATGAGATCAACCTCATAAGCGGGCATTATGTAGAGAAGGAGGAAGTGCGCTAAAAAGGACGACAACATATCTGTATATCTCTATACATCCCCTAACAAAAATAACAAGTATAATTCTGTACCCCGTAAAGGTAAAGGACACCGTGTCCCCTTTTTTTATTAAATTGACTTAACAACACGTAATTAACGTGGATTTTTCGATCTATGTAATGGTACAGGGTACTATGTTCTGTTCCCACAAATAACGAAGATAAGACAGTGGAAAATGAAATCATGTCAGTTTTAATTAGAGGTAAAACACACCATGTGGAGTAGTATCGATTTTTAACTTTTTTTTTCCAAATTCCAAGTCGAAAAAAAGTTGTATCTAGGCACCACAAAGTACCACAAAAAAATTTGGATTTTTTAAAAAATGTTTAGGTCTCCAGCACAAGGCCTAAAATTTACTAAAAAAGTCAGTTTTTACAAAAATATTAAAAGAACCTAAAACACTTTTATTCTATGTTGCACGTTAAAATTCCACTAAAAATAAGCACAAAAAGTCCGAACTGCCTCATATTATTTTGTTGAGAGGAGATCGTTGACCGTTGATGATGCAAGGTAGGGATTGTCCGGGTTAGGTCACTGCTACTTAATAATACATACCCCATATGTGTATGTATGTGGGCATATATATGTACATATGTGTGCGTGTATATGTGTATGTGTATATGCATATATATAAATATATATATATATATATATATATATATATTATATATGTATATATATATATATATATATATTTATATATATGTTAGGTATATTTACACAGATATGTGCATATATTAGTGTTAAATATGTCCTACTTGTATTTACAGCCCTGATGAAGGCTTGAAGTTCAAGCCGAAACGTCGGCACAATAAAACCATTTTTACGATAAAATGTACTTTTATTAAGTAGCAGTGACCGAACCCTGACAGTTATATTTTGGTTCCACCAGTCTTGAAAGGTAGGATTTACAATCTTACCTGGAAGGGTCGGCAACACTAGAAACCGTCCCGCTAGTTACAAGGTCTTGGAATCTTGGAACTCTATATTTCTAACAATAAATTGTTTTTGTTATTTTACTTAACCTGTTTTATTTTCGAATACATTATCCAACTATAAGCAATTAAAAAATAACAAGGAATAAAATACAGACAAAAAGAACACTTCGAATAAGCGAAATCAATTACTTTAAAGCTTTAAGCTCTTATTTCTCCGATTGACATCGCCTAATCAAAACTTTCATTAGAACCTTTTATGTAGAGCATTTAATAAGCTTTCTAATGGTATTCTTCCGTTTATCAAAATTCTCAACAGTTTTCGACATATTAATGAAAGTTCCCAAAATTTATATTATTTCTAGCAACAGAAAATTGGCCTCATTTTTCATATCCTGTTTTACACACAAAATTTTCGCAACATAAAAAATTACAAAAATAAAAAGCAATAAAAAACGAAGGGAAAGAGACAAAAATTACAACAAGAACGACAAAAACCCGTTCATAAGAACAAAACAGACGTATTTCAAGTTTTAAGCACTTATTTCTCCGATTGACATAACCTAATCAAAAATAGTTTTAGAATCTTTTTTGTAGAGAATTTAGTAAGCTTTCAAATAGTTTCTATCTACTTACCACGATTGCCCAACCGTGTTCGAGATATTAATGAAAGTATACAAAGTTCCCAAAACTTTTCGTGTCTGTTAATAAAATATTTTATTCTAACCCTTCCTTAACTCCAAACGTAACAAAACTTTCAACATATTAGTTTTAATGAATGTAGAACATGCAGATAAAGTTTCAACTGAATCCCGTAATTCTAAGTACCCAAACCAAAAACGGTATTCAAAAACTATTTTTCCAATTTTCTCGAAAGCGGTTAAAGCGATCGCCTTCAAAATGGTTTCATTCGTTTTTCGAGCCCAGGAATCATATAAAACGAGTACTTACAAGCTTATGAAGTAAAAAACGTAAGCGTTACGATTTTTTTTGCGCGAATTTCGCCCCAAACGCCATCTTCCAGTAGGCGGATTTTGCTGGTTAACGAACTTGACCTTTCAAATTTGACGAAGGATTTTTGTACCAAATTTCATCAAAATCGGACCATTCGTCTTCTATCTAGAGAGCGAACAGACAAATATATATATATATATATATATATATATATATATATATATATATATATATATATAAATATATACATATATATATATATATATATACAAATTTGAACCACCGTTATTTTCGGTCTCTAGGGGTTCTGAAACGCGAAATTTTCTAGTCGGCACTTCCGGATTGTTTCATTGTATCAACCCTATAAGCGGGGTTCCTCCCTATGGGGGAGGGAGGAACCGCGCTAAAAACGATAAAAAAAAATATTTCAAAAATTTATCACATCATTTAGGACTCCAGCCGTAAATTTCTGCACATTTTTTTAACTTTGCAGTACTTTGATATTTGTGTGGTTCGTTGTTTAAACCTTAAATATAACTAAACCCTGGTTAGAATTGTTGTTATAAGTAAAATAATGAAGACAATTTAAACACGCCAAGCGTCAACATGAAGCAAAGGGGTGGGGGAAAGCCAGACTGTCGCACCGCCTCCTATGAATCACCGCGCAGACTTGTCAGTGGAAACAAAAAAAAAGTTAAAAATCCATACACCGTAATGTACCTATCAATGCCAAGAACAATGCCAAAAGTTTTCTCTAAACTGTTTCTGAATGTAAAGAAGGAACAAATTTTAATAGTTCACAGGAATGGAAAATTGGCCTTCCTGAACAATTACAAATATGTGACATGGTTTCCTATACCTTCGGGGTACAGAATTGTACAGAACACTACACTGAAATTGGCCTTCCTCAACAATTACAAATATGTGACTGACATGGATTCCTATACCTTCGGGGTACAGAATTGTACAGAACACTACACTGAAATTGGCCCTCCTGAACAATTACAAATATGCGACATGGTTTCCTATACCTTTGGGGTACAGAATTGTACAGAACACTACACTGAAATTGGCCCTCCTGAACAATTACAAATATGTGACATGGATTCCTATACCTTCGGGGTACAGAATTGTACAGAACACTACACTGAAATTGGCCTTCCTGAACAATTACAAATATGTGACTGACATGGATTCCTATACCTTCGGGGTACAGAATTGTACAGAACACTACACTGAAATTGGCCCTCCTGAACAATTACAAATATGCGACATGGTTTCCTATACCTTCGGGGTACAGAATTGTACAGAACACTACACTGAAATTGGCCTTCCTGAACGATTACAAATATGTGACATGGTTTCCTATACCTTCGGGGTACAGAATTGTACAGAACACTACACTGAAATCGGCCTTCCTGAACAATTACAAATATGCGACATGGTTTCCTATACCTTCGGGGTACAGAATTGTACAGAACACTACACTGAAATTGGCCTTCCTGAACAATTACAAATATGTGACATGGTTTCCTATACCTTCGGGGTACAGAATTGTACAGAACACTACACTGAAATTGGCCCTCCTGAACAATTACAAATATGCGACATGGTTTCCTATACCTTCGGGGTACAGAACACTACACTGAAATTGGCCTTCCTGAACAATTACAAATATGTGACATGGATTCCTATACCTTCGGGGTACAGAATTGTACAGAACACTACACTGAAATTGGCCCTCCTGAACAATTACAAATATGTGACATGGATTCCTATACCTTCGGGGTACAGAATTGTACAGAACACTACACTGAAATTGGCCTTCCTGAACAATTACAAATATGTGACATGGTTTCCTATACCTTCGGGGTACAGAATTGTACAGAACACTACACTGAAATTGGCCCTCCTGAACAATTACAAATATGTGACATGGTTTCCTATACCTTCGGGGTACAGAATTGTACAGAACACTACACTGAAATTGGCCCTCCTGAACAATTACAAATATGCGACATGGTTTCCTATACCTTCGGGGTACAGAATTGTACAGAACACTACACTGAAATTGGCCCTCCTGAACAATTACAAATATGTGACATGGTTTCCTATACCTTCGGGGTACAGAATTGTACAGAACACTACACTGAAATTGTTTGTACAATTTCTTCCGTTATATTTCTGGAGCCGAAGGAAAAACACAGAACAACCTCCAGAAATTTGAACTAGCCCACTGTTTGTATTACCCAAGAAATTTCTTCCATCTTATAATCATAATTTTTATAAGGATCTTATAGGATTACATTATTTTATTTGCTTCTTCAGCTCTTTAAGTAATAAAACAAATAATTATTTTGACGGTCTATCTCGTATATAACTAATTTAATTAATAACACAGGAACAAAAACCGAAAAAGTAATATTTTCCAAAGACGCCATACATATGTTATTATGTATTTCGGCTGAATCCGTATCCGGAGTCCGTTTCATCCCATTACGTCAGGTTTAAGAGCAATTGAAGGTCACATTTCGTATGAAGTAGTTAAAGAAGAAGTAACAAGAGCTTCCATGGTTTCGAGGGTTGTTGAATTCGAATCCGAGGTCTGTTTCATCCCATTACGTCAGGTTTAAGAGCAATTGAAGGTCACATTTCGTATGAAGTAGTTAAAGGAGAAGTAACTAGAGCTTCCATGGTTTCGAGGGTTGTTGAATTCGAATCCGAGGTCTGTTTTAGCACATCGGCGCAAAATCAAGGTAATTTCAAGGGCAAATATGTTTATTTTGAAAGAAATGAATTTGCAGTCAAAATTATTTCTTCGTAAACGATTTCATACGAAATGTGACCTTGGAATGCTCTTAAACCTAACACGATGGAGTGAAAATGACTCCGGATTCGGATTCAGCGTGTCGAAATACATATGTAAGGTGTCTTAGGAAATTAACACTTTTTTTGTATATGCCGGTGTAATCAAACTAGATTTATGAAAATTAAAATGTATTAATATTTTATTTATTTATTAACCTTTAATTAGGGAGGTGGAGTCTTTTATTGGCTTGTGGTGCTCATAACACCCCACCCCCTACTTACGTAACAAACATTTAAAATATATAAAGTTAGGCCAGTTCTTGTCAGATTAAATTCAACTTGGCGCAGGTTTGAAATTCTTCGTCGGAATAAACAAATAAAGGAGCATGGTTTAAGTTTTTCAGATGACCTACCTAAAGAGATAAGATTAAAGCGAAGACAACTTATACCATATCTGACAGTATCCAGGAAGAACAATATTCATGCAGTCTTGAGGCAGGATAAAGTCTTAATGAATGGTCAGCTCTACTCTCTTGAAGACCTGGAGAAGAATAAAGAGTTAATGATAACCATCGGAGCAGCGAATCCTAGCGAGGAGATGAAGGAAGCATCAACGGTTGACGATACGAGTAGTACCATGAAGAAGACCTACAGGGAGATGAAGGAAGCATCAGCGGTTGACGATACGAGTAGTCCCATGAAAAAGACCTACAAGAAGATGAAGGAAGCATCAGCGGTTGACGATACGAGTAGTCCCATGAAGAAGACCTACAGGGAGATGAAGGAAGCATCAGCGGTTGAAGATACGAGTAGTCCCATGAAGAAGACCTACAGGGAGATGAAGGAAGCATCAGCGGTTGACGATACGAGTAGTCCCTTGAATAAGACCTACAGGGAGATGAAGGAAGCATCAGCGGTTGACGATACGAGTAGTCCCATGAAGATGACCTACAGGTAGATGAAGGAAGCATCAGCGGTTAAAGATACGAGTAGTCCCATGAAGAAGACCTACAGGGAGATGGAGGAAGCATCAGCGGTTGACAATACGAGTAGTCCCATGAAGAAGACCTACAGGGAGATGGAGGAAGCATCAGCGGTTGACAATACGAGTAGTCCCATGAAGAAGACCTACAGGGAGATGGAGGAAGCATCAGCGGTTGAGGGTACGAGTAGTCCCATGAAGAAGACCTACAGGGAGATGAAGGAAGCCTCAGCGGTTGACGATAAGAGTAGTCCCATGAAGAAGACCTACAGGGAGATGAAGGAAGCATCAGCGGTTGACGATACGAGTAGTCCCATGAAGAAGACCTACAGGGAGATGAAGGAAGCATCAGCGGTTGACGATACGAGTAGTCCCATGAAGAAGACCTACAGGGAGATGAAGGAAGCATCAGCGGTTGAAGATACGAGTAGTCCCATGAAGAAGACCTACAGGGAGATGAAGGAAGCATCAGCGGTTGAAGATACGAGTAGTCCCATGAAGAAGACCTGCAGGGAGATGAAGGAAGCATCAACGGTTGACGATATGAGAAGTCCCATGAAGAAGACCTACAGGGAGATGAAGGAAGCATCAGCGGTTGACGATACGAGTAGTCCCATGAAAAAGACCTACAGGGAGATGAAGGAAGCATCAGCGGTTGAAGATACGAGTAGTCCCATGAAGAAGATATACAGGGAGATGAAGGAAGCATCAGCGGTTGAAGATACGAGTAGTCCCATGAAGAAGACATACAGGGAGATGAAGGAAGCATTAGCGGTTGACGATACGAGTAGTCCCATGAAGAAGACCTACAGGGAGATGAAGGAAGCATCAGCGGTTGACGATACGAGTAGTCCCATGAAGAAGACCTACAGGGAGATGAAGGAAGCATCAGCGGTTGACGATACGAGTAGTCCCATGAAGAAGACCTACAGGGAGATGGAGGAAGCATCAGCGGTTGAAGATACGAGTAGTCCCATGAAGAAGACCTACAGGGAGATGAAGGAAGCATCAGCGGTTGACGATACGAGGAGTCCCATGAAGAAGACCTACAGGGAGATGAAGGAAGCATCAGCGGTTGACGATACGAGTAGTCCCATGAAGAAGACCTACAGGGAGATGAAGGAAGCATCAGCGGTTGAAGATACGAGTAGTCCCATGAAGAAGACCTACAGGGAGATGAAGGAAGCATCAGCGGTTGAAGATACGAGTAGTCCCATGAAGAAGACCTGCAGGGAGATGAAGGAAGCATCAACGGTTGACGATATGAGTAGTCCCATGAAGAAGACCTACAGGGAGATGAAGGCAGCATCAGCGGTTGACGATACGAGTAGTCCCATGAAAAAGACCTACAGGGAGATGAAGGAAGCATCAGCGGTTGAAGATACGAGTAGTCCCATGAAGAAGATATACAGGGAGATGAAGGAAGCATCAGCGGTTGAAGATACGAGTAGTCCCATGAAGAAGACATACAGGGAGATGAAGGAAGCATTAGCGGTTGACGATACGAGGAGTCCCATGAAGAAGACCTGCAGGGAGATGAAGGAAGCATCAGCGGTTGAAGATACGAGTAGTCCCATGAAGAAGACCTACAGGGAGATGAAGGAAGCATCAGCGGTTGAAGATACGAGTAGTCCCATGAAGAAGACCTACAGGGAGATGAAGGAAGCATCAGCGGTTGACGATACGAGTAGTCCCATGAAGAAGACCTACAGGGAGATGGAGGAAGCATCAGCGGTTGACAATACGAGTAGTCCCATGAAGAAGACCTACAGGGAGATGGAGGAAGCATCAGCGGTTGAAGGTACGAGTAGTCCCATGAAGAAGACCTACAGGGAGATGAAGGAAGCATCAGCGGTTGACGATAAGAGTAGTCCCATGAAGAAGACCTACAGGGAGATGAAGGAAGCATCAGCGGTTGACGATACGAGTAGTCCCATGAAGAAGACCTACAGGGAGATGAAGGAAGCATCAGCGGTTGAAGATACGAGTAGTCCCATGAAGAAGACCTACAGGGAGATGAAGGAAGCATCAGCGGTTGAAGATACGAGTAGTCCCATGAAGAAGACCTGCAGGGAGATGAAGGAAGCATCAACGGTTGACGATATGAGTAGTCCCATGAAGAAGACCTACAGGGAGATGAAGGAAGCATCAGCGGTTGACGATACGAGTAGTCCCATGAAAAAGACCTACAGGGAGATGAAGGAAGCATCAGCGGTTGAAGATACGAGTAGTCCCATGAAGAAGATATACAGGGAGATGAAGGAAGCATCAGCGGTTGAAGATACGAGTAGTCCCACGAAGAAGACCTACAGGGAGATGAAGGAAGCATCAGCGGTTGAAGATACGAGTAGTCCCATGAAGAGGACCTACAGGGAGATGAAGGAAGTATCAACGGTTGACGATACAAGTAGTCCCATGAAGAAGACCTACAGGGAGATGAAGGAAGTATCAACGGTTGACGATACGAGTAGTCCCATGAAGAAGACCTACAGGGAGATGAAGGAAGCATCAGCGGTTGACGATACGAGTAGTCCCATGAAGAAGACCTACAGGGAGATGAAGGAAGCATCAGCGGTTGACGATACGAGTAGTCCCATGAAGAAGACCTACAGGGAGATGAAGGAAGCATCAGCGGTTGACGATACGAGTAGTCCCATGAAGAAGACCTACAGGAAGATGAAGGAAGCATCAGCGGTTGAAGATACGAGTAGTCCCATGAAGAAGACCTGCAGGGAGATGAAGGAAGCATCAACGGTTGACGATATGAGTAGTCCCATGAAGAAGACCTACAGGGAGATGAAGGAAGCATCAGCGGTTGACGATACGAGTAGTCCCATGAAAAAGACCTACAGGGAGATGAAGGAAGCATCAGCGGTTGAAGATACGAGTAGTCCCATGAAGAAGATATACAGGGAGATGAAGGAAGCATCAGCGGTTGAAGATACGAGTAGTCCCATGAAGAAGACCTACAGGGAGATGAAGGAAGTATCAACGGTTGACGATACAAGTAGTCCCATGAAGAAGACCTACAGGGAGATGAAGGAAGCATTAGCGGTTGACGATACGAGTAGTCCCATGAAGAAGACCTACAGGGAGATGAAGGAAGCATCAGCGGTTGACGATACGAGTAGTCCCATGAAGAAGACCTACAGGGAGATGAAGGAAGCATCAGCGGTTGACGATACGAGTAGTCCCATGAAGAAGACCTACAGGGAGATGAAGGAAGCATCAGCGGTTGACGATACGAGTAGTCCCATGAAGAAGACCTACAGGGAGATGGAGGAAGCATCAGCAGTTGAAGATACGAGTAGTCCCATGAAGAAGACCTACAGGGAGATGAAGGAAGCATCAGCGGTTGACGATACGAGGAGTCCCATGAAGAAGACCTACAGGGAGATGAAGGAAGCATCAACGGTTGACGATACGAGTAGTCCCATGAAGAAGACCTACAGGGAGATGAAGGAAGCATCAGCGGTTGAAGATACGAGTAGTCCCATGAAGAAGACCTACAGGGAGATGAAGGAAGCATCAGCGGTTGAAGATACGAGTAGTCCCATGAAGAAGACCTACAGGGAGATGAAGGAAGCATCAGCGGTTGACGATACGAGTAGTCCCATGAAGAAGACCTACAGGGAGATGAAGGAAGCATCAGCGGTTGAAGATACGAGTAGTCCCATGAAGAAGACCTACAGGGAGATGAAGGAAGTATCAACGGTTGACGATACGAGTAGTCCCATGAAGAAGACCTACAGGGAGATGAAGGAAGCATCAGCGGATGACGATACGAGTACTCCCATGAAGAAGACCATAGGCTTCAGCTAAGCTGGGGAAGTTCGCACTTGGACGTCGTGCTAAATCTCGGAAGAGTCGACGCAGGAAGATCTCTGCCCCATTATCAGAGCATTCGAAACTGTCACAACGGAACCCGACTCAGCGAGAAATAGAAATTCACCATTTATAGTGAATTATTTGCGTGATTTAAGAATAATGTTAACCTCCTTCTTAATTTGAACCAGTATATCTCTTAAAACTAGAGATATTTCATGCATCTTGGAAGCATGGGTAACTAAAAAAAAAAGTAATAATAATGGCTAAATAGATAAAAATAATAGAAACAAGCTCTGCCATACATCAAGTGGCAATGATTATCCTAATTAAACAGGATTGAAATCTTAAGAAAGATCCACAAAGTTTTAGATAAAACTTGAACAACCAAAGGAAATTGTTCTTTGAAATGGCCAGCTCTGAAAGTTTGTGACTATTAACCACTTCACCTATGAACTAAAAGATTAGAAGAATCTTTATTATACTTCATCACCAATATGTAGCAGCAATGATTCCAGCAGCCTATTCCACCACACCAGAGAAGCAATAAGGATAATAGTTGTCACAGTTGTGAGTGGTTGTGATTAGGGAAGTGAAAAGTGAGGTTTTTTATTTCCAAGCGGAAAAAGTTAATATATTTTTTTTTCCTTTCAATAACTAGTGACAGATAAAAGTAAGTGTTTCGTTTATTATCATTATTTTATTTTATATTGTTGTTTTTGTTTTGTAGACCAAGTCATTTTCTCTTATTATTTTTTTTGTAATCAATATTTATACACCATTTTTGTTTATAAATAGGAAAACCAGACTCCCTGTAACTGTAATTTTTAATTTACAAAATACAGTATATAGATTATTATATATATTATTATACATTTAAAATATAATTTTTTTTTTACTACCGTTTGACATTTCATATGAAGAGAATCATGAAGAAAGAAAGAAAAGGCTTCTTCGGCAAGTGTATAAAGAGGATGGAGAAGTTTAGTTTATTGATTCGGATGAAGAGGAAAGATATATTTTAGAAAGATAAAGTAAACAGTCGAATGAGGAATGACTATAGCAAGCTCAGATGAGAAGCTAGAAATAATAAACCAAAATCTACCAAAAGGTCATGTAGACATCATTAGATCATAGATAGCTTATCAAATGGTCGACGTAATTCTTTACATTGGAAAAACTTTTTTTTTTAATAGGCCGATTTACATGAAACAAACACTAAATGTAAAGTGAAGCTATCCACAATATGTTTGTGAAAACAGCATCTAAATCGGATAAGGCGTTTAGCACAAACGCATAGACAAAGAGGAATAAATTCTAACAATCATTGTTTTGGGTGTTATTGAGTTGATAAAGGTTCCGAATAATATTTTTTCTCATATATCTTCCATGAACAGACGGTGTTCCTTTACGTTTTAGCACTTTCCTCCGAATAAAAGTAGCTATTGAGGTTGCACTCATGACGAAAATGTTAAAAAATTTCTTCAAATCTTGATCAATCCTACCGAGTAGACATCGAAAATGACACCCGTTAAAATTTATTTATATATATATATATATATATATATATATATATATAGTTTTTTCGTCACGAAACTTGTTATATATAGCAATCGATTGAACGAGTTCGTTAACAACCAAAGTCATATACTCATACCGGTCTTAATTTCTGCTGTATTGTAACGAAACGCGACATACGGTCGTGGGTATCTCATGAGAAAGAGGTAAAAATGAACTAAATCGGTCGAAAAGGGGGATTTACTTTGTACTATATTTCAATAGAATTAGCCCGCCAGACGTAGGTTGGCAAAGCAGACGCTAGGAGCGCTTTCTACCATCAGGTGGACTATATCCCGTTCCTGCGTCAGATCAAAAGACGAAAATATGAAGTTTTTGTGTATTTATTAAGTAGTATAAATATAACCTTGAAAGCAAATTACATTGAACAGTTGCTCATTACAAAATTAAAAGAAAAGATTTATTCATGTTTTGATTTTTTTTATATAGGTTCTTTAAATGCAGCTCCTGCATGACGGACTTTTTATTATATGTATAAATAAAAAAAGTATATAAATATACTAGCAAACCTTTTTTTGTAGAAATCGTTTTCCAGGAACGATAAGCATCAGCATATCCCAGATAGAAAAGAGTGTTATTCATAAGCATCAGCATATCCCAGCTAGAAAAGAGTGTTATTCATAAGCTGTCATAAACATTGTAGTAAATGAAGCAATGTAACACGTGGGATCTGAGAACCCCTGCAATCGATTCTTGGTAGTTTCACGGCTAAATCCTTCGGTAATTCGTATCCCAAAAAAAACATAAATGTGAAATAGAGGCCAAGTTCCTGCCCCACAAAGAAACACTCCCTTCCTCAAACCCCCCAAAAACGCCTTACCATTCTAAACTCCAAAAAAGTAGTATGAGTTGGTGTATTAATTCAACCAAAAATATTTGCCAATACAAGAGATGATACAAGAAAGAAATGTCCAAGTTCATTACTTGGAAGTCCTCATAGTTACTTACTAAGAACAGTAAAGACACTTCAACTGACCTTTAAAAACAACAATAAAAATACTTATATCCAGTTACTAAAATATCACTTTCCTCAACCAGGTATATTCATAAACTTGGCAATGTTTAGTTTTTCTCTAAAGATAATTTCGGCACAAAAAAAAAACATTGCCAAGTTTAAGAATATACCTGGTTGAGGAAAGTGATATTTTAGTAACTGGATATAAGTATTTTTATTGTTGTTTTTAAAGGTCAGTTGAAGTGTCTTTACTGTTCTTAGTAAGTAACTATGAGGTCTTCCAAGTAATGAACTTGGACATTTCTTTCTTGTATCATCTCTTGTATTGGCAAATATTTTTGGTTGAATTAATACACCAACTCATAGTACTTTTTTGGAGTGTAGAATGGTAAGGCGTTTTTGGGGGGTTTTAGGAGGGGATATTTTTGAGGAAGGGAGTGTTTCTTTGTGAGGCAGGAACTTGGCCTCTATTTCACATTTATGTTTTTTTTGGGATCTCATTACTTTTTTCTAAGTATTAAATAGAATTTAGTTGCTGCATACCTACTGGCTTTTGTACTTCATATAAAACCAGGGTCTTTGGAGTCTGCATAAGGTTCTCCTTACTGCTTGATATTTGATACCAATAATCAACCTACATACATCTAATCACTAGACTAGAAAAGTTAGAAGCTCTTCCAGATGACATTACTCTAGAGGACAAATTGATTGCTCTCTTAACTAACCTATTACACTGTAAAACACAGGAACCTTATCCCGAGGATAAAGATCACAATAGGGAAAGTGTAGAAGGCCTTCAAGAAAAATATAAGAACAAAGACGATACATTTTGGGTTTGTAATCCTAAACTTTGTAATTTAGATGGCTCGACTTTGAAAAACTTAGTATCTGCTTTGGAGTATATTATGCAGTGAACCCCTACGACTTTATTTACTACATTTAAGAAAGAAGTCACAACTGTTTTTGTTAAGATGCGTCGAAATGTTTTTTAAAACATCAAATATAGGTTCTCCTTACCAAGACGATTCATTTGATACCCCACATGATGGGTTTCAGAAGGAATGATGGCATTTCGATGGAACAAAAAGTAGAAAACGTCATAGGTAATATGACACTCCCGTATCAAGACCTACCTGCGTGCCAAGTTTGGTCAAAATAGGCCAAACGGTGTGAATTTGTATAGGGAACAAGCATACAGACAGACAGCTGAAAGACCTTTTTCACCTAGCCTAGTGCATTCCCCGGACCAAGGCCTACCTGTGTGCCAAGTTTGGTCAAAATCGGTCAAATGGAGTGAATTTGTGTAAGGAGCAAACATGCAGACAGACAGCTGATAGACGATTTTGACTGGCCTATGAAACTACCCGGAGAAAGACCGACATGTGTGTCAAATTTTGTCAAAATCGGTCAAACGGTGTGTATTTGTATAAGGAACAAACAGACAGACAGACAGACAGCTGATAGACAATTTAACCTAGCTTATGATTCTCCCCGTATCAAGACCCATTTGTGTCCCAAGTTTGTTCAAAATCGGTCAAACGGTACGGATTTGTAAGAGGAACAAACATACAGACAGACAGCTGGTATAAGATTTTTACCGAGCCTATATGCGTCTAATTGTTTCTTAAAACATCAAATATAGGTTCTTCATACCGAGACAATTCATTTGCTACCCCACATCATGGGTTTCGGACGGAATGATGGGTTTCCGAAGGAAGTACAAAACTGGCACGCCCCGCCCCGGAAGCGGAGTCAAACACAACTTTTCGCGATTTTTCGATTTTTTCCTTTAATAACGTCTTCATATCTATCTTCATGCAAAATTTCAAGTCTCTAGCATCATGGGAAGTGCCTAATAATTTTGATGAGTGAGTGAGTGAGTGAGTGAGTCCTATAAATCCCGATTTTCGATCGCTTCTATCTCAGAAACTATTCGATGTAGAATTATGAAATTTCCAGTTTTACTCACATCTAGTAGTATAATACCTGTGTAAAATGTCATAACTTTATCTTTACGTGGTTGAAAGTTATGAGAGGGTAAAAATCGGCTCTAAGACCGCCTGTAATATACACACAGTATGCTTAGGCCGGAACTTGGCCTGGCGCACTACCTTGCGCCTAGATTCTAGGCTAGAAATCGGCTCTAATACCTCCTGTAATATACACACAGTATGCTTAGGCCGGAACTTGGCCTGGCCATCTACCTTGCGCCTAGATAAAGTATCGAACCAAAAGATGGCTTTGGTTAGCTTATTTAATCTTGACAGCGTTTTTTGGAATGTCTCGTGATGTTATATCTTCTTTGGATTTAGTTTTATCGATTTTAAGGAGGTAATTAAATTATTAAAGTTTATTCGGTGTTGAAAGTTCGCAGTGAGTCATGTTTAACATTCCGGATCCCTTCAAATATTTAGAATACATTAGAGTGTTGTCCCAGCTGGTTGGTAGCCATATTACTCCTTGTTTATAAAACGGCGAACGAATTAGAAAAAGCACAATGTTTCTGGCGGGAATCCGAGTTGAGTCAATAGCGAAGCTTTTAACGCCGTCCTTATTCTTTCTACCTTGGAGAAATTTAATTTGTCTTGTTCGATCTCCGAGAGGAGCCTTCGGCAAATCTCATTTCCTTCAGGTCCGCTTCTGGGTTCCACCATCGTGTTGGTTGCTATTTCATTAAGCCGTTCACTCCGGACTTAAAGCAGAATGCTCGGATATAATAACTTTCTTTTGAAGCGCAGTTGTAGGCGGACTTTTTCCCCACATTACACCCAGAAAGGTGGGATTCTCTAAGGAGACCAATATATTTCTCTTATATATTTCTCTGGACCCTAGCCAAGGAGACCAATTTGACAAGAAGACTTATTAGAGAAGCCATAGAAATATATAAGCATCCGGTGAACTTCAATAGGGAAGATGGCCTCATCCTCCCGGACATCTGGCGGCCCATCCTTAAGAAGAGAGAGGTGAAAACAAGGACTGAAGACCAGCGCCCCACACGGACCACTGATGAACTACAGACGACGGACGGACAAAGACAGCCCTCGAGCCCTATTCCTTTTGCTAGGGTTAGGGATACTCCACAAGCTGGTTCAGGTCCACAGAGGGACTCCTTGGCCCCTTTGGTCTTGCCAGTTTATCAGCTTCGTCATTTCCCCGAATGCTTCCCTCAGTATACCTGAATGCCCAGGCACCTAGTGTAGGTTAACCTGGTTTTCAACAGCTAAACCATCTAGCATGTTCCTGCATTCATCCACAATCTTGGACTTAATGAAGGTACCCACGATGGCTGATATTAATGCCTGGCTGTCGGAGTATATGTTGACCCTCGTATGAGAAGTGCCACTTTTTAGCAACATCTCAGGTCCTTATACCAATGAGTTCTGCCTGGAAGACCGTAGAATACTTCCCCAGCGGGATCGATATCCACATTTCTTTTCTGCTTGCCACCCATACCAACTCCTCCTCAGTCTTGGAGCCGTCAGTGAAGCAGTGGACTTCCACAGTCGGGAGATTGGCCTGCCAGGTTTGGGCAGTGCTTCTCTCTGCTTTGATTACCTCGAACTTCTTGTCCATTCTGAGGGCATCCGTAGCATGCATGCATTAGAGTGTTGTCCCAGCTGGTTGGTAGCCATGGGACCATTGAGTCCAAGGGCATCTGTAGCATGCACAGTCTCTCATTTTCTGTTAGGATCTTCTTAAATCCTCCACAGGGTATCATGTTTATAAGATTCTGCGCTTAAGGCGCCAGCCTCTCCACTTCTACACGCTGAGGTCGCAGATCAAGTAGTAACTCCATCGCCCTGGTGGGGGGTCCTCATTGCTCCAGTGACTAGTAAACAACCTAGCCTCAGTATTTTGTCCAGTTCTTCCTTGTGACATTCCACCTTACACCTATGCCACCGCACCAGTGCTGCATAGGTGACTGTGTGTGATGGTCTTACCACCATGGTGTAGATCCAATAAGCCACCGATGGTCTGATCCCCCAGGACTTCCCAATCACTCCCCGACAGAACAGAACAAGGTAGGAAAATGTGAAATGGAGTGTTTCCAAGAGCGAACGTCGTGACAGAGGATGAAGTATGTTCTGCTTAGGATACCTTCAGAATCCTCTTGTTGCGCCATAAACATTTCTTCTCTTTGAGATTTGATTTAATATTTTTTACGAAAGATTAAAACTAGGCTTTTATAAAAATAAAAAGTTCAAAAGGGCCTAATAACCTTGTTGTTTATCGCCCACCAAACAGGAATCTAACCTAGAAATTTCAGATCTTGGTGTATTTTCTAAAATATCTCGAAAACTATGGGAAATCGTGGTAAGTAGAAGGTAACCGTTCGAAAGCTGACTAAGTGCTCATCTTGGTCCAGGTTGCCTCTTTATAAGTTCTAACCGCATCTATTACGGCATTGCAGATCAGGATCGTCAAGATACGGAATGAAAGAACAACGCCCTTCATTATGGGAATGCAGACCTGGTTCGAGATTGAAATCAGGTTTTTAATTCCAACTTTAATTAATTTACTTATCTCTCGAAGAATCGACTCCTGACTAATCGATTTGCCGGTAGCCCCGATATAGGATCGAGATAATTACTCCGAGCTAAAATACTTCTTCTGGCGCTTTCCATTCCAATTTATATGCGTTCCGTCGTGCATCTAATCTTGTCGTGTGTCCCTTGAAATTCCTCAGTATTGTTAAACACACATTACAAACTGGTGAGTCGTACGTCCATATATATATATATATATATATATATATATATATATATATATATATATATATATATATATATATATATAGTAGACACCTCCTAATCCGGCGACGTTGCACAGTGGGGCGAGTGACAGGGTAAGCCGGACATTCAGTAATATCTCGGGTTCTACTGGTCCTAGAGTATTGCTTCTGGTGTCATTTGAAAGCAAATCCAATACTCTACTTAACTACATCATCAGCTATTTCACCAGTTGCGATATAACTGGTAGGATGAATTTTAAATGTGTACATACATATGTAACTTTATTTTATTCATAAGTTCACAAACGCAAAACTAAAACTATAAAAAAAATATATCTAGGCGTAAAAATTAAAAGAAATCGATTTATTCATTATAATAATGAGAATCTTAAGCTCATATATATAAATGAAATACGTCTTTGTCTATAGCTACTAGAGTAGACGAAGATAGAAGTTGTTTAGAATATATCTACTTCTGGAAAAATTAAGTCCCTGTTAAGCCATTCGTGATATTCCCTCAAAAGATCCAAAGATCTGTTTACATCATTCCATTTAAATTGAAAATGTAGCACCATTCCCTTAATTTCTCCAGAAACCCGTTCTTGGAAGTTTTTGTAATCGCAAAACCAAATAAGTTAGTCCATTTTTCCAAAGCCGTGTCATAATCCTTAAAATTAATATTGTTGGATCTAAACAAAATGAAATAGATGATACTTTGTTTTGTTGTCCATCGGGAGACATGAGACTGACTCCTAGAAGGAACGGAAGCAGTTAGGACTAATAAAGGCCCGCAGGAATCAACAGAAAAGTAGAATATCTACTGAACAGGCAAGTTTAGGCAGGATCTGACAACGCTCTCAATTAGACAATAAACTCCCAAAAGAGTGCCAAGTCGATTTTTTTTGGCAATTACCGGCGATTTCCGAAATAAATTAAATGAAATTGTTTTATTTTTGACGTAAAAAAAAAAAAAAAGGTGAATTTTTAAAAACCTCTTTTTGCCAGTTTTTGCTTAATTATAATACCCTTAATGTGTACTGGAAGCAAAAATAATTTATACAATAAAATAAGAGTACACGACCAATGTAATAAGCTAAGGTGTCCTTTGACATATCAATAATAATTGGGTTTTATGTAAAAACCAATGCAATAATATGACTAAAAATAAATATGCTTAATAGAAAATGGTTTCTTGTTTTTTTTATTTATTTATTTTTTTTTTAACGGCGCATCTACATCTTGGCCATTAGCGCCAAGGGTTTATTTGTTATTAACAATAGAATCCAAATCCCAATTTACAATGTTAATGTTTTCCTCCAATGTCCGGCATTAGCAGCATTATCGTCGGATTAGAGAAAACGCCGGATTACAGGATTCGCTTAAAACCGGTCACTTCTGTATTTGAAAAACTTTATTATTTGAGGATATAATACGAGTAATATGTATTAGCATAAATATGCTTTAGCGATGACTAAACTGAAAAAAAAGTTATAAAACAGTCTCCGCTGACGTTCGCACATTCGCGGTAGCCATGTACGAAAAATAAGACTGTATGTTATATAGTACATTACATAAGTTTGTTGGGTGGACCTAAAGCATATTTATGTTCCTGAATTTGAGCAGAAGTATCTAAACAAAATTAATTTCTCTCTTATATTGCATATTTAAGTAAAATCTACCTACCGAATTATACAATAAATTCAAAATATGTAATCCTTTGCTGGTGCATATCTATCTAAAACTTTCAAGGAATATGTAGACAGTTAGACTACATACAAAATATGTAATCCTTTGCTGGTGCATATCTATCTAAAAGTTTCAAGGAATATGTAGGCAGTTAAACTACATAGAAAATATGTAATCCTTTGCTGGTGCATATCTATCTAAAAGTTTCAAGGAATATGTAGACAGTTAAACTACATACAAAATATGTAATCCTTTGCTGGTGCATATCTATCTAAAAGTTTCAAGGAATATGTAGACAGTTAAACTACATACAAAATATGTAATCCTTTGCTGGTGCATATCTGTCTAAAAGTTTCAAGGAATATGTAGACAGTTAAACTACATACAAAATATGTAATCTTTTGCTGGCGCATATCTATCTAAAAGTTTCAAGGAATATGTAGACAGTTAAACTACATACAAAATATGTAATCCTTTGCTGGTGCATATCTATCTAAAAGTTTCAAGGAATATGTAGACAGTTAAACTACATACAAAATATGTAATCCTTTGCTGGTGCATATCTGTCTAAAAGTTTCAAGGAATATGTAGACAGTTAAACTACATACAAAATATGTAATCTTTTGCTGGCGCATATCTATCTAAAAGTTTCAAGGAATATGTAGACAGTTAAACTACATACAAAATATGTAATCCTTTGCTGGTGCATATCTATCTAAAAGTTTCAAGGAATATGTAGACAGTTAAACTACATACAAAATATGTAATCCTTTGCTGGTGCATATCTGTCTAAAAGTTTCAAGGAATATGTAGACAGTTAAACTACATACAAAATATGTAATCCTTTGCTGGTGCATATCTATCTAAAAGTTTCAAGGAATATGTAGACAGTTAAACTACATACAAAATATGTAATCCTTTGCTGGTGCATATCTGTCTAAAAGTTTCAAGGAATATGTAGACAGTTAAACTACATACAAAATATGTAATCCTTTGCTGGTGCATATCTATCTAAAAGTTTCAAGGAATATGTAGACAGTTAAACTACATACAAAATATGTAATCCTTTGCTGGTGCATATCTGTCTAAAAGTTTCAAGGAATATGTAGACAGTTAAACTACATACAAAATATGTAATCCTTTGCTGGTGCATATCTATCTAAAAATTTCAAGGAATATGTAGACAGTTAAACTACATACAAAATATGTAATCCTTTGCTGGCGCATATCTATCTAAACGTTTCAAGGAATATGTAGACAGTTAAACTACATACAAAATATGTAATCCTTTGCTGGTGCATATCTATCTAAAAGTTTCAAGGAATATGTAGACAGTTAAACTACATACAAAATATGTAATCCTTTGCTGGTGCATATCTGTCTAAAAGTTTCAAGGAGTATGTAGACAGTTAAACAACATACAAAATATGTAATCCTTTGCTGGTGCATATCTATCTAAAAGTTTCAAGGAATATGTAGACAGTTAAACTACATACAAAATATGTAATCCTTTGCTGGTGCATATCTATCTAAAAGTTTCAAGATATTTGTAGACAGTTAAACTACATACAAAATATGTAATCCTTTGCTGGTGCATATCTATCTAAAAGTTTCAAGGAATATGTAGACAGTTAAACTACATACAAAATATGTAATCCTTTGCTGGTGCATATCTGTCTAAAAGTTTCAAGGAGTATGTAGACAGTTAAACTACATACAAAATATTTAATTACTAATTAAATTATGTATGCATGTATTATTACAATATCAAAAATTTGTTACATGTAAAATCAGGAATTCGAGCAGCAAGTGCCTCAGTAGAAACATTTATTGCCTTAGTAGAAACACAAGATCCTACCTCTAAATCGTAATATGCTGTATGCCTTCTTTCACTTCTATCCAATGAAATACCACGAAACAAATGTTTGGCTAGCTAGGAAGGGAAGGTTTTCTAGGAACCCTCGAGCCGTTCTAGCTTCGGCAAGATCGGAGATCCGTCACTCATTCCTCTCGGAGACCATCGGATTAGAGAGAGCTTCGAATTTGAGAACGCCGGATAAGGGAGAGTCTACTGTGTGTGTATATATATATATATATATATATATATATATATATATATATATATATATATATATATATATATATATATTCTTTTCTGAGAGTAACATTTAGGGCTAAATACCTTCGAAAAGTGCTAAAAGTCTTACAATGTAATTAAAATACGATTTGAAATAGATCTCATATTGTGAAGGAATCTCTTAGCGGCCATATTTCCATGGAGGTAATTTGTTAGAGCTGGCCAGCAGAGTTGTATATCTCTGAGCAGAGGAAATAGAGACTGTCATGTCACCATTTCCTGGCGAGGTTTAGAAACTTTCCTACCAGATAGCAGCTCCTGTCACGCATCCTTCTCAAAGTCCTCTATAACTTATTTTCTTTCTACGCTATGCGACAGATATGATAAAATATACATACTGTAAAATTGAAAATGACACGTGACGCAAATTAAATTAGCCATGTAAGGCTCCTTGCAGAAGGGTACAGGTATATATATATATATATATATATATATATATATATATATATATATATATATATATATATACCTGAGAAAATTATTATTTTCTGAAAAACCGGAGCATATTTAATTGAATAATGAGGTTAATTGTTTAAGAGGAAATGGCATTATTTTTTACTCATGTGTGTTATTATCATTAATATTTCTTATTCTTTTTTTTTTTCGTATTTACTTATTTTCATTGTTTTTATTATTATTTAGTTACTTACTTATTTTTAAATGATTTTTTTTTAACTTTGTCATTCGTATTAATCAATTTCTGTATATATTATTAATTATTTTTGTGAGCAAACTTTACTATTGTACTTAATAAAGCTACAGATGTTAAATAAACGTATTATTAAAAAAAAAAAAAAAAAAAAATCTCATGTAGTGTTCCGCTTCTTTGGCGATTTCTCAAAAAACATAATCTTCTGAATTAGGACAAACAAGGAAACTATCATGGTAAATGTAATATGTTTAAACGTACGTTTTAAATTTTTCTGGGTAACCCTTTAACGGGCACATTTCGCTAGCTATGTTGGATTTTTTTAAATTTATATACTAAATATGAACCCGGGATGTTAAAAAAAAAAGTATTCATAAATACGGGGTAGGCCGCTTAAGAATATAATTAAATAGTTTAAAATAAACAAATAAATATTAAAAAAATTAAATAAATATTAAAGAAATGGGGGGATAAAAAGATATGAATAAGAATAAATACATAAACACGAGAAGAAAACAACAATATAATCCACAAAGGTCATCTGGATTTCCTGGTGGTCAAATCTTAAGAAGCGTCTTCCTGGGAGGATAGGAGAAAAGCAAAGAGGCGGGATTTAAATACAGGTAAGGAAGGAGAGTGTCGAATGGAAAGAGGGATAGAGTTCCAGAAGGAGGAGGCTCGGGAGATGAAGGAACGGTTAAAGAAGGCTGTTTTATGAGTGGGAGGATAGAGATCGGAGGGACGGGAGCGGGTACCACGGGAATGGACAGAAGATTTAAACTGAAGGAGGTTGTAGATATAGGAAGGGGATTTGGAAGAAATGGTTTGGTAAAGGAAGGAACCTAGCAAGTATTGTCGCCCTATGCAATGCCGCGATACGTCGAAAAGCCGATTCAAAGTCGCAAAGATCCCGAAAATGAAAATGGTTCATTCGATGGCGTTACCCTAAGATTGGCAGGCTTTAAAAAAAAAAAGTTTTCTGAATAATTTATAATAATATTATAATGCTAGCCCAGAATATTATTTCAGACAGAATTGAGAAAAACATTTCATTAGGAATGCCAAAAAAATGTATTTTTTCCTTCCAGTCCCACGAGAGTAAGGTACTTATGAGACGAATCAATGAATAACATGTAAGCTATATACTCATTCCAATTAAAATCAATTAATTCCTAATCTAGAATGTATAAAAGATTATTAAATACTTTGAAACGATTTCCGTATAAGATGAGTGATCCAGAGAGCCAATAATGCACGGCCAACACTGACACAAGACGGGTGCGGGAATGGGCAAGGACCGCTTTATCGGTCACCTTGGTCAAATCTCGGCTCCTCGGGCCCAAGACCTCCAAATACAATTTTTTGGCATGCCCCGGCATCTAGCAGGAAGCATTGGAACCAATTCCGCCTCACTCGCGTCATTTTTTGATTTCAGCGTGCAGTGGCCGCTTAAGCGGCCCTTGCCCGTTAAGGGGTTAAGGGTGCTCGGAACTTACGTATTAGCTTCACCTCAGGTTAGAGAAGTTGGTCTCGTTCAGTGATCTGGATCATCAGCGAAGGCACAGAAATCAATTAAAGTTGTGAAAATGTGGCGACGGATATACCATTTATTAATATTATCAACGAGTTTGGCTGACTGAGTTTCGATATAACCTGTAGCGAGCGGAAACGCATAGCACCTTCTCTAATCTGAGGTGAAGCTAATACGTAAGTACCCTAAAATCACTTTCGCATTCAGGGAATAATTTGGATTCGGCTAGGGAAACATCAAAATCTGTATTCAGGATGTTTTGGCTCCTCTTTGATAGCCTTTGTCAGCAAAAAGTCAAAACAAAAATGCAGAATTAATGAACAGAATAGTTTAACCAATAAATATTGTAGATCTACTGCTAACTTTGGTTTTCCTTAACCCCACGACAGAGACCGGTATATTATTATACAGGCCTCTTTATAATTTTATTCCAAGTTCCAAACCTCTCACAAAATCAGTTAGCCTATGAAAGTTATGATATCATAGTATAGGGCTAGGTTTTGGGCCCTTAATGCCTTAGTCAATAACTTAATAATACCCTCTCCCTTATTTATGCATTTCCAACTTGGCCAGTTTTCGTTAAATTATGGTCGTTTTAACTTGCATAGAATTCATACAACCCCGAACGTTTTTTTCGACGTTAGATTTTTTTGGGGTATATACATAAATCGATAGAAGTTTTCAGGATTTTTGCCTTTAATAAACCCCTAATGTCTATCATCCTGCAAAATTTCAAGTGTCTAGCATTTCGGTAAGTGTCCAATAATTTTAATTAGTGAGTCGTATAAATTCCGATTTTCCATCGCTAATATCTTCAATGAAGAATTATGAAACTTTCCAATTTTACACAAATCTATTCTTATAATACCTGTGTAAAATGTCTTTAACTGGTTCAAAATTATGTGCGGGTAAAAATCGGCTCTAATACTTCGTGTATTATGCACACAGTGTGCGTAGGCCGGAACTTGGCCTGGCGCACTATCCAGAGCCTATACAAAAACACACACACACACACACACATATATATATATATATATATATATATATATATATATATATATATATATATATTAATGCGTTTCGTTCTTTTAGGCTTAGGGTCGGGAAAAAGTAGTACTTCCTTGTGTCACACCACTTTATTTTTTCTGCCCTACATGTTTCGTGCTTAATTCAATCGCACCTCATCAGGGGTACTTCTGCAACCAAATCCATTTTTGTACCTCCCAATATTAAACATATTTAAAATATACAAGATTTTTAAAAGTCCAGATTTTAAAATAACTTCAACAAACATTTTTTAAAAGTCCTACCTTGCTAAGAAGTCCTCTCGTCTCCTCATGTACCTTCTACGGAGGCAGGGGTAATACTAGTCTTGTCCTAAGCCTACCAATATGGCCGCGTCTTTATCGATATGTGGTATTTGTAAAGTCCGTCCGTTACAAAAATTAGGTCTTAATCTATTACATTGAACATATTGAAAGATGAAGGTAGGAAAAATAATAAGCGTAAACGAGAACACAATGATAATTCGGTAGGAGCACACAAAAGGAAAAGATTATTGGTACAAACAAAAATAAAACATTTTTTTACTAAAAATAACTCTGTAATGGAAGAAACCATGTTAAATCAACATTTATTTGCTCAAAAAAGAAAGCAATTATTTGTAAAAAAACAAAAATGACAAAGATTTAAATCCAATAAATCGATATTTTACGTTTAATTATCACCCGCTTATAGCGAATAGGCTAAAAACAATTTGTAAAGGTATATGTAAAATTAGTTGGAAATATGAACACAAGATACAGAATATGTTTAGTAACATTAAAGACAGGGTTAATGCATCAAACACAAAATATAATATCTATAAAATGAACTGCAACGACTGTAACAAATGTTATATTGGGGAATCTGCACAATTATTAGGTAAAAGAATTATACAACACGTAAAGAGCATTGACACACAGGAAAACGGTACCGCATTGACGGAGCATGCAATATCAAAAAAGCACTGTTTTGATTTTAAAGAAGTTAAAATACTTAACAAAGAAAGAAACACGCTGAAAAGAAAAATTAAAGAAAATATTTATATTCTAAAAAATTCAAAAACAGCTGTTAATAAAAGGACCGATCTTAGAAACGTACATCAAATTTTCCATTCTGTAATAGATTAAGACCTAATTTTTGTAACGGACGGACTTTACAAATACCACATATAGATAAAGACGCGGCCATATTGGTAGGCTTAGGACATGACTAGTATTACCACTGCCTCCGTAGAAGGTACATGAGGAGACGAGAGGACTTCTTAGCAAGGTAGGACTTTTAAAAAATGTTTGTTGAAGTTATTTTAAAATCTGGACTTTTAAAAATCTTGTATATTTTAAATATGTTTAATATTGGGAGGTACAAAAATGGATTTGGTTGCAGAAGTGCCCCTGATGAGGTGCGATTGAATTAAGCACGAAACATGTAGGGCAGAAAAAATAAAGTGGTGTGACACAAGGAAGTACTACTTTTTCCCGACCCTAAGCCTAAAAGAACGAAACGCATTAAGAAATATTTTGGGTCATCCACAAGAATAATTTTATATATATATATATATATATATATATATATATATATATATATATATATATATATATATATATAATATACAAGCAGACAAGTCCCTCAATGCCGAATAAGTTAACCTCAATCTATGTTGCATCATCTACTGGTGAGTATATTCTATGCAAATGATTCTCAGTGTTTCAATACTGCGGACCAATCAAGGAAAAGCAGTATCTGTTTTCCTTTAGTTCAGCTTCCGAGTGCTTGTTTCCAATCACCTTCCCCTGAAAGTTTTGCTGCTTGAAGTGATTTGCTATGTCTATTCTGATTGACCGACTCTATTTTCCCTTTTACACTAATTAAAGCGGTGATTGAAGGGAACGCAATTTCCTCATCAGTTAATAGAGCGATATCATATCATAACTCGGTAAGTATTTCAGAAACATTTTGAAAAACAAGAAATTATTTATTTCTGTGCCAAATAAGAGTCTAAAAATCTGGATCATCAGCGCAGGCGCATACCTCATTAGCATTTCTATTGGCCTATTCCTATGGGAAATTCTATTTGCACTTGTATGTAGTATCAGTCTTGTTTACTTGCTGTTTTCAACGCAATTCACTTATAGATCTGAGTTTTTTACGCTATTTCTTTTCATTGTGTGTTGTTTGAGTTCTTAGTGTTGTATGTTGTTTGTGTCCTTTGTGCTGTTCTTGTTTCTGCTAGGAAATGCGTCTTTGGGATTTAACTACAACTGAAAAAGATGCTAAATTGCATTTCAGCCCATTTTCCACCAAAAAAACAGTGATCTATATAACCAACGAGTTGGATTGACTAAATTTTCGATATAACCTTGAGCGAGTGGAAACGTATAGCAATTATGCCATTACCATAAGTGCTATGAGTTTCCGCTCGTTCAAGGTTATATTGAAACTCTATTCAAATCAAATCGTTGATAATCCCGTCGCCATATCGGCAAAGATTCAATTGGCGCCTGCAGTCTGACCCGGTGATGATTCAGATCTCTGACCCGGTTATGATCCAAATCTCTGACCCGGTGATGATCCAGATCTCTGGCCCGGTGATGATCCAGATCTCTGACCCGGTGATGATCCAGATCTCTGACCCGGTGATGATCCAGGTCTCTGACCCGGTGATGATCCAGATCTCTGACCCGATGATGATCCAGATCTCTGACCCGGTGATGATTCAGATCTCTGACCCGGTTATGATCCAAATCTCTGACCCGGTGATGATCCAGATCTCTGGCCCGGTGATGATCCAGATCTCTGACCCGGTGATGATCCAGATCTCTGACCCGGTGATGATCCAGATCTCTGGCCCGGTGATGATCCAGATCTCTGACCCGGTGATGATCCAGATCTCTGACCCGGTGATGATCCAGGTCTCTGACCCGGTGATGATCCAGATCTCTGACCCGGTGATGATCCAGGTCTCTGACCCGGTGATGATCCAGATCTCTGACCCGATGATGATCCAGATCTCTGACCCGGTGATGATCCAGATCTCTGACCCGATGATGATCCAGATCTCTGACCCGGTGATGATCCAGATCTCTGACCCGGTGATGATCCAGATCTCTGACCCGGTGATGATCCAGGTCTCTGACCCGGTGATGATCCAGGTCTCTGACCCGGTGATGATCCAGATCTCTGACCCGATGATGATCCAGATCTCTGACCCGGTGATGATCCAGATCTCTGACCCGATGATGATCCAGATCTCTGACCCGGTGATGATCCAGATCTCTGACCCGGTGATGATCCAGATCTCTGACCCGATGATGATCCAGATCTCTGACCCGGTGATGATCCAGATCTCTGACCCGGTGATGATCCAGATCTCTGACCAGGTGATGATCCAGATCTCTGACCCGGTGATGATCCAGATCTCTGACCCGATGATGATCCAGATCTCTGACCCGGTGATGATCCAGATCTCTGACTCGGTGATGATCCAGATCTCTGACCCGGTGATGATCCAGATCTCTGACACGGTGATGATCCAGATCTCTGACCCGGTGATGATCCAGATCTCTGACCCGGCGATGATCCAGATCTCTGACCCGATGATGATCCAGGTCTCTGACCCAAAGATGATCCAGATCTCTGAGATCCGGTTCTTTAACCTGCGTTGAAGCTATTACGTAAGTACCTAAAAATGTAAAATGAAATCTCAAAGCGAAGCAAGATTTTAGGAGCCAAAACAAGAAAGTATTAGTATCTTAAAACGAAATTACTGCATTTAAGCTCCAATTTAATTCAAATATTGCATAAAAACCGTATTTATAGGACATATGATAAGAATTCTAATAAACACATACATTACACATACTAAGCTTCCCAACAGGACCCGAGATTTATAAGAAATATAAGATATATGTCCGAATTTCGGAAATATAGTTTGATTCCGAAAATCCCAAGAAAAAGATTTTTTTCTATTTTATATGGCAACGGTGAGAGATGTAAGCTTGAGAAATTGTTTCATTAGATTCCTCACCTCCACGTACTTATAAAACGTGTACCTGGAAGCCTAGTAACTCAAGCATTATGATTTTCTTCATGTACCGAAGTACTTTTGCACCAAATTTCATTAAAAACGGTGCTATTTTGAGCAAGCTAGACAGTGAACAGTCAAATTCTAATACAAACTAATTTATATTTTAGAATTTAGTTTTATTAACTATCATGACCGAACCCCGATTATTTCCACAATGGTTGACCTCCACGGTTATCGGTCTCTTCTCAAGCATAAAGTAATCATCTCCAAAAATTATTTTGTGAAACGATTCTAAGAGCACTTTCTCTTGATAAAACCCCAAGAGATATGCTGCTTAATGTCAGATGGCCAAATCCACTTAGAGAAAGGGCTGTTTCTATCCTGTAGTGTGTAGTGGTAGGCCTGCTTAACTGCGGATATCCCATTCTAAGGGTTTTTGGTTGGCAATAGTGCCTAACCCTAAAGTCGTCCTTAATGGAGCGTGCTGTTACTTCCTACCATTCTCTATGATTGTCAAAAGATCTGGGGATCAGTGCTTGAACTCTTTCTGTGAGTATTGTTCATATCAAACGGAAAGTCAATTACCAAAAAACCTAATGAAATCTGCTTTTAAAGGTTCATTGTTGCTCTAATTAGCTTTTCTCCACCTGTGTTACGCGAGTTGCTGGTCGGTGGCACACTAGGTAGGAGTTCGTTAAGGGTTAAGTCCGAATTATTAATTTGCCAATAACGGCCGTAAATGTTGTTATATTGGAACAAAACTCGGCAAACATGATGGGTATCTACAGAAAAAGACTTCTTGTGAAAATAAACTAAATCGGTTTCTCCAGACCCAAATTACTACATTGGAAACCGGTCGTCAATTTCCCACCGGAACGAAACTCGGTGTACGTCTAGGGTACCTATGGAGAATGACCTATGGAGAATGACCTATGGAGAATGACCCATGGAGAATGACCCGTGGAGAATGACCCATGGAGAATGACCCATGGAGAATGACCCATGGAGAATGACCCGTGGAGAATGACCCATGGAGAATGACCCATGGAGAATGACCCATGGAGAATGACCTATGGAGAATGACCTATGGAGAATGACCTATGGAGAATGACCTATGGAGAATGACCTATGGAGAATGGCCTATGGAGAATGACCTATGGAGAATGACCTACGGAGAATGACGTGTTTTAAAAATAAACTAATTATGTTAATTTTAAGAAGGAGTTTACTCTTTATTTTATTTTTTATTTATTTTTATTTTTTTTACGGCGTATCAACAAATCTTGGCTATTAGCGCCGACATCCAGAGTGCAGCCACGAATTTTCTCAGCGAGCCCTGAGATGAGAAAATTTCTGGCGCCAGTGGGGATCGAACCCACCATCTCCCGCTTATGAATCTAGCTCGCTAGCCACTAGACCAAGGAATACCCCTTTACTCTTTATTATATTCAAAATTAATTGAGTGTTTAAACCTCGGGATTGGTCGTGACTTTTACCAGCAGAGACGCTGAACAGGACAGCTGAATCCGGTTACTGCGTTGTTATAGTTTCCGGATTTTTTTTTATACACTCGGAAGCTTCTTATACTCATCAAGATGAATAAAGAGAAATTTGAAGTCCTGCGTATTTATTAAGTACTGTAATACCTCGCATACACAACACTCCGGAAGAAAACTAATACTCATCAAGATGAATAAAGAGAAATTTGAAGTCCTGCGTATTTATTAAGTACTGTAAGACCTCGCATACACAACACTCCGGAAGAAAACTAATACTCATCAAGATGAATAAACAGAAATTTGAAGTCCTGCGTATTTATTAAGTACTGTAAGACCTCGCATACACAACACTCCGGAAGAAAACTAATACTCATCAAGATGAATAAACAGAAATTTGAAGTCCTGCGTATTTATTAAGTACTGTAAGACCTCGCATACACAACACTCCGGAAGAAAACTAATACTCATCAAGATGAATAAAGAGAAATTTGAAGTCCTGCGTATTTATTAAGTACTGTAATACCTCGCATACACAACACTCCGGAAGAAAACTAATACTCATCAAGATGAATAAACAGAAATTTGAAATTCTGCGTATTTATTAAGTACTGTAATACCTCGCATACACAACACTCCGGAAGAAAACTAATACTCATCAAGATGAATAAAGAGAAATTTGAAGTCCTGCGTATTTATTAAGTACTGTAAGACCTCGCATACACAACACTCCGGAAGAAAACTAATACTCATCAAGATGAATAAACAGAAATTTGAAGTCCTGCGTATTTATTAAGTACTGTAAGACCTCGCATACACAACACTCCGGAAGAAAACTAATACTCATCAAGATGAATAAACAGAAATTTGAAGTCCTGCGTATTTATTAAGTACTGTAAGACCTCGCATACACAACACTCCGGAAGAAAACTAATACTCATCAAGATGAATAAAGAGAAATTTGAAGTCCTGCGTATTTATTAAGTACTGTAATACCTCGCATACACAACACTCCGGAAGAAAACTAATACTCATCAAGATGAATAAAGAGAAATTTGAAGTCCTGCGTATTTATTAAGTACTGTAAGACCTCGCATACACAACACTCCGGAAGAAAACTAATACTCATCAAGATGAATAAACAGAAATTTGAAGTCCTGCGTATTTATTAAGTACTGTAATACCTCGCATACACAACACTCCGGAAGAAAACTAATACTCATCAAGATGAATAAACAGAAATTTGAAATTCTGCGTATTTATTAAGTACTGTAATACCTCGCATACCTCCCTGGAAAGTTTTCTCCAAGAATTTATAGAAATGAAAAAAAGAGTCGAGGTAATAGAGAATAAAATGAACGCTCAAGAGGATGAGATAGCCTATTTGTCACGCCAAGAGCGCCTTAATAATGTCGTTATCACCGGAGTGCCAGAACAGCAAGAAGAAAATGTAGCTTTAATAACCAAAGATTTATTGAATAAAAGTGATGTGACGTTAGAAGACGTCAATATAGACAATATATTTAGAATAGGAAAGATCAGAGGCAGAAGACCTATACTCCTCAAACTTAACTCCAACCTCAAGAAACAAGATATTTTGCGATCTAGAGACAAAGTTCGAAGTCTAGGTTTTAATGTATTCCCAGATCGATCGAAAAAGGAAAGGGATAGCTTTCAGAAAATGCGCCCTTATATAATGAAATATCGAAATGAAGGAAAGATAGTGACTTACCGAAGTGGACTCCTGGAGATGGACGGGAGACGATTTACGGAGAAGGAACTAGAGGATATGGAAGCAGCTTCGAAGAGGAAGAGAGAAGAAGAGGAAGGAGTGAAGGGACCCGCGGCTAAGCTGAAGCAGTTCGCTTTCAGAAGCAGATCATCATCAGAGTCAGCAGCTCGTCCATAGCTAGGTCAGAGGTCAGAAACTCAGTTTACTATACTTTCCTATAATGTTTGTGGACTGAAGAATAAAAAATATAACTTGGACTTTATTAAATTCGTCACTTCATTTGATATTTTCTTTCTATGTGAAACATTTGTACTACAGAATAATATACAGGATTACGAAAAAATGTTCCCTCAATATAAGATTCACTGGATACCAGCAACAAGAACACACATCGAAGGAAGACCTAGTGGAGGCTGTGTTATTGGATACAAATCCATATGGAATAGAGACATAAAACTAGTGCAAATCCTATCAGCTCGACTATTAAAGCTAGCTATGTACAATAATACAATTGTTTATCCAATATATTTAAATTACAATAACTGGGATGAGAGCTACAATGAACTAAGTCTAGTCCTGAATGAATTAAACTCTAAACCTCTAGTTTTGATCGGTGATTTAAATGGAAGAATCCATGATGCCCAGCATCTGTCGGAGGAGGTGGAGACCTTCCCTAACGTTACCATCGCAAGACAATCAAAGGATACCAAGCTAAATCCAAGAGGAAAACGCCTGCTCGATTTATTTGATGATCATAATCTGGTAATTATGAACGGGAGATCCAAGGGTGATAGGAAAGGTGAGTTTACCTTTATCAACAAGAACGGCAATTCAGTTATAGACTTGGCTTGTGTGAGTGGTGACATCTTGAATCTCATTGCTGATTTCAAGGTAGTCCCGTTTCCTACGTCAGATCACATGCCTATAGTGATTAGTCTCGCTTGATGTACGGATCCCAGTGTAAAGCTTTTGTCGTTACTTCCCAAGTTGCCCTGGAGAGAAGAGGACAAAACTGAATATCAAAAACGACTAGCTATTTCAGTTAAAGAAACAAGCTTTACTGGAGATCCTGATGAAGACAATGAAACTATTTTGTGCTGTATCAGGTCTGCATGTAAGCATTCAGGCCTAGGAAGAAAATGGTTTACTCCCAAAAATCCCTGGTTTGATCTTGAATGTGCAAAATCGCGGCGAAAAGTATTTCAGTTGTTGCGCTTATTCAGGAAAAACGATTTAGATTTCATTAGAAGAGAGTACATAAATGCTAAAAAAATGTATAATGGCCTTATCTTAAGCAAAAAAAGAAACTTTTATGTAGAAGTTATAAAAAACTTGAAGAATGCAAAAGATGCAAGAGTCTTCTGGAATTTGATACGTAGTCTTAAATGTAGAAATTTTAAAATAAGTGGACATATCTCAATAACAGAATTAGTAAGCTCTTTCAGGAAACAATTTAATTTAGAAATTATCATCGAACCATTGCAGTATGCTGAACCTTATCTAGAAAATTACACCTTAGACAAAGATTTTACCATATCAGATCTACACTTTGTTTTAAGGAAAGCAAAAAATAACAAAGCTTCAGGACTAGATAGAATCCCTTATGAACACATTAAATATGCACCTGCTGAATTCCTTGAGAAACTTTTAGGCATTTTCAACTCAATATTTCAGTCTGGAAAACCACCAAAGTCCTTCAAGGAGTCAATAATATTTCCAATATTTAAAAAAGGGGACGTCACAAATCCAAATAACTACAGGGGAATATCCTTCTTAAATGCGACCACAAAGATTTTTACAGGATTGTTGCTAAATAGGTTGACAGAATGGGTTGAAGAGAAAAACATCATGATTGAATTCCAAGCTGGTTTTAGAAAGGGCTACGGGACGGTTGATCAGGTTTTCAATCTCT